>CM029640.1:45923022-46231974 GCA_017311315.1 Dendrocalamus latiflorus
TACTGAATCATGCATTATCTCTCTTAATTCTGTTTGAATGCGATTTTAGATAGTTGAATTAATTTGGTTTACCTTGTGATTAATGACGTTAGTTAATGAAGTTTAACTTGTGATTAATAGTGTTAGCTAGTGGAGAGTAATTACCATGTGTCTTTAAAAGAACCGGGAGGTGTCTATGTTCACTAACTAAAATTTTCTATTCCTCTCCCACATCTTCTTTCTTCTCTGGTGAGTTGTGTTGGAGTGTTCAACAGCTGAACCGCGCTAGCCTTCCTCCTCGACGTGCACCGGAAAGGAGGGTGAGTGGAATCTCCGAGCCGATGCCATAGAGAACACCTGCACGAGCAGCAATACGATTGAACAGTACATACAGTTCAACAATATGGATAACACTACTCCTGGTTACATTCTGACCATTCTATGAAATCAACTCTATGATTTGTACATAGACTACAAGTCCATCACAGATTTGTGAGATGCACTAGAGCTTATGCAAAGACAGAGGCTAGTCGTTTGCTGTGCATGTGTGAGCAATTCTTCAACTTTAGCACGGATGAAGCTAAGTCGATAGTTGGACAAGTTTATGACCTCCAGCTACTGGTTGGTGAGATTGCGCACTTAGATTGTGTGTTGCCTTCTAAATTTGTCGCTGTAAGTATTGTTGCCAAAATTTCTACTTCTTAGTGGGATTTTGTTACTAGCTTGAAACACAAAAGGGAAGAGATTTATGTTGATCATCTTATTGCCACCCTTAATGTGGAAGAGAAGGCAAGAGCAAAAGATGCATGAAGCACTTCCATCCAGAACAATCGAAACAATGTCGATGTCATACTGAAGAAGTATGGCAAGAAATCCAAAGGCTCTAACCCAAACAAGACAACTAGATTTAAAAAATGAGAAAAAGAAGTTGAGGGACATCACCTGCTTCGTGTGTGGAAAAAAGATTATATGGCAAAAGGATGTAGCTCTGCAAGAGTAGGGATGATGAATAGCCAAAGAAGAAGGCTATCAACGTGATCATAGGTGAGGCCTAGACTTCAGGAGGGTATGGTAATTCATCTGCTACCTTTTCAGCATGTCAATCCACTTATTAGTGAGTTAATATCAGTGCTAATATTCATGTATGTTTTGATATTTTCTTGTTTTCATCTTATCTGGCAGTAAAGGCTTTCTCCATCCTAATGGAAAATGGGTCGCATGCATCTGTTCTTGGTATTAGCATAATGGATATGAAGCTTACTTCAAGACAGATTGTCTACTTGAAGAACGCATAGCACACGTCAACAATAAACAAGAACCTCGTTAATAGTTCTCTTCTATGCAGGGATGGTTATAAGCTTGTCTTTGAGTCAAATAAAGTTGTAATATCTAAATTTAGGAACTTTGTTGGTAAAGGCTATAAGAGCAGAGGCTTATTCCGTCTAAGTAATTTAGAGACTTGTTATAATTTGAATGTCGCAACTGGTTTAAATAAATATAAGGCTAATATTTAACATTCTCATTTATGTCATATTAGTTTTGATAGCATTTCTCGAATATCCGGATTAGAATTAATTCTAAATTATAAAATTATCAAAGGATCAAAGTGACAATCTTGTGTGCAAGCAAAGCAGTATTGAAACCTCTAAGGGATTAAAGGAAGAAAAAAACTTGGCACCATTTGATCTTGTCCATTCTAACTTATGTGAGATAAATGGATTGTTGACAAAAGGAGACAAAAGATATTTTCTAACTTTTATTAACGATGCAACACACTACTACTATGTGTATTTCCTAAAAACTAAGAATGAAGCTTTAAATTACTTTAAAATTTATAAGACTGAGGTTGAGAATCAACTAGAGAAGAAAATAAAAGGGCTAAGGTCTAAGCATGGAGGAGGGTATATCTCTCATGAATTTTCCCAATTTTGTTCCGAACGTGGAATACTCTATGAAGTTACACTACCATCTTCACCCAATCAAATGGGGTAGCTGAGAGGAAAAACTGAATATTAACAGACTTGGTGAATATCATGTTGGAGAGTGTCGGTATGCCTAAGGTATGGTGGGGCGAAACTATATTAACAACAATTTTTGTCATAAATAGAATAATCACTAAAAAAAGTGAGAGTACCCTATATGAGGATGGAAGAGGAGAAGATCTAATATCAAATTTCCATGAACTTGTGGGTATTTAGCAAAAGTCAATATACCATTGCAGAGAAAGAGAAAGTTTGGACCTAAAACAATTGATTGTGTTTTTCTATGATATGTTCATAATAGCACGGTTTATAGATTTTTAGTAGTAAAATCAGAAACTCTTGAGATTATTTCTAACACAATAATGGAGTCTAGATATGCTTCATTTTTTGAGAATGTTTATCCTATGAGACCTACAGGTAATACTTCACGAACTGAGGATAATAATAATTATGAACCTGTCTCAATTTCTAAACAAATGAATGATATAGCACCGACAAAAGATAATCTTGAGGAGGATAACAATAGCAAGAGATAAAAGGTTGAGAAAACATTTGGCGTCGACTTTATTGTATACCTCGTGGATGATGTGCTAAAAACTCTTTCAGAGGCTTATGCACTACCTGATGCTGAGTATTGGAGAAAGACGGTCTATAGTGAGATCGACTCTATCATGGCTAATGGGACTTGGGAGATCACTGATCATCCTAGTGGATACAAGCCTATTGTATGTAAGTGGGTCTTCCAAAAGAAAATGAGGCCTAGCAGTACCATTGACAAGTACAAACAAGACTTATGGTCAAGAGTTATACCCAGAAAGAAAGAGAGGATTATTTTTGTACTTATTCTCATGTTGCCAAACTAACCACCATTAGAGTGCTCAATGTGTTAGCTTCTTCCCATAGTCTACACGTCCATCAAATGGATGTCAAGACAACTTTTCTTAATAGAGAGTTGGAGAAAGAAATATATATCTTTACTATTATAAAATGTGAGTTGGTGGTCGTCGCCATTCAACCTCCTTTTTTCTCAGCCGTCCGATCAAAGATCACCTATCCAGATCCGCATGTAGGTAGTTCTTCCACTCCTCATAGAAAAGGTCGGGTTGACGCGTGGGTCGTGCTCCTCCTCTTCTCTTCCCCCGCTTCCTCTGCCTCCCGCAAGCACTCCACCTCCTGCAACCGCCGCCTCCTCTCCCCCAAACCCTCGTGCCGTGCCTCCTCCTCCTCAGCGCCACCACCAATTCCTCACTGTACGACAGCGTCTGGTTGCAGTCCCCCAACTTCCCCCAGCAACGTCGCATCCCCTCATCGCCGCCTCCCCAATGTATTTGCCCGCTGCTCCTCTCCCCATCTCCCCAATGCATGGAGCGCTTTCACTGATTGCTGATTGATGTACCTTTTAATTTTGTTTATTTTGTGTCCGGCGTGGGCATAGCGTGGGTAGAGGATGGAGAGAGAGCGTTGGGAAGTATAGGAGAAGGGGGCAGTACTCAATGACACGTGGGTCATAATGTGTAAATTTTTTTCCATGAATTAGATTTGTTGATTCGGTGGCATATCATCGCCGTGCCAATGTCTGAGCTGCCAAAACCGTCTTTGAAACTTAGGGGTTATTCGCACCAGTTTTAAAAGATCAAGGGATAAAATACTCGGTTTTATGGTGGAGAGTAAAGTAGACGCATTCATCTAAGTTTACGAGTGAGTTCTGTTCTTTTTTATATTTTAACTTCTGCTTTTAATTTTTCTATAGTAACTAATTTTTAAATGAAATGTCTTTTTAAGATAAAGTCGATTCAGTTAATTATAGTAACCATACGTGAGTTTCTATTACTCTATAATCTTTTGCACGAACAGTCTAAAACCACAAGCCGCAGCCAAAAATCATAAGACTCAGCCAAAAAGATCAAGCCTATAGACTTTTTTGCCTATAAACTCTTATAGTGTTTGAAATAAGCTAAAGGCCCCATTCATTTTGCTTGAGCTTCTGGCTTCTGACTTATTTTTCACTATTTCTAAATTTCGTCTTTTTTGATTTTTCTAGCTTTTTTATCTTTTTTGTCGGTTCTTTTTCCTGTATTCGTTTGCATTGTCCGTGATAGGCTAACCTGTTTTTTTTCTATTTTTAAAATTTTTAAAATTTAGTTATGCTAAATAAGTCACTATCATCTATAATATAATTTTAATCATAAATCAGTTTATTTTAGTCTAACCGAGCGAGCGGCACCTCTAAAATCACCCGAACAGAGTCGAGTTTTTATTCCACGGATCCAATTTTGCGTGCGGATTACTCCCATCGGACAGACATTTCCATATTCTAACAAACGATTTCTGTTCGGCACGCCGACCACCACCACCTTCCTCCCTTCCTCCCCGGCCGTGTGCTTCTCCATTTCTCCGGAGACCACGATCTCCCAGACCCACCGCGCCTCCACCCACGCGGCCACGCGCAAGCCGCGACACGGAGAACTTTCCAAGCCGGTCCGACTCCACCACCACCACATCCGCTTCACCCACCTCTCTTCCCACTCCTCCCCCGGTCGGCGCCGCGGCGAGGCGAAGCGGAGGGCGGCGAGATGTGGGTGTTCTACCTGATATCGCTGCCCCTGACGCTGGGCATGGTCACGGTCACGCTGCGCTACTTCGCCGGCCCGGGCGTGCCGCGCTACGTCATCGCCACCGTCGGCTACGCCTGGTTCTGCTCCCTCTCCTTCATCATCCTCGTCCCCGCCGACATCTGGACGGTCAGATCTCTCGTGCCTCTCGATCATCCCTTTGCCCCTCCCCCTCGATTACGATCCTCGCCGTGTCCGGGATCCCACGTTTTCGCCGTTGGTGCGGTTAGATCCGCCTCGGGCTGAGCTAATTACCTGTTTCACTTTTGCGCCATTTAGGCTGTATGAGCGGATTGAAACCGAAATTTAACTGGGAAGCGTGTTAGGGCGTGGGGTTTGGGGCGCTCGTGGAGAGAATTTTTGGCGAGTCATGCATTTGAGAGGTCACCAGTTCATTACGTAGTTCTTACAAATGCAGCATAGACAATGAATCCGAGGCAAATGGGCACCACAAGAGAAGTGCATATGGCCTTCCCGACCCCAATTAACAATTCTCCTCCTGCACTATTTGACCCCTCACAGCTATTTGCCGTAGTAATCATCTGTAGTCCTGCCGCCACATCTTCGATCAACATCTTCCACTGTTCGTTGAGGAGTTAACCCAATAAATCATCAATTCGCATATGACGTTCACCACATTGTTAGGTTCAGACAGCTTGAGACTCTCAAAGTTTGTTCTGCTGAAAATAGGATTCCTTCCAATTTCGACTGTAGAAACTTGAAGACTAGCGCGGTACATACAAAATAGGAAAAATATCTGCAGAGCATCCCTCTAGGTGAGGGTTTACAACAGAGCACCGTCCATCAAGCAGCAACATCAAACACAAAGAAACTAAGAACCAAACGATAGGATTAACCTGGCATAAAAAAACCAATTAACTTCTTCAGAATAAATATTCCAGCTTCACAAGCATCTTCAGTGTGAACGCTATGGAAGCATTGGTGCTGTTTGTTGACCTCCTCTCTGTAGCTACAGAAAGGCCAAACATGAACTAGATTCGTTCCACCAACCATAGAGATCAGGAGCAGTGGAAATGTTTAGATTAACTACCTTAGCATGTCTTAATATCTTGTAGAATGTAGATATATGTCCCATTGATGCTATGCTCATTAAGGGTATTAATCATGGACTACTATACTGCTTCGCATACGTGTCAGATGTTTTCATCCTATGACCAAACCTGAGGCCCATGAAATGGAATAATCCTGCCATTTAGCCTATTTATTTAACAACATTGGTTTAGGTGTAAATCAACTCATGATGTTTATATGTTTAGAAGTTACAACTCCCAATAAATTGACAAATATATCCGTTCAATAAATATTTCAGTCTCTGTAGGGCAAACTTTATTCATGCAATGGGCCGGAAAATGGTCTTCATCTATTCATTTGGTCTAAACTCTTACATCATCACACTTGCAGACATTAACTGGCCGTGAGAAGGGTGGCATCGGATTCTTTTGGAGCTGGTCATATTGGAGCACATTTATCCTAACATGGTATGCCACTATCATTATTTAAATGTCTTGCTTAACCTTCCCCATAGTTGCAATTTTCCTGATTCTTAGTGGCATATATAACAACAATTGATGCATATACGCTTGCATAATAGATGTTTCTCAGAGCAAGATGTCAGTACTACTTCAAAATGCAAATTTCTTTCTTTTTGTATGCTGCTTCCTCAGATGGCAGAGCAGTGATTTAGCAAAGCACTCTTTTGGCATCTACCAAACTCTTTTGGCTTTAACTAAACCAACTAGGTCCATACTTGAAAAAAACATTGATTGTGTCACACAACATGGTCTGAAAATGGCAAAACGCAGGAAAAATCCTGCCCTCTTACATGTGCTTGATGATTTCTATTACCTGCTTGGTCTTTCAAGGTACTTACGTGTCATGTGCGTGGGCCTTGGGCCCAACAGTTCATTATTAGGAAGTTAGAGATTAGTTCTATCTATTAGAGATATGATATTAGTTTCTATTTGTTAGAGATATGATTGAGATTAGATTCTATCTGTTAGGGGAGCTCCATCTATATAAAAGGGGCTGCCGTATGCTATTGGAACCAAGTAAGAAATAACAAAGTCATTCTCATCTATAGTCTCCTCTCTCTCGCAACCACGCTGACGCCGCCGGCTATCCTCTCGGTGGTGTTTACTCCATATGAATTAATGTTCATAACAATTTGCTATCAGAGCCACTCACCATGGCTTTCGCTGCCAAGGAGATGTCAAGAAGGATACTCCGCGTCACAATTCATCATGTTCTCTATGCTATGACGGAGAATGTGCTTCATCAAGTCTTCGATCCTTATGGAGTTGTGGAGAACATTGAAATACTTCCAGGAAGATCAAGGGTTGTGGCCCTCATCACATATGGTGCAGACCATGCTGCGGCAAAGGCTTTCACTAAGTTGTAAGGCCGAAACATCTACAACGGTTGCTGTCAGCTTGCGATCGAGTTACTTTCAATGCCTTCCACAATGAAGACATGGGAGAACCACCTCAAAACGTTTGAAGCCAACTTTCTTGCTGGATTGGAGGATATTAAGGAGAAGTTAATGTAGCAAGAGGCGAGCAACACGGCAAAGAGTTTTCCCCGCCAGCTGCCGGTGTTACTATGTTCCATATCCGATCCACGCCAGAGCACCGCCATGATGCTCAGCCTCTGCAATTAGCAGCTCGATTTGATCGTGCAGATGCTGCACTGAAACCAGCAACAGCTGTCGCTGGATGGCGGCAGCGAGGGAGAGGAGGAGGCATACAAGATCTTGGTGATGGACCCCCTGCATCGTGCTCCTCTTGCCGGTGATCTGCGTTGGCGACCTCCGAAGGCACGGCGTCACACTCCACCTCAACATCGACAAGGCACGACAGCAGGTCCTCGATGCGCTCGCTGTCGACCTCACCCGATCCACGTCCGCCAACGCCGACTGCATCTCCACCACCAACGCCGCGGGGCTCTACGCCTCCATCCATCACTGGATTCTGCCATCGTCTTGGACCGTAGTCGCACCAGCCCATCCCGTGGTTGCCGCCACTAGATCCGGTGCTCTCCACGGCCGGGTCGCCTCTTCCCGTGCCGCCGTCACTAGCGCACTCACCGGCCTGGATCCAGCGCTCACCGCTCGAATCCTCGTCGCCCATGCCCAGATCAGGCCGCCATCGGCCGTCTCCATGCCCGCGCCTCGGATCCACGAGATCCGGACCCCGCCGACCTGGTTCCGCCTGGATACGGCTAGCCGCCTCCATCCGCCGCTAGATCCTGTCACTGCCGCTGCTAGAGCACCGCCGCCGCATCTTCCTTCGCCCGGGCTGGCTAGATCTCCTCGATCTGCTGTTGTTCTCGGTGTTGTTTCCGCATGGGCAGCCTCCACCAGCTGTTCGTCGTTGCGAGGACGACGCGGACCAAAGCCCCAGTAGTCCGAAGTTGCCACTGCCGGAGGGCCGCCTGACGTCGCCTCTAACGGAGTGCCGCTCGACGCGCCTTCCTTCGCCCAGGCCGAAGCCCATCTGGATAACCCGTTCGGCCTCTATTAACAGAGAGGCTCCTTAAAAAAAAGGAAAAATAATATCTTCTCTTGCAGGCACCGTTTAGCCGAAAGCGCTACACTTCGTCGACGTGGAACTGCAAACATGGCCACCGCCTAGCAGTTAGAGGACGAGCTGCATATCCGGGAGGGGTGTAATGTCATGGGCGTAGGCCTTGGGCCTAACGGTTCATTATTAGGAAGTTAGAGATTAGTTTTTATCTATTAGAGATATGATATTAGTTTCTATTTGTTAGAGATATATTGAGATTAGATTATATCTGTTAGGGGAGCCCATTTATATTAGGGGACTGCCACGTGCTATTAGAACCAAGCAAGAAATAACAAAATCATTCTTATCTATAGTCTCCTCTCTCTTAACCACGCCAACGTAGCCCGACTATTCTCTCGGCGGTGTTTACCCCCTATAAACTAAGGTTCATAACATTACGCTACTGTTGTTCCTGTACGGTTGCTTATCTAGCTGGACAGCCCAATGTCTTTTTGGGGTAGTAGTTTAGTTATACATTTGTACTTGTTAGGATTTGCTAGAATATCTAAATTTGTATCAGATGCACCTGTGTTTGTTCTTATCATTTTCAATGGTGTTTATATCTCTAAACCAGGCCTATGTTTATATCTCTAAACAGGGCTGTAGTTCCTACCATTCAAGGGTATGAAGATGCTGGAGACTTCACTGTTAAAGAAAGGCTGAAAACTAGTGTTCACATGAACCTACTCTTTTATTCAATTGTGGGGGCTATTGGCCTCTTTGGACTCATACTGCTTTTAGTGATGCATAGAGCTTGGTATGTTTCAATCTTCACTTGAGCTTGAATGTCCTGTGACCATCTTATATTTGCATATATCCTTGTGTAATGTCTTGGAAATTTTATTTTTCATTTTAATTTTGTAATTACAGCTTTTATTGATGGTGTTCTTGCCAAATAATTTATGAAATTTTTTTGAAACATCTTTCTGAAATTTCAACACTGAAATGCTATGCAAACATTATGTCTAGGCTTGAGTCATGTTTGATTTGCAAAGAAAAACAATATGATCATTACTACCAACAAAACACTACCTTATTCCCAATAAATGTTTGTTTTGCTTTGAGTCCTTGATAAATTATTTCTTCAGAGATTGGCTGTCAATTACACTTTTATCGTGTAGAGTCTTGACTCATGACCTGGGATAAATCTTGACTCATGACCTGGAATAAATGTTTCTGACAGGGATGGTGGAATCGTGGGCTTTGCAATGGCATGCTCAAATACCTTTGGACTGGTGACTGGTGCTTTTCTTCTTGGTTTTGGATTGAGCGAAATTCCAAGAAACATTTGGAGAAATGCAGACTGGACTCACCGCCAAAAAGTACTTTCTCATAGAGTTGCAAAGATGGCTGTAAAGCTTGATAATGCTCATCAAGAATATTCGAATGCAATTGTTGTAAGTACTTTTCTGTATTCTTAAATAATACTTTTCACACTTGTTGCAATTTGCTGAAGTGTTGTTCCTTTTCCAGGTTGCTCAAGCCACTTCAAATCAAATGTCAAAGCGTGACCTTTTAAGGCCTTATATGGATATTATTGACAAAATGTTGGCTCAAATGGTACCAATGCAATCGGGAGTTCTACTTAAAGTTGAATTTGAAATATTACGATTATACACAATAAATTGTGATTTTGTGTCCATTTCAGCTGCGAGATGATCCATCTTTCAAGCCTTCTGGTGGCAGATTAGGCGAAAATGATATGGACTATGATACTGATGATAAAACAATGGCAGCACTTCGACGTCAACTTAGGAGGGCCCATGAGGAGTACTACAGGTGTAAAAGGTATTGTACGATAAAAACCATTAGATGATAATAGTTACTTTAATGTTCTTTTTAACGATGTTGAGTATGAGCAATACAGTTTGGATGGAAATGGGAAAGGTAATAAATCCTAGTGTGTAGAACCAACAACATTGAAGGTGTTGCTGTTGCTGCCCTATTTAACTGCTAAATATTAACTTTATTATTCTGCTTGTACAGTGAATATACGACTTATGTCATGGAAGCTCTTGAACTAGAAGACACAATTAAAAATTATGAGCAGCGTGATGCAAATGGATGGTGAGTTCATTGATTTTTTAGTTATTGGAAATCAATTGTGCAGGTTCATTGTTGAAAAATTGTTATGTGCATCAGGAATATTTCAATCTTCACAAAATAGCAGTTACAACTTTACTGAACTATCCTATAGGCACTGTAATGAATCCTGTTATCCCATGCAATTTTGTTTTCATGATAATGTATTTTGGGGGACCCTTTTTTTTTGGTATTGTAATGCTGCACAATGTTACAGCAACTTGATAAATCTATTTAATAAATGATGCTAAGAGTTATGTTATCAAGCTGAAGGAGGTTTTATTGGGCTGGTTAAAAGAAAAGGGGTAAATTGTTTACAAACAGGACTATTAATTGTTCCACAAAAGTTTGGCTAGAATAGTCCATTGGTCGTTACTGCACAAATGATACTGACCAAGAATACTGATTGTGGGCTGAATAATCACGTTGCCATTATAGATGCTTGTCAACATGAGCTGTAAAACATGCCTTAGTAATTTGCTTTAAAAACTTCATCAATATGTACTAGTGTACTGCAAACCGGTTATACTTGTCTGAAATCCTTTGAGAGATCCAACCATAAGCGATATCGATTTAATTTCTTCTCTTTTCTTAAACAGGAAATATGTCTCGAGTTTTAGGGAATGTCGATCAGGCACATTGGGATCCCTTTTGGACACTATGGGTATTTCTTCTGACCTATACAAACTATTTTACTGGTTTTGTCCTTGTATATTTACTAGTCAAAATGCCTTACAGTGTTCTTCTGGATGAAATAACCAAACTTAGAATATTTGACAGTGCAGAGAATCTTAGTAAGTCCGGGTTAATGCCTATGGCTGGTTTATCATTGGTAGAACTGACTCAATGTTCCTTTCCTTGCATTATCAGAGTTCATGTGGCGCTGTATACTGAGAAAGCAGCTTCAGAAAGCATTGGCTGTCATTCTTGGCTGCATGTCGGCTGCCATACTGTTGGCCGAAGCCACTTTGCTGCCAAGTGGTGTTGATTTGTCTCTATTTTCTATTCTTATAAAGTCTGTAGGAAAGCAAGAGGTTTTAGTCCAGGTAAGAAATTGGGTGCTTCATGTAAATAATTGAAAATGCATCTCTACCTTGGGTCCAAATTATAGGAAAGTTTTTATGTTTTTATACTTATGGCACTGACTACTTTTTGCAATGCTTAATATATTGTGTTTTTAGGGACAGGTTAGATAATTTGTTCTCATATGCCACATCAATCCTCTGCATTTGTCACTTATTGGTTATTTAAACACATTACACATGTACACTGATATAAGTGAATATAGTTACCAGGTGACTCTCAGTATACCAAACACATGCTACCCATTCACTCTGTTGTCATTGGTTATATTTCATATATGATAAGTTTTCCTTCTTAAACAAGGGAGTGCACCTATCCTGTCACCTGGTTGTACATTCATTGTATAATATCAACCTTGTTCTGCATGATTTACAAATTTTCTATTTATTTACAGGTTGCTGCATTTGTCCCTTTGATGTATATGTGCATTTGCACATATTATTCACTATTTAAGATTGGGATGTTAATGTTTTATTCTCTAACTCCAAGACAAACCAGTTCTGTCAGCTTGCTTATGATCTGCTCGTAAGTTTTTAATGTTTTGTTTTTTTCATGTTGATGTGCTTCTATTCCAAAGCTGTTCAACTCATTCTAGGATGTGCACAAAATGCTATTTTGCAGAATGGTTGCAAGATATGCGCCTCCTATTTCTTATAACTTCCTGAATCTCATTCGCCTTGGTGGAAATGCTAAAACTACTTTTGAGAAGGTGATAGTTGTGACAGTTCTGCTGCATTAGCTTTTGTATTTTATTACTATTCTCACTGTTTATCAGATAAATAACTCTTAGTTAACCGCAGAACAAACTATATGTTGTAGAGAATGGGGAATATTGATGATGCGGTTCCTTTCTTTGGAAGAGGATTCAACAGGATCTATCCACTAATTATGGTTGTTTATACGCTACTGGTTGCTAGTAACTTCTTTGGACGTGTGATTGACTTTTTTGGAAGCTGGAAAATGTTCAAGTTCCAGCGTGAAGAAGAGAATATGGATGGTTTTGATCCATCTGGAATGATTATTCTTCAAAAAGGTAAGGACTGCACTGATTTGTCTGTGGGATATCCTTTCTTCCTTTTTGTTAGAAAAATAAGGCCAGGGTTTTTCTATTCATAACTATAACTATGCAGCTTATTCATTTATTGAGAGGTATATATATATATATATATATATATATATATATATATATATATATATATATATATATATATATATATATATATATATATATATATATATATATATATATATAGGAAAATTACGTAATGCACCATGGTGCCTAGGCACCAACATCCGATACACGTGTATGATTGATAATTTTTTTGAGTTTGGGTATGAAAATGTTTTATACCCTTGATATATTTATGGTAAGTTAGTTTTGAACTCAGTTCAAACTAGTTTGAACTACTTTTGAGTTCAATGCAACTACAGTGAGTATATACCATAAAAATAGTTCAAACTAATTAAACTGAAGTTGAATTTAAATTTTTTCGGAGTTTGATATCTCAAATATACTTTTTTATGGTTATATGAAGATACCCACATCAAACGTTGCGAATCTCGAAGCAAATCAACGGGTATTGATATTGGTGCCTAGGCACCATGGTGCATGAAACACTCGTCCTATATAGGAAAATTACGTAATGCACCATGGTGCCTAGGCACCAACATCCGATACACGTGTATGATTGATAATTTTTTTGAGTTTGGGTATGAAAATGTTTTATACCCTTGATATATTTATGGTAAGTTAGTTTTGAACTCAGTTCAAACTAGTTTGAACTACTTTTGAGTTCAATGCAACTACAGTGAGTATATACCATAAAAATAGTTCAAACTAATTAAACTGAAGTTGAATTTAAATTTTTTCGGAGTTTGATATCTCAAATATACTTTTTTATGGGTATATGAAGATACCCACATCAAACGTTGTGAATCTCGAAGCAAATCAACGGGTATTGATATTGGTGCCTAGGCACCATGGTGCATGAAACACTCGTCCTATATATATATATATATAGAGAGAGAGAGAGAGGTTAAAATGGGGTACCATGGTGTCTGAGCACCAAGCCTCCTTAGATGCGTGCTAATGTAATGGTATATAATATATCAGGCAAATCTGTTAGCATTCATTAATTGGGAAAGACATCGATTTGGAAAGGAAGCCATTGATTTGGCATGCCGAATCAATCATTGATGAAAAGTATTAATCATAAGTGGAAGGTCGATCATGGAGTCCAGCATCATGGTGCCCCAGTTAATTATACTATACACACACATACACATTGTTACATGGGCCTCATGGGCTACATGGGCCAATTGCTCGTTCCAGGGAACCAAACCCTCTTCTAAAATTTCACACATGTCATTTTCATATATCCTCTTTTCTCTATTTACATATAGGTCCTCAAAAGGGTATTTCCGGAATATTACACTATCCCTACCAAAATTTAGGTATGACCAAAATTTTGGTAGGATGTGGTTGTTTGGATTGTAGCTATACTAGTTTCCAAAATTTTGCCAAGATAGTTAGGCCTCCATTTGGTTTGAAGTCAATCACTTGGCAAACATGTAGTATGAAGCACGAAATCGGGTGAACTTTGTGACGTTGAAATTGTGTATGATGCATTTCGTTGACATGTAGTACAAAGTAATGTGTGCATGAAAAGAAGTATGATAATTAATCCAGCTAAGAAGGCATTAATCAAGGACGAGAATCAGCGGTGATAGAATCCCAGGGGAATGTTGTCTCACCAATTCTCAGGTGGACATTTTTTGCAACCCTCAAGCTGCCAATGCTTTGGCCAAAAATGAATGGGCGCAACCAAAGTTTGGTTGGGCGAGCCATAACTTTGGTAGTAGTCCAACGGTGGCCAATTTTCATTGGCGTGCCAAGATTTTGGTAGGGCTGGATGTGGCATAAACCAAACACACCCTTAATCTAGATTGTTGGGTGCTTCTGGCTTTAATTGGAAATGATGATTTATTTGATCATTATGATCAAACTTGTATAATCACTCTGTAAAATGTGGTGCAAATACTGTCTTTGGTTCTTTCAAAAGAATGGATCTGCCTAATTAATTTATGTACTCTTTTTCCTGCAGAGAGATCTTGGATTGAACGAGGATCTAAAGTTGGCGAGCAGGTTATTCCATTGGCAAGAAATTTCAATGGTGCGAACACAGATATTGAATCTGGAAAAGTACCATTGGTGCGTAGCATGCTTACTCCATATTTCATGATCTTTAATACATTATTTGTCTTTGTACTCATTTCCAGGTTTCTATTGTCTTCGGCTGAATTTTATCTCTTTTTGTTGTTGCTAACTTGTATTCCCCCCTTTTCCATTCTTTATCGTGTGTCATACACAGGTTGAAAATACAGTGGAGATGAAAGCAGGAGCAACTACTTCCAGAGTTGATGGAACGGTTGGTAAATCGAAATATGCTAACAACAGGGAAACTATTTCCAACAAGTATTCGTCTATTAGAGAACAGAGTAGGCAGTCAATGAAGCCAGTTAAAAAGGAAATTTCATCAACATCTGTATCTTTGCTTGAAGAAGGAAATTCTGAACAGCGGTCCAATGCTGGTTTCCCACCTGGCTCGTCTGCTGGAATTTCCCAAACATGGGCTTCAATGAAGATTGGCTTTCAGAACTTCAAAGCGAATATGGGTTCCAAGAAGTTTGTTCCTTTGCGCCAAGATCCAGGATTTGCTCCACACTCGAATGCCTCTTCGCCTGAATCTCTTGACGAAATCTTCCAGAGGTTAAAACGGCGCCCTGCGGATATGCCTGTGGATTACCTTGACGATGATGATAACACTGAAGACATGGATCCTGCATTTCCAGGATCAATGAGATAGGTTGTGGTATTCTTTTAGAAGAAAGTATGCAAACTCAGGAATTAAAAGATTTGGTAGCATTAGATGCAGAACAGAAGATACAGGGTGTATAGATTAGATGATGGCTTTGGTGTGCTTCGTGGAAGCTCTAGATGCCTGCCCGTCTGGAAAGCTGCAAACATGAAAGCGTGACATGATGACAGGCCCTGCAGAAAGGACAGCGGATTCTCCCAACAAGAGATCATGGGAGTATGAAACTTTTCTGCTTTACACGTAGTATGCAGGTAATAGGCATTGTTGACATGTTTTTTCCTTGTTAAATGTTAAATCTGTATTGGAGATGACCGATTTATACTCGGAGCCGACGAGTATAAACTGTAACGTGTCTTGAAAAAAATGTGACTACTCTAAAGTATTAATTGAAAAAAAAAGTGCACCGGTGTTTTTGTGTGGCGGAACCTCTGACTTGTATTATCTGGTGGTGAACGTCACCGGTGCATGTTCTGTTCGCTGACTGAAGATATGCTGATTTTACTTAGTTCTTTATGTTTGGTCCTCGCATCGCACAAGCACGACCAAAAGGTACCACATGCACATGCGTAAGAAATAACATAGAAAAAAAAAGTAAAGCCACTGCATAGTGATAAACACATACATAGAAATCAAGAAAAAACATTTCTATTTGATACTGGCCTTGCTAAAATTTAGGGGCTCTTTGAATTCGTTATTAGAATCTATAAAGAGCCATTTCTATTTGATACTAGTCTAACTAAAATTTAGGGCCTCTTTGAATGCAGGTTTTTCATCGATTCCTGTAGGATTTTTTTTCAAAGTCCCATATTCCAAACGGAGTACTCTTACAAATATTTTGTATATTTGTTTGCCCGCACGTGTCAACAGTCATCAGGGGCTCAGCCTAGATGTAGCGCGAACTCAACAAATTAATGGCGTGCCAAACACACATGAAGATCTAGTACTAAACAAACATCATGGCGTATGAGCTTAGCTTCAGGGGTATAATCAGGTTATCAGAAACAACTTGTGTCATATACTCCGTCCCAAAGATGGTCTTCGTTATCAGAATGAATCGTTCTATAATATAAATCTGTTATAGATATTAAAGATATAATTATTACAATATTTTCATAATATACCAATTTTTAATATTAAAAAATTGATGAGTAGTTGTAATATATCATTTAATAAAAGTATCTATGTTCCAGTGATATTAACCTTTTTTTTATATTTAGTATCTCTTTGATCTGTATGTATGATGGACTTTAGACTCATATTGCAGGACAGAGGGAGCATACAGAAGCAAGAGATAACCAAAGAATATCAATCAAGTAAATTATTTGCTTGAAATCTGTACAAAACATTGATATTAATTAGACATTGATATTAATTAGCTTAGGATGGCTGTCCCTTCGGCATCCAGAGTTCAGACCAAAACCAACAATGAAATGAACCAAAAAAAAATACCACACAGAATTAGATCTAACAAGCAAGATGTCAAGAACAAATTAAACGACATAGGCACACAAATCTGCATCACTGCTAGCTGCATGCATGGCGAGATCAGAATAGGATCCACTTGGCCGCGGTGCTCCTCTCGGGCCCGAGCGTCTTGGAGTGCGCCAACGAGCACCCGTCCTTCTTGCCTCCTCCCCGAGACGTCGCATGCAGCAGCTTCGCCCAGAAGCTCGTCCTCCTTGCTCTCTCCCTCCTCCTCATCACCACGCCCATCACCTCGTCGCCGTCCACGGCCACGACCCGCTCGTGCCTCATCAACAGCGACAGCCTTGCGGCGCCGCGCCTCTTCTCGTGGTGGAACGCCGCCGCCCACGGGGTGGCGGACCCTGACGCCGACGACGCGCCGCTGGACTCCTCCGTGGACGAGTACATGGTGGACGCGTCCGAGCAGGATGACGCCTCCTCCTCCTCCTCCGTTACCTTGCCACCCCGCAGGACGGACGGCAGCGACGCGGACGTCGAGAGGTGGGACAGTCGCTCCTGCAGGCAGAACGGGCAGACCCCCGCCACCTGCCGGCGGTGCCGCCGGCACCGCTCGCCGTCCGCCTTGCGCGACTTCTTGCCCATCACCGTGCCAATCGGATCAGAGGATATCGTTTACCAGTTCATGTTGTTGTTGTTGTGCGTGTGGGCACGCGCTCGCGCGGGCATATATACGTGGGTCGTCGGCTGGCTTGCAGCGCGCGGGGAGTTTCGCGGATGTTGCAGCCGACTTGTGGAGGAGTTGCGACCCGGTTGGACTTTTTTTTCTCCCCTGTAGCCTGGTTGGCTGTGCGCCTGTGCGGAGCTTGGCTAGGTCCGGGTTGGCGGCGTGCGCGCGGGCCGGGCTGTTTCATCTAGCACCGTACCAGTACTAGCCTTGCGCGGCTAAAAATCGTTTGTTTTTTTTTCTTTCTTCTCCTACTTTTTCTGTTATCTTGTTTCTCTTTTCTTTTTCTTCGTGAAGGGATCTTTTTGGAAGCTTCCGATCCTGGTTCTAGGGAATTTCGCTTCATTCTCGCCTTTTGTTGGGGGTTGCTTTCCTTTGGCTCCTAATATAGACTCATTTTTTGGCTTTCAGTAGTTTTTAGCCTTAGATTTTATCAGCCAGTATTATCATCAGAGCCATCAATCATAATCAAAAGAATGGGCCTATGCATATAGGTCTGGTGATTGTACCATGACATTAATTGAGTGTGTTTTTGTGTGCTATTACACCTGCCGGCAGCAAGCCTGGAACTATTGTATTGATCAGGTGATGGGGGCAGAGCGCGGGAGAAACATAGCTAGGAAAAACCTTCTTTTTTTTTTTTGCGCGGGGAAATATACTTATGTTGTTAACATAGTTTTAAGCGTTTGAAAATTTTAGAGACAAGGGGCTGGAGTAGTATATTGAACCTTCTTCTTGGGATTAGGAGCCCTGGCTATAAACCAATCTGTACACTGCTCATCTTTGGTCCGAATAAGTGGCACAGATCTACTTTGTGTGGTAACAATTCTCAACATCCCTAAAAGGATCAATGCGAATTAGGCATTTACCTCTTGAGAAAGTTGCAACGTTGCCAACCAGCTTTTCGAAAAGAAAAGTGAAAGAAAAGAGGAGCTAAGCCTTAAAAAATACATTTTGATCTCGCTAATCTCGCTTTTGGTGGAAAGGTACAAACGCAGATGGTACGAAAGGGTCATCGTTTTACTGAGCGAAGGAGGTCGCGAGGCAGCCGCGAAAACGGCGAAAGTGTCTCGATCTGATCTAGTCTTCTCACGCGAAGGGGCCCTGACGTTTTCTGAAGAATTGGTCTTCTGTTATGGACTGACGTCTGATTGACAGTTTCCTGGTTCTAAGGAAGCACAAAACGAAGGCAACCATGATAGACCAAATCCGAAAGTCGCGCCGTTAGTCCGAATTCTAAAGGCAAGCGAGATCGAAGTTAGTTTTTTTCACTCGTGTCACGAATTTGTGGTGTTTATGAATTATGAAACTTGCTGATAAGAATACATGCGTCCGCGCGCACATGAGGCGATGTTTGCCACGGTTTCCATAGTTTTCTTTTCTACCTCCCAAATACAAGTTTTGCGGTTGAACTTGTTTAAGTGAATGAATTTCTACCGTGCGCTATAGGGCCTGCTTATATTAGTTTTTACTAATGTCTTTTTGCTACGGCTGATGAATAGTAGTGTCTAATAGAAGCGACTGATGAATAATAGTGACCGATGAATAGTAGTGTATTATGTAAAAAAAAGAACAGTGTAACGAAAGACACTACAATATTCGGACTGCCGTGCGATTTACAGAATTGTAATATAATAAAATATAAAGTATATTACAATATATGAAAACGAAAAGTAGTAGCTGATGAATACTAGTACTTGATAGAAGTGACTTATAGAAGTTGAGGCATTCGTAAGTTCGTATTGGCTTCTACTTCTTGAAGCAGAAGCTAGAAACAAAAGCCAATATGAATGGCCCATATTATTAACAAGCTACAGGTTTAAGTTTAAAAGGAGATTTTTTGTTTTTAGCATACATCATTGATCAGCCGCAGAACTAAAACATTAGCAGTGACGCGAGGCACAGTTCCACGAGAACCTGAGAAATCCACGAGCACGCACAATTGATATGGACTGACGTTGATTTGGATACCTGGCTGGCTTGTGCATAGGGGTGGCAACGGGGCTTGAGGGTCTCGCGGCCCTATCCCGATTTCCGCTAGTCCGACCTCGCCCTAGCCATGGCCCCGTTAGGCTAAATAGGGGAGATCGCTCCTCGTCCCCAATCCCCACGGGGATTAAAAATGCTAAATATTTTTTAAAAATAATAATGTAACTTTTATTTATTATTTTATAATTATTTAGGTATACTTTTTTTTCAAAATATAGTTTCAAAATAATATATTTTTAATATATAAATTCAAGTTTTAGTGTAAATATACAAGAAAGAATGCAATCTTTCATATGAAAAACTATAATTTATTATTTTTACCGGGTCCCCACAGGAGAAGACGACCCTGTCCCTGTTCCCCGCGGTGGAGATTGGCCCCGCCTCCGATTGAGAAATTCCCTACGGGAAAAATGATATTGCTACTTGTGCAATGGATTCCGTAAAAAAAAATTCGTGGTGGTCGGTTGGCCGTGCAGGCACAGGCACACCGTGCAGGCCCTGCAAGCGACCTTAATTCGCGCGGACTGCCGCCGTTTGCGAGTGCGTCGGGCCCGAGAAGCACCAGCGCGCGGCACGCGACGCTGCCTGGCACCCGATCTAGTTGGAGGCGGCACGGGCGTACAGCGTCATGTACTGGCATGATTTTCCTTTGGCTCTAAATATGAACTTATTCTTTTTTATTTTTTATCTAGTTTTTAGCCTCATATCTTATCAGCCATTACTATCATTAGAGTCATCAACCATAGCAAAGAGAATAGGCCTATGCCCTATAGGTCTGATGATTGTACCATAACATTAATTGAATGTGTTTTTGTGTGCTATTACACATGTAGGTAGCAAGCCTGGAACTGTGGTTAGATGATGGAGACGGAGCGCTGGGGAAGCAATGGGCATGTTTGGCAATGGATGCGGCTTATGATTTTTGGCTGAAATTTTTGAATTTTGGCTATTTACGGTACAAATTACGGAGAGATACTCACTTGCGATTATTACTGGTACAGATGTTGAGCTTTTAACGTGTACATCGTTTAACTTGTAGACCCCGTCTTGAGAAAATACTCTGTTTGAAAGTTAGATACTGTAATAAAAGCCAAAAACCGTTAGCTTCGAAGGAAAAGAACAGGAATAACCTTCTTTTTTTTTGCGCGGGGGAAATGAACTTATGTTGTTAACATAGTTTTAAGCGTTTGAAAAAAATTTCAGACTGGGGGCTGGAGTAGTATATTGGACCTTCTTGGGATTAGGAGCCCTGGCTATAAACCAATTTGTACACTGCTCATCTTTGGTCCGAATAAGTGGCACAGATCTACTTATGTGTTAACAATTCTCAACATTCCCAAAAGGATCAAAGCGAAGTAGGCATTTACCTCTTGAGAAAGTTGCAACGTTGCCAACCAGATCTTGGAAAAGAAAAAAAATGAAAGAAAAGAGAAGCTAAGCCTAAAAAAAATACATTTTGATCTCGCTAATCTCGCCTTTGGTGGAAAGGTTCAAACGCAGAGGGAACGGCTCAGGTGCAGGGGCCCCTGCACTTAGCGCCGTGCAGGGGTGCCCAGCTCCTGACACGTGTCCCCCAAAAAATCAAAAAAATTCTGAAAAATTCAAAAAAATACTTAAAAAATTCTGAAAAATTCTAAAAAAGTATTTTTGTGTATGAAAAGTATTTTTGTGAGTACTTAAGTTTATTTTTGATTTTTTACTTTTATTAAAAAATATTTTTTTAAGTACTTAAAAATACTTTATAATAAAAAGTATTTTACAAAAAGTACTTTTTAGAATTTTTCGGATTTTTTAAGTATTTTTTTGAATTTTTCGGAATTTTTTTGATTTTTTGGGGGACACGTGTCAGGAGCTGGGCACCCCTGCACGGCGCTAAGTGCAGGGGCCCCTGCACCTGAGCCGTTCCCAAACGCAGATGGTACAAAAGGGTCATTGTTTACTGAGCACAAAGCACAACCCGGCATCTTTACGTCACTGGAGGGACGTCGGGGACAGCGAAGGAGGTCGCGAAGCAGCCGCGAAAACGGCGGAAATGTTTCGATCTGATCTATAGTCTTCTCACGTGGAAGGGGCCCTGATGTTTTCTGAAGAATTGGTCCTCTGTTATGGACTGACGTCTGGTTGACAGTTTCCTGGTTCTAAGGAAGCACAAAACGAGGCCAACAATGAATGACCGAAGTCCGAAAATTGCGCCGTTAGTCCAAATTCTAAAGACAAGCGAGATCGAAGTTAGTTTTTTTTACTCGTGTCACGAATTTGTGGTGTTATGAATTATGAACTTGCTGATAAGAATACTACTTATTTAAGGAGGTGTTTCTATGCTTTTTCAAAGTGTTTTGCATAACTTTTAAAGCAAACTGAACGGTAAATAACGATTACTTATCTCTTCGTGTGCTTTGAGATTAGTGCTATTTTTATTGGAGCAAAAAGCATAAAAGTACTACTCATTCATGTGTCTGGGTGCGCACACACGAGGCAATGTTTGCTACGGTTTCCATAGTTCTTTTCTACCTCCCAAACACAAGTTTTGCAGTTGAACTTGTTAAAGTGGATGAATTTCTGCCGCGCGCTATATTATTAACAAGCTACAAGTTAAGGTTTAAAAGGAGTTTTTTTTTTGTTTTTAGCTTACATCATTGATCAGCCGTAGAACTGAAACATTAGCGATGACGCGAGCGCAGTTCCACGAGAACATGAGAAATCCATTAGCACGCGTAGTTGACACAGATTGATGCTAATTTGGATACCTAGTTGGCTTGCGCGTAGGGGTGGCAATATGGTCGGAGGGTCTGGGGAGAGGCTGGCAACAGGGCCAAAGGGTCTTGGGGGAGGCTCCCGTTGCCCCCCAAGATCCCTGCTAGTCCGGCCTCACTCTGCCCTGGCCCCGTTAGGCTAAACGGAGGAGATCGCTCCCTGTTTTCGGTCTTCGCGAAGACCTGACTCCACAGGGATTAAAAAAATGCTAAAGTATTTTTTAAAAAATAATAATGTGATTTTCTATTATTTTATAATTGTTTAGATGTCTTTTTTAATATAGTGTTAATATATATTTTTAATATATAGATTCAAGTTTAGTCTAAATATATGCAACACACCCGTTTTTGGGAACATGGACATCAAACAATCTACAACAGCCCAGGAATTCAGTTGCGGATAGAAGGAGTATCATGCCTACTCACAAATATTTAAAAGAAGTTAATTTGATTAAAATATGACCTAACGGTCAACTTTAGTAACAATACAGACGTTCAAACCCAAAATTTAACTTACATTCAAAAGAACCGAAGAAAACTCCACATGAACGATTAAGTGCGGTCGTAACCCCTACACTAAATCTTGCAACATTCTTTCTTCTTCTGGTATTTGATGTGGTGGAAATTATAGCAAGACTGAGTACAATCAAAAGTACTCAACAAGTCACATGGAGAAATGCTATATAGCTACTTGTCAGTATTTTCAAGTGATGAGGATATAGTTGTTTCATTATGATATGTGGATACAGTTTTATTTGTAAATATGTTTAAACACGTAATAATAATAACTACTAAAGGATTTGGGGTTTCAAGACTTAATTAACAGACATCAACATTTTTCAAATCAACCAAATCTATTTATGCTTCGCTGTTGGAATCACCCACTGAACATAGCTTGTTTTACCGAAAGCACAGCGTATTCGAGAAACCATTGTGATTACTCTGTAGAGTTACCCAGCTTTACTCACAAGATTTCTTAACCCTCATGACTGAGTTAAGAAAATAAGGTCGTTTCACTGCTCATCTCTTTGGGCTTGTTCTTTATGGCTACGGCTTATAGCTTTTGGCTGAAATTTTTGAATTTTGGCTGTTCACGACAGATATTATGGAGAGAGATACTCGCTTGTGATTTTGACTGGTACAAATGTTGGGCTTTTAATGTGTACTAGAATTAACTTGTAGACTCCGTTTTGAGAAAATACTTCGCTCAGCTTGAAAGTTAGGTACTATAGCAAAAGCCAAAAGCCATTTTTAGAAGCCGCAAAGAACAGACCCTTTATATAGGCTCTACCCGGTAGATCTCCAGTTCAAACCCGGGTATGCACCGACTCGGTCAGATATCTTCACCCCGTTCTGAGAGGAATTTACCGTTGTTCAATATAATTTTACCGTTTTCATACCAACGCTCCTTCAGTCCTGTATAGATTCAATCAATTTGAGCAACTACTAAACCAGGTTTATGAGTCAAAACTTGTAGTTGAGCGATCACTATGTTCTTTACTCAGCATAAGGTCATCCTTACTTTCTCCGAGCTTTGTCCTTATTTTACTCCGAGATATTTCCTGTCTCTAAACCCATATCACAATGCTCAGCGACAGTATTACCCAACCAACACATGGTTTCTCATGATAATCATTTTTCTAGAAACACTTTTGCAAAATTATCGGCAAAATGATATGCTAAATAGTAGTATAAATAGTTAAGTTTCCTACACTACCATAGTTATTTAAGTAGTAGATTTAACATTACTAAGTCTTGTTAGGGTGAATATAGCTATCAAAGTAAACATGGCTTTTTCAGTGGAAGAATATAACTAGGTATCATGTCATTCTAAGCATTTATTGTACGTAAATTATCAGAGCGTAAATAAAAGGTAATGAAAGTACTGTTAAGTAAATAATTAACATAATATAGGTTCAACATGATAAAAAAACATGTGACTTGCCTCCTTCCTGTTGTTCTTGGTCTTCTCTACCGGCTTCAAACTTACTTCAATTACTCTTGCAGCTCTTTTATTGACCAACTTTCTTGGTCCGTTCACTAGCGCGGAAAATGAGAGCAAATAAGTTTCTACTTTGCAGAATACAAGCTGGGAACAAAATATAATCTAAATAACTAAAAAGACATAAAGAATAGGTTTGGGTGGTTAGGACTTAGGTGGTGTATGGGTTGGCTGATCATAATTAGAAATGGGCTAGACGGGTTCAAGGCGATCGAAATGGTGGTGTAAACAGGTTGGACGGATTTTGGAAGTGGAGGATTGATTTTAAAATAGTGAGAGTTTGAATTTTATCGATGCTTGATTTGGCAAAACAAAGGTCAGAAATGAATTCGCGGGGTCGAAACTGTCAAAACGAGGTATTTTTGCAAATTAGGGTTTCAGATGAACAGTAGCGGGTTCAACACTATTCATCACAGATCTGGTGGCCATAGTATCGGCTTCAAATAGTGACAGGTTGGATTTTACTATTCACAGCAGGTTTAATCCTTATCTGGTTATCGTTGCATACTCAGAGGACAGATGAGTTACAAGCACTCGGGTGGTCTCGAGTACGACTACGAAATCGGGTGGACGGTCGAGGTTTGTCTTCGAGCGCGAAGTCGGTAGAGATCAGATGGTGTATGAGTTGCTACGAAGAACAGACGATGTCCGAGTGGTTGCGGAGATTGTGTTGCGTCCGAGTGGCTTAAAAGATCGGACGGCGTTCGAGCGGTTTAAGAGCATCGGATTGCATTTGAGCGGTTTAAGAGCATTGGACGGCATTCGAGCGGTTTTGCTCAGAACTCGAAGCAGAGTGGTCAAAGCTCCTCTCGATTACAAGGTGGTCAGAGAGTTCAAGCGATGGAGCGGTCGGAGAGTTCAAGCGGTGGGGCGGCCAGAGATTTCAAGCGGTGGAGCGGTCGAAGAATCCGTGGTCGAAACAACAATTGGTGATCATGGGTGGGTTCCTGAGGCCACGAGGATTCCACTTTTGAGGTTGGCCGGGCTTAAGGGGTGGTGGTTTTGGCTGGCGATGAGAAGTGGTTCCGCAGGCAGGGGCATTGCACAGGGCTGCTCTGGTGGAGTTCTGGCGGAGCGCTAGTTTTAACCATCTACGGAATAAGGCGAACTCAGTGGCGGTAGTGGCTCTAGCTAGGATGGCATGTGTTGGGCTGTCCATGGTGACCCCCTTCCCGCACGGCGGTTGTACACGCTGCCGACGAGGATGAGACCGAGGCAAGGCTCTGGGTTCCTAGTAGCCTAAAGATCCTCTGGTCGCTACGAATTGAAGAGGTACTAACTGAATCATGAGATTGGCTAGGGAGGCTTACCAGTGCAGGGGAGAGAGATGACGGCAAGGTAGAATGGCGGCGGGCGATTGGGTGATTTGGTGAGGTACTAAATGTGTTCACGAGGTAGATTGGGTGCTTAGCTAGGCTTAAAAGTAGGAGGATGGCGGTGGGAATAGAAAGCCGAAGTCGGTGGCGTTGGCATGAAGCGGACTTGGTGACGGTCGGGCTCGGTTGGCGAGACTGGCTTACGGGTGAAGTGACGGGGTAGTACTACGGCCTAGACAGTGCCACACAGGCTAATGGGAACGAAGCATGGCAGGTGTGCTCACGTTGGTCGCATGGCGCGCTAGTTTGCGGCGGCCGTGACAGTCAGCTTGAGTAAACCAACAGGGTGCAGGCGAGGCAACGACTGGCCAAGGGTGAGGCGACGCGTGGCGAAGCTGGTAGTGGTTGGTGTGAACGGCAAGGTCGGTTGCGGTGAGGGCAAAGCAGAGGTAGCCACGTGGCCAGGGAGCTACAGAGGAGCGGCGGCGGGTGAGGCAGGGGTGTGGCAGCGACTCACCACCAGTGAAGCGATGTGCTGGAGGTAAGGCATGGCGCAGTGTAAACGATGGTGCTGAGCTACGGCGTGAGCGACGAAGCACAGATGGCCGTGTGGTCAGTGCTACGAAAGACGTCGTCGCTTTCCTGAACCGTGCCAGAGGAGAGGAGGCGGTTTCTTGGAAGATGCCAGAGAGAAGGGGAAAGCAACTAGCCGAAATGGGAAAGGCAGTAATTCAAAGAAATTTGCCAAATTAGGAAAGAAAGCCGAATTCGAAAGAAATTCAAGAATTTTCAAAATTTTAAAAATTTTCGAGCTATTTCAATATATAAGAAAAGGATACCATCTTTTATATTAAAAACTATAGTTTATTATAATTTTTTATTTTTATCAGGTCTTAAAGTCCTGCGGGAGGACGATCCGCCCATGCTTCCGTAGAGAATATCGGCCCACACCGACAGAGAAATTCCCCACTGGAAAAAAAATAGCATCCCTACCTATGCGATGGGTTCCGTAAACACAAACCTTTTTTTTACGCGTTGGTCGGCTGACCGCGCAGGCACAGGCACCGCCGTGCACGCCACGCGAGCGGCCTTTTAATTTGCGCGGACCGCCGCCGCCGCGCGTGCGCCGGGCCCGTGAAGCACCAGCGCGCGGCACGCGAGGCTGCCTGGCACCCGATCCGGTCGGAGGCGGCGCGGGCGTTCGACGTCGCGTACTTGCGTGCTGCGTTGTCCTTGCGCACAAGCCTAGGCTAGCTCGACAGTCGTGAGCTGGACGTACGTACGTACGGGTCAAGAATCTCCAATCCAGCGACGCAACTGCTCCCGTTTTTTTATTGCTGTTTTGTTTCTGCGCGAGACGTGCCGCGTCGGTGCCGCCGTGGCGGTGCGTTCCGATTTGGCACCGCGCGCCTAGGAACCTCATCGTACATTCGTACGTCACAAACAATGGCCTCTTCTTAATTTTTAAAATTTGTTTCTTAAATTTTTTATAGTAATTATCTTTTAAATGGAGTACCTTTTCACGTTGAGATCTCTAAATTAATTTTAGTATATATTCTAACGACTTCATTTATATGGATCAAAATAATACTCTTATAAATAACCCAAAACTATAAGGTAAAATAATAAGCTATAAACTGAAGTAAAAAAAGAACGCGTCTATAAATATGACAGGTAGTAACGGAAACTCACGCGATAATGTGTGGATGCTTGGCTCGCACCGCCATGCGTGTCGCAGTGTGAATAGTTCTAGTAAAACAGATCAACAGTAACAGTAACTTGACAGGCAGCGCATGGGATTGGCGGACGGCACAAGTTGCCACATTTTTGCCATTGGCGCTCTTTGGAGTTGCGCGTAAAAAGTGGAGTCACAGCGTAACGGGAAAGCAGGCCTGGCCTAGCTTGCTGTTCTTAGTACTGTCCTATTGGGCCAAATGAAAGCTGGCTTGCTCCCTGATCAGACTAGCCCGGTTAGGCCCAAACTGAAAGCAGTGTGTTTGGCCTAGCCCAAAAGGCGCTCGAGCTCGGCCACGGTTAGGCCTCTGTGAAATTGTGAACGGCATGCAGCCATGCACTGATAACTCTTCGAACATCTGGGAGCAGCTAGCATCAGTAATTTCCTCTGAAAAAAGACAGAAGAAGCCAGTATGAGTAGTTCAATAGTGCGTGCATTGAACAATTCAGAAGATAATTGGTGTACACGTTTCCCGTTGGTGCTATTCACGTTCTATACTTGTAATACAGTCGACGAGCTCCGAAAGTCCAAATGCGAGTAGCGGAATACCATTTCTCCCTTTTAGATTGCAATTTATATGTTAGAGCCCTAAATCGTGTTTGACTTAAACACGAACACAGAATCTTATCTCTATCTCAAATTAAGGGACTCAGAACTCTTCTATACACGGGTTTTCTTTCAAACTCTTAATTATTTTCGTTATGGAGTTCATCCACAACACCTAACACAATATGTGATAAAGCCTCCAAGATCGCACCTCCCGTATCTTCATCATGCCTCATCAACTTCCATGTCAAAGCCTCCAAGACCGCACCGCCCGTAGCTTCTCCACGCATCACCACCTTTGATCTCCATGTGCTCCAGTGTTAGCCCGACTATCTCACATGATATCCCGACTATCTGGACCTCAGATTACCCCTCTTAGTCTCTGTTCTCCTCGTCATTGACCATGATCGTCTCCACGCTCACCTACACATGCAAAGACTAAAAAAATATTTTTCCAGCACAAGTTCTTTACAACTTGACCGTCATTAACACATACCTTTCACCATCCATCATCAATAACCAGGTCATCCACAACCACAATTTCTATCGCTATCCAAAACTCAGCATCAGACAACATATTATGACTGCTAGCTTAACAAGTACTCAAAAACCACAAGTACTCGGGAATAACAACCATCGCTATCGACTACCGAGAACCATTGAGTATCGACTGCCGAGTACTAATCGCTACGACTACCAAGTACCGAGTCCTTTCGACTATGAGTACCATTCCTCCAAACACTGTTTACCGATTAGCGCCAGCTAGTCCTACTGCTGGCCTAACACGAGTACTCGAAGATAGCAAGAGTTAAATTACTTGTATATGATTGGTTCACTGTTTGAGGTCGAAATCTACAATTACCTACTGTGGCCATTTTGCCATGGTCAAAGAATGACGTAGTTGAAGTCGGACAAGGTCAAAGTCTAAGTTTTATCTTCCGATGGCACTCGAATGTCGTCCAGTCCTCCAATACCACTCGGACGCGTTCGATACTCAGTTGCTACATGATAGCCGTCTGATGCCTCTTATCCGATCGGACTGGTTTGAACCTCCTTGAAGCAGAATGTTGTCCGATACTCCTTCGCTACTTGACAACTATCTAATGTCACTTAGCCGATCGGACTGGTCCGAACATCCTTGAAGCAGATTGAAACCACTCGAAGCAGACCAAAACCACTCAGAGTCACTTAGAACTGATCAAAACCACTCGAATTCTAAATCTTTAACTATAATCGATTGAAACTTTCGTATATGTAAATCCGAAGCAATCTAAATGTCAATTAGTCATCATCATTTTATTCACGGCCATCCACATGGTCTAACAGGTTGTTTGTTTTTAGCTTAGTGCAATAGTGCTCCATTGGTTGATGTTTGCATTTGCGATTTAGTCAACTAGTCTACCAGCACTCCAGCACCATTTTACTTGCTAGCTGCTATCCCAAACTCGTCGTTGTGGTGATGCACAAGTCACAAATTGGCCTATGGCCCCTTTTGAGATTTTTCTTAAGCTCTGTCTACAATCATGCCATATTTCACAAATTGTGATCCTATCCGAGGGTTGCTATGAAGAAAGAGGGATATCAGAGTATAAAAAAGCGAGCTTAGATAGTAGACTACAGACAACATCACGGTTCAATGGAAGAAACTGTTAGACTATGTGACTAAGTCCAGAATATTTATGATGATGAATAATTGACAATGTTACTTGTTGATGTTATTTGAGACATGTGGTGTGTGTGGACTTATGTCGATCAAGTTGGAAAGAACTTGTACCAGGCAAATATGTTGCTTTGGTGTTTGCATGTGTAGGATAACTCGAAGGCGATCATGGTCTACGACGTGGATCGAGAGATGGCTTAGTGCAAAGTCATGGTCCAGAGGATCAAGGATGCTGGAGGAGACGATCATGCTCGAGTTGGAGAGCGTGGAGATCAAAGATGGATGATGCATGTTGGAATTATGGAGGTACGATCTGGAGGCTATGACATGTGACAAAAGTTAAAAAAGCCATGTTACAAAAGGGTTTGGGTCTCTTATTTGTTGGAATTGGATAAGAACTCGTTTGAGTCTTAAATTATAAATAGAGATGGGGTTAGGGGCTAACCCCAAGGCTGATAGATACCCTTTTCGTGTTAGAGTTTGAGGGGTGTCAGGAGGGCACTTTGTAGCCACAAAAACATGATGATCCAGAAATTGAATCAGATCTATTAAAAAATCCATCGAGTCACATAGTTGTCATTGGGTTTCATTGTTGGTTGGGATCTAGTTTCGCACTGTGTCATCCTTGCGTAACGATCTCGTTGAACTCTACGACATGAGCTTCTTCCTCGACTCAAGTTCATTGAATAATGCTGTAGGTGCTAACTAATCATCTCAAAAGAATTCTAATTGTGTTAAATTTCATTGCACCTACTATAGACGAAATGGACACTTTCAGAAATTTTGCTTTAGACGTGCTAAGAAAGAGAAGAAAGAAAGATTGAATGTTCTAAGATAAAAACATAAAACATCTTTTGTTCCTAGAACTAGTGCAAAAGCTAGGTTTTTATATAACTTTTATGATGATTTTAAATCTACTTCACGTGCTAAATTGTGATATAATTCAAATCCACATTCTTTTTGGCGTTCTCATCGCCCATATGCTCATGATTTTGGTTCTAGCTTTATTGTTGTTCCTCCACGTCGTGTGTCTCAGTACTTGATTCCTAAATCTTATTTCATTAACCCAAGTACTATGATACCGATGTTTCCTGTAATGTAGGTACAACTGATGAGGAGGGGGAACATATGGCTAGTGGATTCAGGTTGTTTCAGATACATGATCGGTGATTCAAGATAGTTCTCCTCCCTCACTAAGGCATCATGTGATGAGTTGATCAATTTTAGGGATGCTTTAATAGGTACTATGATGTCTAAAGGTATAGTACATATTAATGATAAATTTATTCTCAAGGACGTTGTTTTGATTGCTAATATTGTTACTAAGCCACTTAATACTTCTTAGTTTGTTCATTTACGGAGTGAGTTAGGGGTACGCCATCCAATGGGGTTGTTCTGAGGAGGAGTTCTTTTGTATATCAGTGTAAAGGCTTGCTTTTATTTTCTTTTTGAGAACTTGAATTATTATTTAAGCCAAGAATCATGAAATAAGTTATGATGTGTATTTCGAGTTTTTTTATTATGATTTTACATGTGTAGCTTAGTAAGGCCATAATTAGCTATTTATTAAATTTTGTTAACTTGAACAAACAACATGGTAAGGTTGAATTCTTTGACTAAGTTTTGATTAGAGTGATTACTTCTTGAGATGTGTCATGTTTAAATACCTAGTTGAATCCTACTTCTAGGTCAAGTCTAAGTTTGAGTCATTATAGTTCCTTCTTGAATCACTTTTAGCTTTTCTAGAAATACATATGGCAAATTGTAGTGAAATTACTAATTATGTATGCATCTCAACAATTTTTTCCCACGAGACTGCTTGTCATTGAACTAGGTTTGAACTTAGTGGGAGTTTTGTATAACCGAGATCAGAGGCGGAGGGAGGGGGGGCACGGGGGGGCCTGGCACCCCCTGACACCCTACTAATCCTTTAGTATATAGGTAGTATACATGTACGTATTTTCTATTCAGCCCCTCCCATTCATTCCAGATGGTTAAGTATATATCTTTGAGGCCCAATAAAATCAGCCCATTTAGCCATGAAGCATTTCCGTTTAGCCATTTAAGCCTATCTAGCTGGTCCTGTACGTATTAGGCTATTAGCTGCTCGAATACGAAGCGTCAAGCGTCGTGGCTATTCAACTGTTCGTCTTCTCCTAATCTCCTTCGCCGCCAGTTCGTCGGACATCGCCGCGCTGCCGCCTGCCGGACTAGGAGATCGGACATTCGGACTTGACGCCAGACGGCAGACGCCGCGCCACGCCGCCGTCCAAATACTCTGCAGCAGCCAGCAGGTAATCCACTAATCCCGTAAGGCCGTAATCTATAATCAGATATGAGACATCCAGTGATATTCATCCTCATCTAAAGATGCTTTTCAGCTATGAAACTTGCGAAGACACGTCTTAGATGTACAATGGGAGATGGATTCTGCGAGATTGTTTGGTAATTTATATTGAGAAGGAATTGGCTACATCAATTAGTACTGATGATATTATTACAGCCTACGATCTTGCTGCTAGTCGTAGAGCTAAATTTAAGATTATAGATATGTAATTTTGTTTTGGTTAAGACTTGTGAAACATGTTACTATTATATGTGACAAAAACCAGCTAGCATGGCTATCATTTCGACTTTGGCTTGTCCATTGCCCCCCCTGTATTCAAATCCTGGCTCCGCCCCTGACCGAGATCATGAAACCTTAAGCTTTTTGGCTTGGCACCATCGAAAAGAAAGGATTGAGGCTAGAATTAATGAAATGTGATTCAAGTTGGCTCAAAAAGACCATTATAAATGTAATGAAATTAATTTGGACTGAAGCTCAGGAGGCTATTGTAGATGGCTCCCAGTCTAGGACATGATTTACTGAGTTAAGCCATAATCAACTGTCAATAAAAGTGCTATGTGTTGAGTTATATAAATCTATGTTAAGCTTTGTACTTCAGTTTGGCACTTGTGGCTCACTTAGTTCTTGATTCTAGCATCTAGATTTAAATCTGTATTTTTATATAGCTATCTTCTTTAGTGAGATTTTTAGCTTAACTAGTTATTTTTGTGAAGGTCTGCCATGTACATTAATTTCCTTAATCACATTATAAACTTCTTTTGGTCTACTTATATATATATATATATATATATATATATATATATATATATATATATATATACACACACACATACATGCTTATGATCAGACAAGATTTTTAAGAGCATGACGTAGTACACATTAATTCAATTGGTATAAATGATCTTTTACAGTTTCATGGTGTGTTTTTTAACAAAAACATTTTTGGTCAATGATACTTGCTCTCTTTGTTGTTTCTTCCTTTTGTGCCTTGATGCTTATGTTGCCACAGAGAGAGAGAGAGAGAGAGAGATTTGTGAGAGATTTGTGGCTTGTGGCTTAAAATACTTTTTCGGGTTAAGTTCTTCACTTAGATTTGTTGGAAGTCGTGTTATTTTCAAGTGTTGTTAATGTATTCATCAATGGGGATGTCGTTAGACCATGTGGTTAGGTCTAAAATATTTATGATGATAATGAATAATTGATAATATTGTTTATTAATGTTATTTGAGGCGTGTGACGTGTGTGGACTCATGTCGGTTATGTTGGAGAAAACTTATGCTGGGCAAATATGTTGCTTTAGTCTTTACATGTGCAGGATAACTCAGAGATGATCGTGGTCTATGGAGAGAACCGGGAGATGGCGTGGTGCAAAATCATGGTTTAGAGGGTCAAGGATGGTGTAGGAGATAGTCATGCTCGAATTGGGGCGCGTGGAGATCAAAGATAGATGATACATATTGGAGCTATGGATGTGCGGTCCAAAGGCTACGACACATGGCAAAAGTTAAAAACCTGTGTTATGAAAGGGTTTCAGGTCTCTTATTTATTATAATTAGATAAGAACTCGTTTGAGCCCTAGATTATAAATAGAGATACGGTTAGGGCTAACCCTAAGACTGATAGATGTAATTTTTGTGTTAGGATTTGTTTGTAGTCACAAAAACATAATGATCCAAAAATTAAACTACATCTATTAAAAAATTCATCTGGACACATAGCTGTCATTGGGTTTTATTGTTGGTTGGGATCTGGTTTTGCATCGTGTCGTCCTTGCGTGATGATCTTGCTGAGCTCTGTGACATCTGCTTCTTCATCGACTCAGTTCACACGAAACTCCACAGCAGCGAGCCGTGTCTTTTCTCGATTTGCAGCTCGCTCATTTGGGCTGAAATTTGGTGACTTATGGTTGAAATTGCACTGTTGCTGGCTAAAATTACATTGTACCTGTTGATGGCTTATTTGACATAATTAAATTTAAAAAAATAAAAAAAATAAGTTATCCCATCACGTGTAATACAAACGAATACAGAAAAAAGAACTGGCAAAAAGCCAAAAAAACTGAAAAAAAATCTATAAATAGTAAAAAATAAATCAAAAATTTAAGTCAAAATAAGTGGGATCTCAGTTGTTTGTATCTCTCCCAGTAGATTTACGTGAAGATCAAGAAGGCGAAGGTACATTACCGCGTGAAGAAAAGCAAGGCAAAGGTGTTGTTGTCAAATCTCTGGTCACGTCGAGGGAGGCAAGGACCAGAGGATGCGCGTATCAACCATGCCGTGCTTGTCTTGATTCCAGGACTTCCCAGCGCTGCCGAATACACACAAAATATCACGTACGTGAAGGTGCTGACTTATGCCGTCCTGGCTTCAAAATTAGTGTAGCTATAGTATGGGGATTAGAGAAAAATTCAACGCAGCATCATCCGATGAAAGTGACATCTACAGTTTTTTTTTTGCTATAGTACAAAATATTTTTTGCTGTATTTTTTTGTGTTTTTATTGTGTTGACAGATTGAATGATCAGAAAACAATAAACTTAAGGCAAAAGCTACAGCTGTAAATTACAATAATTTACATTGACGATGCTACAGAAACACCAATTAATTACCTTCATCCAAATTAATAAAACCTTAGCTCAACAACCACAACAAAGAACAAACACATTACACATGACGCACGTACGTGACCTATATAGGCTACGAGCTAGTCTACACCAGTCCTAGTTGCACGATCGCAACACAAACCAGGCCAAAGCTAGCCAACGGCGCGAGCTCGGCGGTGCCAGAGTACGACATGAATGGCGTGGTGCCCGGGGTCACCGGGGTGGCGCCAGAGCCAGAGCACGATGGAGATGTCGGCGTCGTGTACGGCGTGGTCGTGGTCGGGGTCGGCGTCGTGTACGGCGTGGTCGTGGTCGGCGTCGGCGTCGTGTACGGCGTGGTCGGTGTCGGCGACGATGGCGAGGAGGAGCCGGAGCCAGAGCCAGAGCCGGAGACGTCCACCTCGAGCTTCATGCCGCCGCCGCAGTGGCCGGGGATGCTGCAGATGAAGTAGTGCCTGCCGGCCGTCTTGAGGGCGACGGTGGTCGCGCCGCTGCTGTCGGAGCCGAGCGGATTGGCCGCCGCGCACGCCAGGTAGTCGGCCGCGCTCACCTCGACCACCGTGTGCAGCCCTTTCGCGTAGTTGAATACTAGTACAATTCAACAGACTTAACTGATAACCAATCGATCTCGTCAAAAATAATTCAGGCATGCATGCATGCATGCGCGAAGTAGCTAGGCACTCACCGAGGTTGTCGCCGATTTTGAATGGTTTATTCCCGGCCCAGGTGGTGTAATCGACGCCGGTCGTCCAACCGGACCCGTCACCGACGGTGTAGCTGGTGGCGGATGCCGAGGAGACGCAGGCCACGAGGAGCAGCGCGCGCAAGGCCCAGCAAGAAGTGTAGGAAGCCATTGCGATCAACCGAGCAGAACTCTACAGATGGTAGCGTTAAGTTTGGAGGGTGTTGCACTGTGGGAAGAAGAGAGACGGAAAGCATGGCCTTATAATCTTATATAACAGCATCGATTGCAACGGGGGAGTTGGTGGTGAAGTGACTTTCACTCCATGTGTGGGAAGGAATGTATCGAGCCGCTTTACCTATTAGGAAATGAAACGCATTTTGATGAATAGAGCAACGGACCGTCCAAGTTCTGGCTGTTCATGCCAGCACCCGATAAGATTCTCATGATTAAGTTCGAAGAACAAGTTTCCATCGTGATGGCAGGACTTCGGATCAGCTAGCGGCATTGATATATTGTGGTCCTGCTCCTTTCAGTTTTTGATTTATAGCTTGTGTTAGTCACTAATTTTCAAATAGAGTATTTTTATAAGATAAGATTTATAAGTTAATTGTAGTAGACACCACATCAACCTCAGCAATATCGGCCAAAATCGTACGCAATCATCTCTCTCGTGAACAATTAAAATTCAAAAATTTAAGATAAAAGCTATAAAACATATACTAAAAGAACGAGCCCCTGTAGAGTTCGTCTTCTAATCAGCGTTCGCGGAGAGCTCGTAGAATTGTCACGATCTTTTCTCATCCATTTCTCTGACTAAAATGCTCAGAGTAAATCTAACTCCTCTAGAGTACGCATCATCTTTTTTTATTACAGATGGTCAAACAATTCTGGAAGACTGGAACAATGGATGCGGAACAGGTGGCTCAGATCGAACGAACTTCCCTGTTTTCGGAAAGAGATACGCATCAAAGACACCTTTATAGCTTTGAGGCTATTTTGTAATTTTAGGTGCAATGTCTTTTCATATGATAATCGGCCAAAGTGAAGCGAACCTGATTGTGTCTGGTTGGCCGGCTGGCCGTGTGGCATCTGAATTACCTCTTCACATGGAGATCATCATGGCTACGCTACCTACCCTTCTGATAATGACTTCACACTTGCAGATTGACGACGTTTCAAGATGGCAAGACAGGTTCTCCCGTGCATGAAAGCCTATAATTTGAGATGGTATTAATCAAACCAGTAGTTAGACAGCAAAATTGATATGTTATCGCTGCCATTCATTAGGAAGGCATGACCTGAACATTGCTGTTGTCGGATAAAGGACAATAAGATTAGACCATGATTAGAAGGCAGAATGGCAGCGTTTGCTTTGTTTCCGGGGTCACATTGAGAGGCTGATCCAGAAACGTTATCAAACAAACTACTGATTGTTAGAAAACACACGGCGAAAATAGAAAATTAAAAGAACAGAAGACATGGATTTTACATGAAAAACCCTTGCGAAAACAATCATGAACGCATGAAGACGGAATTCACTATATGAGAAGAATTACAAGCATGAAAAACTTCTGCATGTGTCAAATGTGCAACTACAAGAGTGCATATATAGGCTAGGGATCAGAGTCATTAACAAAGAAAGGAACAGAGTTCTAGTCGGCAATAAAACAGACCTACCCAAAAACTAGAATTTAGTAGGCACTCAACGTTGAAATCACACCATCCGAAAGCAGAAAATCCATCCCATTAACGGAATCTCTCCAATCATTCCGAAGAGCCGAGATCTCGTAAAGGAAAAATTAGCTAGCTCAGCAGGTTTGGACCCAGGTGAATCAGTTCAGTGAAGGAAGGGAGCCTAAACTTAAGGCTTTTCCAAGCACATTCTCGGAGACAAGAATAACACCCCACTCGGAGAGTCCCAGAATATAACAATGTAGAGTTGTAGTCAAAAGTGTCTCAAGTAGCCACGTCTGACTCTAGTTAGTGCAAAGTTTATCACAAACACGAAGATGATCCCAATCATAACATTCAACTAGTTCTCATTGTTTGAGCGAATACTGATCGGACTCTTCAAGCAGCCGAAAAGACCAGCAGTGGTCGAACTTGACCAAATTTTGGATCACAAAATACAATAATCTCTGCCTAGAGTGGAGTTCCCCATGTAGCAAAAAGAATACAATAAACTCCTCAATGATGGTCGCGCATACGAACCAAATTACAATATATCCAAATGATAAACGAAATACCAACTTTAGTTGTCCCTACAATTGACATTGTTTTTTCTTTAGAGACCCCTCAATCAAGTATAGCCCAAATTAATTTATTGTGTTGAAAACCTATAATTCCATCTTAGACTCTATACATGCGGATATTATCGCAGTAACCCTAGTATACGACAGACCGTCGATAATAAGCACAACGGCCTGAATTGCAATGATGTTGGCAAAATTTGGTACTGGAACAGTCGCTGAGGTAGAGCATTAGTTGACATTCGGTATGGCACAGGTTGGTGCCAAGTCAAAGTCGAAATGCAGAACTGAGTCGAGGCGAGTCGAATCACCGAGAATGATAACCTCCTGGATGTTACTCTTGATGCCGCACAACGGCCACTCCGGGAGTCTCCTCCCGAGGCAACAACTTTGAACTCGAACTTTGAGCTCTGATACCACTTGTTAGAATCAGATAAATATGAAATTGACAAGATAGCACGAAACAATGAAGAACACGAGACAAAGATTTAACGTGAAAAAACCTTTGGGTGAAAAGCCACAGACATACAATCGACACATTACTATATGAGGAGAAATTACAGAACGCTCTTGACATATGACTTATTCTACTTCTTGCCTTTACCAAGCCGCTTACAGGGATATAAATAGCCTTAGAACAATAGTCCTAGATGAGGCTTGAAAATAGAGAGATACTCGAAAACTAAAATACTAACCTTCTTGGAGATAAGAAGAACACCTCGCTCAGAGAATCTCAGAAGATAATGGTATAGAGTCGTAGCTGAAAATATCTCTAGTAGTCACATCTGACTCTAGTTAACGTAGAGTCCATCATGAACACGAAGATGATCCCAATCATAACTTCCGACCAGTTCTTATTGTTTGAGCGAATACTGATCGGACTCTTCGAGCGGTTGGAAAGACCAGTAATGGTCAGACCAAATCAGATTTAGTTCACATAAGTGGGATCGTACTTTTGACCAGTTCTCATTGTTTCAGCGAATACTAATCGGACTCTTTGAGCGGTGGGAAAGACCAAAAGTGGTTAGATCCAAATATATTCATATCATAAAATACAACATTGATGATGGCCACTCGCCTACCGAGCATGGACCATCGAATAGGTTTGGACAATGGAGAATCTGCACTATTCAAAATATGTATCTAGAATCGTATGTGCTTTTTGAAAATAATACATATCTAGTACTGTATGTACTTTCTAAAGACACCTCCTCCTATGTTGTTTTCGCAATTCAGACTGCAAATCTCCAAGCCCACACCTTTTAAAAAAACTATTGTGCCCATACGTTGCAACGAAAACCTAAACAAGATGAGTATGGAATCTGATACTCCAATTGAATCACAGATAAGGACATCATTTACCTTCACTTTCTCACTAAAGACCAGCCATGTATAAGGGATGGTTTGATATTGAGCACTCACTGAATTATGGATAAAGCATAATGTCAAAATACTCAGGAAGTAGCACTGCCTTTGAAGATGAGCTATTAAACAAGGTATTGTAGATGAGCACTTCCGGACATTCTGGTATGCACTTACAACATAAAGAAGTTGGCCTTCATCCATGGTTTTGAAGGACATGGAGTTTTCTCTATACGGCAAAGGAAAGCTCAAAAATTAACTGAACTACCAAGTCTTTTATTCAATGCAATGGAACTCTACAGTGTAATTGCTGACGGATGTTTATCACCACAGATGGTATCCCAGGAATAAGCCCAGAACAAATTATACCACGGACCAATGATTGGTTTGGCTCAAACTATTATTTGTATTTGCATCATAGTTTATCAAGCCATCATCCTTTAAGTATAGCTAAATTGCTTCCAAAGAGAGTAAATGGCTTGTAGTGTTTGAGCAGAAACAAAATTTCTCCAACAATATTCATAACCAGACCCTTCTCTCTCTGCATCCTTTCATCATTCGTAAGCAGATACAAATAATAGTTTAAAGGAATTACACAAAATCAGGATAGACCATCTTGAATGAAAACTCAAGCTGGAAAGACACAAAAAATCCTAGCATAGTATTAAAGGAATTAATTGCAATAGCTTGACCTGGATTCTTATCTAGTTGGCATTATGGAAGGAATCGATGATGGCATCAACAAGATACTCACATTTCGTGACGAACAATCCAGCCAATGAAATTCTCCCATCCTTGGTCATGTATACATGCCATTTATCAGTCATAATATCACTCTGCAAACATAATACATGAAATTTATCAGTCATAATATTGTGCCAATTGCATGGTATTTGCAAACACATTGGATGGACAAATCACTAATCAATAAAATTTAGTGTGACATCTGTGAAAATTTAAAGCGTGTCACCTGGGTTTTGTTCAATCCTGTGTAGGAGAACATGCCTATCTGCCTCAGAACATTTGGATCAATTCCAGTTGGATTGCGAGTGCAACCATGTAGCAGAACAAAAGATCCATCTGGGGTAGCCTATTGTGCAAAGAGTAAACACATAAACTAATATTATAAATAAATAAATAATGCATAACAAATTAACAATAGTAAAAAACAAAAAGGCATGTTCATTTTCAGAGTGCAAATTTCTTATTATGAATGCACTCCAATTGAATAAAAAAAGTCACCCTTAACAAAGTTCATCAAATGAAAGATAGCCAAATGCAAATAACAATATTGAATACAAATGCAGTTCTCTATAAGAATATTCAAATCAAGTACCTGTATGTCAGCTATCATTCCCTTGAAATCCAACCCAATAGTCTTGGAGTCATAATACTGGTACTCTGACCAAGATACCCTGGCATCATTGAAGATGTTCTTATGGTTCCCTGTTGACATATAGATTGAATAAAGACATAAAGTTAAAAGTTTGCCAATAAGGCACTACATGAAAAACCAATGAAAATTCAAGACTAAAGACATGTGCACATGAAGTCATGAAGAATAGTTGTATCAGCATTCGTACCCTAGGTGAGAGATGATATAAGTACTTTTCCTTCAGGGAAATATCTTTGTATAAATGCTGCAGCAAGGCGTAGTGATCCAATACCTGAGAAAGACTGAAGAATAGCAACCTATAGTCAGAGCTATTATTAAATGAGGATAACTAAAAATAAGCAAAAGAAACATCTCTCTATGCAAAGAAACCTAATATGACAGTAATGACAACAAGGGTTGTATAGTACATACCCGTCCTTCCTTGATGATAGGATTATCAGCTCCAAACAATAGCTCTGCAGTTGCTTTGTTAAATGCAGCTAAGCCTTCAATAGGAAGATACTTAACCATAGACCATAGTTTTGACCTTTCACTTTTAGACATAAAAACAATAGATGATTCACGAAAATTCATTCCTCATGGTCTTGTCATTTGAATTGAACCATACCTCCTTGTTTTCTCCTTTCTCCAACATAAGATTTTCAGCCTATCACATGTAACAGTAGTGGATCACAGTCAGAACCTCAATTATTCAGATAATGTTAGGGATGATTAGGCTTACCTTCTTGACTACATTAAGGACATAGGGTTGAGCTTTAGGTCATTTTTATCTGCTTTAAATGTTTCTAAAACCCCAATAATTGGTTCTGGAGGTGCCATCGGCACTGCTTCAAAACGAGAAACATATACCACAAGGGCCATCATGACACGACCAAAATTCTACATTCAAAACAGCAAAGGGGTAATCAAATTTCAAAGCACAAACCATATCAGCAGGCGGGCAGTTGGGGACCATCACATTGCCACTCCCGGTGGGGCTAATGATGATTGATGAGCTGTGCGTAGCCCATGGCGGCGCGAGGTGACTGAGAGATTGGAAAGTAGTTTGGAGTAGGGTTTAGAGAGGGGGTGGCAGGGGTTGGCTTAGAGGAGGGAGGGAGGATTAGAAGGCAGAGGAGATGGCGGTAGCGAGGTAGGCGGCACACCAGATGACAGCCACGAGGAGGGTCTCGATTAGGGTGGAACGACTGCTGAAGGAGGAGGCGGAGCGCCGGGAAGTGTTGGCGTTATCAGCGTCGGTGTGTGTGGGGTGGGGGGGGGGGGGGGGGGGGGGGAGCAGGCGGGGGAGAGGATGAGGAAGAAGGAGGAGGGGATGGGAAGGGGATGGGTCTCGCCTTAGTGATGTTCTCGTGGGACCTACGCGTCAGAGGATCCGTGTCCATGGGAAGGGAGGGGGCGAGGTGGTGCGGGGTGGGGTGAGGAGGCGGTGGCGGTGCGGGTGGGGAGGGAAGGAGGAGGACTAGAGATGGCAACCGACAGAAACCCGCTGGGTTTTGCTATCATAAACTCGTGCCCATGAAAGTTGGACGTGCCCGCTAAAAAACTCATACCCGTGACGGGTGCATATTTTTGCCCAGACCCATGCCCACTGGATTAACGGGTACCCACGGGTCGCCCGTGGGTTCAGTAATGCGAGTTGCAACAATGGTTAATGGAGAGGAGGAAGAAGTTCACCGGACATCTTCGTTGGAGCCGAAGGGCAGCGCCATGGCCAAGGGCCTACTGCTGCGATGCGCGTTGGCTGCGGCGTGGGGGGCGGCGGGCTGAACTGGAAGGCGAGGCGACGACGAGGGTGTGCGGGAGGATGAGCGTGTGGCGAGAGTGGCGGGAGCAGGAGCGGGAGCTGCGGGACGGGAGGGCGAGCGTGGAGACTGCCGGAGACCGAGCGCGGAGCGCCAGATGCGCCGCCGCTGCGGCGGCTGTTGAATCGGGGTGGGGACTGGGGAGGAGTGAGTAGTGACCGTGACCGAGTGCTAGTTAGGGTTAGCCGTATGGGTAATGGGGCATTGCCGTATTTGATTTGGGGGCTTGGGGCTAAATGGCTAATGGGCTATGGGCTGGGCTGGTTTGCCTGGGAGGCTGGGAGTCTGGGTTTATAACTCCTATGGATCGGGTTTATATTACCCATGAGTTTACGGGTTTGGGTACTATAGGAACGTACCCGAACCCGGCAAACCCGATGGGTTGGGCTTTTTGCCCATTAAGAGACCCATGGGTTAGGAAATTGACTCAGACCCATACCCTAATAGAGTAAAAACCCATCGGGTTTCGGGTACCCATTGACATATCTAAGGAGGACACATGCGTGCGAGCGAGCTGGTTTTTGCGAGACTCTCCAACGGGTGAGATGAATTTCGCGAATGGCTTTTAGAAGGGAGGAGCGGAAGAACAATGTATATACCACCAGCTCCTTTTTTAAGTAGTAGAGAAAAAACTAAGCCCATCTATGTTATAACTGATCAAGCCATGTAGGCAGGAGAAAATTGCTATAATGGGACTCCAAACAACGTGTTTCGCTATAATGGGACTTCTAACGTTGACATCGCTAAAATGACACCCGAAACATTGGCTTCTCGTAATACATGATATTTGACTCTTTTAATTCCAATGTTCGGGTATTTCGAAACATTAGCCAAATATCATGTATTACGAGAAGCCAATGTTTCGGGTGTCATTTTAGCGATGTCAACGTTAGAAGTTCTATTATAGCGAAACACGTTGTTTGGAGTCCCATTATAGCAATTTTCTCTGTAGGCAGCCCCCCTGTTCGATGAGTCGACCAGTGTGTGTAAAGCATCGTAGCATTCCATGAACATGTGTTGGTGAGCCTGGCGTGTCAATCGTGGATTTATCGGTCGTTTTCACGTACTAACATAACCTAAAACTCGTTCCTGCATCCTATGAATGTCAATTCCTACTTCAACAGTTAATTAGCTTGCAGGTACGTGTACGCTAATCTGTTGCAGATTAATCAAAGAGTCAACAATAATCACCGTCACGAGATTTTTTTTTTTTTGTAGTTTTGAACCCTGTGAGGCAATCTCCGTCGGTTGGTTCGCCGTCGAGGGGACGAAACGGCTAAGCAAGCACGCACCGAGCACCGACGCTCGATGTCGCGCGCAGATAACCACGCACCCTCACGTTACCGCTTGCTAGGCGATGCGCCGGCGCGCGCGGAGCAACTCGGCGGCAGGGCGGAGTGTATTGCAAGAGAGATTTGAGATAAGTGTTGAGAGAAAAGATTGCTTCTTATCATTAATTCTGAAATTTGTACAATGATATATATAGACAATGAAGGAGTGGAACATAACTGTCTTTTGCTGTAAAGACATCTCTGTATGAAGAGGCATCTGTACATTGGGCACATGTTGTTTTTTGTTTATAACACTCCCCCTTGACCAATGTATCTTAATATGATCATCTTGATTCATCATCTTGGCACAACTTCTCCAAAACCCTGTAGGGAAAAATATGAGGAGAACCGATAGAGTAGATATGCCATGAAAGAAAATTTTAAGGAGAAAAATGATATGGCATATATTTGATTATATCTCCTAAAAACCCCTATGGGGAAAAGAGATATATATTTATGATTACGTTGTCATATTGCCTCATTAAAAATCTTGATGAGAAACCTTAGAGGGAAAACTCATAAAGGGAAAAAGAGTACAATATTTGTATTGAACGGGTTAAGTCTTAGGAGATTTCTCCCCCTGACATCTGCAAATCACGTAGTCTTCGCATACCAATTCCATGAACACATTTTTGGAATGTGGAGGTTGGTAATGACTTGGTGAATAAGTCTGCGAGATTATCACAAGACTTAGTTTGCAGAATATTTATTTCCCCACTCTCTTGCAATTCATGTGGGTAAAATAGTTTAGGTGCAATATGTTTTGTGATATTGCTCTTTATATAACCCTTTTGCATTTGAACAACGCAAGCAGCATTATCTTCGTAGATAATGGTAGGTGATGTAATGGCACCTATACCACATGATTGTTGTATGTGGTTAATCATTCTGCGAAGCCATACACATTCGCGTGATGCTTCATATAATGCAATTATTTCAGAATGATTAGTGGATGTAGCCACTAGAGTCTGTTTTGAAGACTTCCAAGATATGGCTGTTCTACCGTGTAAAAATACAAAGCCTGTTTGAGATCTGGCATTATGGGGATCTGATAAATGACCAGCATCTGTATATCCTATTAAATCCACATTTTTATTCTTCTGGAAGAATAGACCGAGATCTTTAGTGCCTTGAAGATATCTAAAGATATTCTTCACTCCTACCCAGTGTCTTTTGGTTGGAGTAGCGCTATATCTAGCAAGTAGATTTACCGCAAATGCAATATCCGGCCGGGTGCAATTTGCAAGGTACATAAGCGCTTCGATGGCACTGAGATATGGAACCTCGGGTCCCAATATCTCTTCATTGTCATCTCGGGGTCTAAATGGATCTTTGTCCCTGTCGAGAGATCGAACAACCATGGGGGTTTTCGATGGATATGCTTTGTCCATATTGAATTTCTCCAATATTTTTTGGACATAGGCTGATTGATGCACTATGATGCATGTATGAAGGTGCTCAAGTTGTATACTTAAGCAAAATTTGATTTTACCCAAATCCTTCATTTCAAATTCCGTCATAAGATGATTACGTGCTTCATCTATATCTTGTGTGTTACCAATGATGTTGAGATCATCAACATACACAGATATAATGCAAAATCCTGTTGAGGATCTTTTAATGAACACGCATGGGCAATCATCATTGTTGGAGTATCCCTTTTTGGTTAAGAACTCACTTAGTCGGTTGTACCAAATTCTTCCCGACTGTTTCAAGCTGTATAAAGACTTGTTTAATTTTACACTATACATATTGCGATTTGCGTTTGGATTCGGAATTGAAACTCCATCGGGAACTTCCATGTATATGTCCGAATCAAGTGACCCATAAAGATATGCGGTCACTACATCCATCAACTGAAAAGATAGATGATTTTGTACTGCCAATAAGATTAAGTATCGGAATGTTATTCCACTCATTACTGGAGAATAAATTTCATTGAAATCAATGTCGGGTCTCTGCGTGAACCCTTGTGCTACAAGCCTTGCTTTGTATCTCACCACCTCATTGTTTGAAACCGACAGGGAATACTTTGGGAGGTGTATGTATCACACTGGTGAATACATTTCTTTTCTTGAGCGAGGCTAACTCCTCTAGAATTGCATCCTTACATTGAGTCCAGTCCGAGCGCTGTTTGCACTCTGCCATGGTCTTGGGATCTGGATCATTTTGAAGGTTGTTTGCAATTGTTGTAGAGAAATAAATGTCGACAATTGTAGTCTTACGATCGTATGATTCTCCAGAATCAGTATAGTTTGTGGAAATTTCTTGGACCCCTGATGACTCAATGTTATTTCCCAAAACATTTGAGTCGGGGTATTCCGATGTCCCAGGATCAGTATTTGAGCGAACTGTTGATCTGGGTTTAAGGATCCTTTGGTGTCTATCAACTTGAGGTTGATCTGCATTTACATTCTTTTGTCTCCTTTGTCGCTTGTTAGAAACTGTATCCGCCATTTGTATCGTACTTCTCCCCCTCTTATTTTGAACTGGGAGTTGAGTGGTATTTTGCGGTACCTCCACTCTTTCAGGTACATTCCTGGTAGGATTATAGGATTTTGTAACACCCTTATAATCAGTAAATGCATCTGGCAGGTTATTTGCAATGTTTTGCAAATGAATGAGTTTCTGAACTTGAAGTTCAGTCTCTCTGGTACGTGGGTCTGAGGCAGGAATGCCTTGTACATTCCAATTAATTTCCTGGCATTCAGTTTGGTACTTGTTGTCTCCCTCTAATGCCGGGAAATGTTCCTCATTGAATATGCAATCAGCGTACCGGCCGTAAACAGGTCCCCTGTTAGGGGCTCGAGGTATTTTATGATTGACGGAGATTTATACCCAACATAGATCCCAAGTTTCCTGTGCGGTCCCATTGAGGCACGCTGCGGTGGTGAGATCGGTACATATGTAGCTTAACCGAACTTTCACAGATGGGAAATATCTGGTGGATTTCCACGTACTAATTGTAGCGGGGAAGTGCTATGATATGCAGTTGAACGCAATTGGATTAAGTCAGCAGCGTGTAAAACTGCATGACCCCAACATGATGTTGGTAAGTTGTAATTCTGTAGTAATGGTCTTGCAATGAGCTTAATTCTCTCGATAAGAGATTCGGCTAAACCATTTTGTGTATGGACATATGGAACAGAATGTTGAACTTGTATCCCAAGAGCCATGCAATAATCATTGAAGGCATGGGATGAAAATTCAGCAGCATTGTCCATTCGAATTGATTGAATTCGATATTCAGGGTAATGTGCTCGTAATTGGATAATTTGAGCAATTAACTTAGCAAATGCATGGTTTCGTGTGGATAAAAGACACACATGTGACCATCTAGTAGATGCGTCGATGAGAACCATGAAATACCTGAACGGTCCACATAATGGTTGTATAGGACCAAATATATCTCCTTGAATGCGTTCAAGGAATTTAAGTGGTGCAACTCTGATTTTAAGATAAGAGGGTCTTAAAATCAATTTTCCGGTGGCACATGAAGTACACACAAAATCTGAGGATTCCGGAAATTTTGTTTTATGGTATGTATGACCAATTGAATTGCTAATAATTTTCCTCATCATTCCAATGCTGGGATGGCCAAGGCGATCATGCCATGTTTGGAATGTGTTAGTGTTTTAGAAAATTACTTTGTACGCAATATGTTAAACGGGTTTGATGTATGTATAGTACAATCCAGAGTTTAAAGATGGAATTGTTTTTAGTACTTGTTTGCCATATCCGTTGTGTTTGGTTAAGAGGAGATATTCCTCTTTGTTGTCATTTCGGGTTTCAACATGGAAACCATTCTGACGGATATCTCTATAACGAAGTAGGGTACGTGTTGAATCGGGATACAAGAGTGCATCCTCAATTTCCAATTGTGTACCCATAGGGAGAGTAATAGAGGCGCGACCAGAGCTTACTATTGTTGCATCGCGTCTAGCGATGGTTAAAACATTTCCTTTCCTCCTAGTAAGAGTTAGGAAATATTTTGTGTCCCTAAGTATAGAGTTTGTGGTACCACTATCCACAAGGCAAAATTCCTCCTCCATTGGATTGACTCCAAAAATTTATATACACAAAAGAAGAATTTAATGAAATTTTTGTAGAAGTATATATAGAATACATACAAACTTTATTGACAATATCGAATGTGTTCGATATATAATTGTAGCATACAAGCTTACAATATAAATGACAACATTATTTATATTACAACAGTATAGTACTTATTATCTATGGAACAAAGAGTCTAATTGAGATCTCCAAACATGTCTTGAGAATGAAATTCTTCAAGTGTGTCCTCGGTGTATATGAGATCATCCTTCTTTGGAGAAGCACAAGTGTCTTTGAGTTCTTGAAGGAACTTTTGAGAGCATCCGGCTTCATCATTGTTGGATGCGAGATTGAAGTGCGCTTCAAATCTCTTCTCGTGAGCATTCTTGCCTTGAGCCAAAGACTGGAGGTAGAGGTTCACAAGATGCTTCGGGGTGCGGCATTTCTTGGTAGGATGGTTGTAGCAACCACATTTTTGACAAATTTCAGTGTTGTCAACTCTCTTATCAGAATTGTCTTTACCTTTCTTGAATCCACTCGATTTTTGCTTCATGTTGCGCTTGCGTTTACTTTTAAAGTTCTTTGAGTGGTCTTTTAAACTACGAAACTTATTGTTATTTTGATTAGCATGAACTTCAGGAAGTGGAGTAGCCCCAATGGGACGTTGCTGATTATTCTTTAAAATAAGTTCAACATACTTTTCTGCCTGAAGCATGATATGCATAAGATCAAAATAAGTTTGGTAATTTGCAGCTCGCCATTGCTGCTGGAGGACCATGTCAGATGGGAGTATAGTAGAGAGAGTCTTCTCTATTTTATCCGCATCTGTTGGTTCCTTTTCACAAAAACGCAATTTAGAGCAAATAGCGTGAAGGGCATGGTTGTAGTCTCCAACAGTTTTAAAGTCTTGGAGTCTAAGATGTGCCCATTCATGATTAGCCTCAGGTAAGATAACAGCTTTTTGCTGCTCATATCTATTTTTGAGGGCTAACCATAGTGTAAGTGGATTTTTCTCATACAGATATTCCGCATTTAAATCTGGATGTATGTGATTCCGTATTATGCTTAAAACGGAATATGTCATAATCTCCGGCGGAATTTGATCATTTGGAGGATCAAATATCACCCTTTGCAACCCACGTGTGGTTAGGTTGATTTTGAGGTCCATAGCCCATGTAGGGTAATTGGTACCATCGAGAGCAAGGGGCTCAAAATCTTTGGTAGCCATTGTAAGAATTTACATGAAAAGTACACCATAAATAATTAATTTACATGAGGTAAATTAATGTGTATGGTAATGTTGTAATAAAATGCAAAATATGTGGAAAACAATATGAGTATTGTAATCCAAATGAATATATACCCAAATTAAATATAACATGTGGTTATATTTATAATACCGTGTAATCACAATATTGGTGGTGAACACCAATTTATTGTATGGCATATTGTACATATAAATGTATCAAAGTGTCATAAATTGTGATTATAGAATTTATGGTAGGTATAATATTTTGCAATAAAAATTTCAAATTATTAAGTACAATGGTACTCACTAAATGGGAATTTTTAAGTTTAAATTTGCTAGCGATAGCAAATTTAAATATGGTCGCAATTCATATTGTAAATAAATTGCAATAAAATAATCCTAAATATGTAAAAGTTATAGAAATGTGCATGCACATTTATTTTAACAATTACATAATTTTCAGATCCTTTGGGCTGAAATGCTAATTTATAAAAGTACAGATTATCGGGTACAATTATAAATAAGCATAAGGACTATATTGCAAATATATATAATAGAAATTTATTTAACATAAAAATGCTGCATTTGCATGAAATAGAGGGGGGATTGTGCAAAATGCCGAAAACTTGGGCTGAAGCCCATTCGGCCTTTGGCCCATGTGGGGAGGTGGAGTTATTGGGCCAAAGCCCATTTGGGGAGGCAGCCATATATAATGAGGGATGAGGGGGGAATTAGGGTTTCCCCCCGAACCCTAGCCGCAGCCGCCATGGGGGCGCCGCCGCCGGCCGCCGGGCTTCGGGCGCCACCACCGACCGCTGGCCAAGGGCTCCGCCACCGCCGCTTCGGGCCGCCTCTTCCCCGCCTCCAGACACATCGCCACCGACCGCGGGCGTAGCCGGCCGCCGCGAGCGCCGCCGGCTGCGAGGGTCGCCGGCCGCCGGTGGGCCGTGCTGCGGCTTGCCTCGGTCGCGCCGCACCGCCGCGCGCCACCACTCGGCCGTCTCCACCACCGCTCCGCGCCGGTCACTGCGGGTGCCGCCGTGCTCGGGCGCCTCGCCGGTCGAGCCGGGTCGGGCCGCGCCGAGGGCCTGCTGCGGGCTTCGCCGCCTCGGGACTTCGCGCCTCCGCGCCACCACGGGCATCGCTTGCGGGAGCCGCCTCCGGGCGCCGGCCCTTGGGCGCCGCCTCGGCCGCTTCGGGCGCCGCCCCTTCGGCTGGATCGGGCCGCGCCAGGCTGCGCTGCCGTGGTACGCCGCCGGTTGCGCCGAACCGCGCCGCGCCGGGCCGGGCCTGGCCGCGCCTCCGAGCCGGCCTCGTACTGTGCCGGCCGCGTTGCTTCCGGGCCTCGCCGAGCCGCGTGCCTTGCCGGCCGCTTCGGGCCGCGCGCTGTGCCGGAAACAGGCGTCGACTGCACCGGGTTCTACACTGGCGGCGACAAGTTCGGCGACGTGCAGGTGGACGCCGTGGACAGCGGTTACTAACAGCGTGCGTTTGCTTACTGTTTCTCACAGAGGGCCATACCTTGTTCGTCTCGGTCTGACTGTATGTGCTGATAACGTATTGCAAGAGAGATTTGAGACAAGTGTTGAGAGAAAAGATTGCTTCTTATCATTAATTCTGAAATCTGTACAATGATATATATAGACAATGAAGGAGTGGAACATAAGGTGTCTTTTGCTGTAAAGACATCTCTGTATGAAGAGGCATCTGTACATTGGGCACACGTTGCTTTTTGTTTATAACAGAGTGCAAGTTGCCCTGTCGCCTATCCCGCGACTTGGCCTGCCACGCCGCGAGCCGCCACGTCTCGAAACTCTCCGACGACCGCGTCGCGTCGGAGGAGCATTAGCCACGGCCTACGGCAGGTTGCAAGGGCCGAACTCACTGGGCTTGAGATGCGCGGCGGGCTACGCGTGCGGGCCGATACCGTTGCGTCCGACCGTTGGAAACGCGAACGCGTGGGTGGTGCGGCCCGTTAGCTCTGGCCGCGGGTGGGGCCGCGAATCAGGCTCGCGGCGCTGCCGGCGTGCCGACTCTCGAGGGCTCGTAGCTCCGGACCTGGGGTATTCTAGGCCCAGCTCGTCCTGGACTGGCCCGTCAAGTCAGCCTGGTCCGGCTCCACATTGAAAGTTGGACCAAGACAGCCTTGCGCAGGCCGACTGTCCAGCCTGGTCAGACCAGACCAGAGTCGTTGACCAGCTAGACGCCAACGGCCTTGTTAAGCTGTGCGTGTTCTTCAGAATATGAGATCTGAAACAAGATTGGAGGGAGGGTGTTTAGTAATAATATATAAACAGTGCATCAATTGGCATAAGATTAGTATGGAACTATGGATACAGGAATACTGCAACAGTTAGAGAGTTAGGACAGGAGATCGTTAATGTGTTAATGGTGACGTAACAGTATGCCAAGCCGTACGAAATGAACGGTAGATCGCTCACTAGATTATCATTCTGGCTAATTGAATCAAAGCCTGCTTACTTGATTTTCGTGGCGATTGTTTCTGAATCTTGCATGCTGACACCCATGATCCGTCCGCTTTCTGTTCAGTAAGGGCCTAGAAAGAACGGCGCTCATTGCTTCCTTCGATTCGATTATCGTAACTTCTCCATCTGAATTATTTGCTCCAACGATTCTATTCAGCAGACCAAAATTCAGTGCCACACATGTCGCAACTAGAATAAACAAAAGTTACTTGCATCTTTATACGAGCGGAATTTGCTCTCACTTTTCTTAGGGCACTGTTGCATCAGGCTGACAATCTATAACAGAATGTGATATTCTCTTGCGCACTCCGCAGAGCAGGCATGGGCTGAATGGTCCATGGTACCTACTACTGCAATACTGTTGCCGGTGTACAATACCAAAGTACCAACTGACGCATTCAGGCTTGACCTTTTCAGTTTTCAGTCCCCATTGTGTTTTGTTTTGCAGTGGATTTTTATTACAGGGATGGGAAATGCTGGAATACGTTGAAGGGGACCATGATAGCTTCATCTCTGGCAGTACCCTGACAAGTCTTTATGCCACAACAGATGACATGTTTGTCGATACACCAGGTAATAGAACAGACGGGTGATGGCACAAGCACAATAGACTTGTAGAGCCGAGAATAGAGTTGGGTATTCTATCTCCTGGTCCAGAACGGATCGTATGGTAGGTAAGAATAAAAGATGTGGAATCTGGAGTATTTTTATGTCTGCATACGGCTATTGATGACTGGAGCCATTCCGAAACGTGTTTCCCGGGCTAATTTTCTTCATGTACACGGACTGCTTAATTTCTGAAAAGAAACAATCATGTTACACCCTTAGAGCAACTCTAAAAGATTAGCCAAAAGAAGTATCTAAATTTAATGATTTAGCTATTCTCTAAAATGAATCTCACCCAAAAAAACTAGACTACTCCAACAGACTATCTAAACTAGGACTCTCCATATTCAAACCTGCACGTCATCAGGACCTTTCATCTTTTCGGATCCATCGCGAAGACCTCGTCGTCCGCTCGGCCAGGCTTTCTCACGTCGTCCTGGCTGCTGGTTCCGGCCGCCGTAGACTCGTCCAGCCACGCGGGTGCAGCCTCGACGACGCCCTGTGCTGCATCTGGGTAGGGGAACTGCGGCGTCTGGCCGGCGTCTAGGAAAGGGATCTGCGGTGCCTGGCCACCGACCCCTCCGTTCTCCATCCAATCCAAATCCACAAGGTCCTCGCGGTAGGGATCTGCGGTGCTTGGAACACGAGGATGCGGCAGCAGGGACATGGTGGCGCTTGCAGGGGGAGCGGGCGCCGGGCGGAAGATGCGTGCGGGCAGCGGAAGAGGCCCTGCGAGCTGGCGGCGGAAGCAGCAGAGGCGCGCAGAAGAACTAGAGGGCGCGCGGTGGGTCGCGTACACGCGGGAATGGGGCACAGCGCGCGGGAAGGAAACGCCGACCGCGCCAAGAGGCTGGATGGCGAGCGAGGCAGGCTATCCAAAAATAGAGAGCGAAGGAGGAGGGATGGAGAGCTACTAAATTTGGAGAGTCATTTACAGAGTCTATTTGAGACGTTTTTTCTCCAATAATAGCCAAATTTACCTTTAGAAAATGATTTAACTCTCCTCTTGAAGTTGCCCTTAAGGATATACTTCATTCCCAATTTAGAGTGCAAGCACTGAGGTCCATGTATATCTGCCTATCTATGCACCTACCTTAACTGGGTCCGTGTATATCTGTCTATCTATGCACCTACCCACCTATCGAAAACATTTGTTGTGCTGCCAACATATTTGACGTTATCGGTGCTCCAATTGCTCAAAAAATGGTTCAAATAGTTATGAAAAATTCCAAACAAAATTACATAGATTGGGTATGATATATTCTATCACTCCACAAATTTTCAAATCCAAATTCTATTGAGTTTCATGCACCAATCAGTTCGCCCAAAAACTTAAGCTGATAAGGAAAAATAAGCAATTCACTTATACTTCAACACTCCCCTTACGTGTAGACTCCCTCTGACCTAAGACATAGGACCAGTTTGTTTAGTCTTAGACTTTTTGGCTTATAGCTGAAAGCCAGCTTTTTGGCTTAACTAGCTTATAAGCAGGGTACTTTTAAGCTTAAGCTATGTTGTTTGGTAGTCTGCCTTTTTTAGAGATGGTTGGCTTGTTGAGATACAGGTGAAGGATAAAAAGACTGAATTACCCTTGAGGGTTTTGATTAACTGTTGAGCATATAAATGGAGCAATGACCAATATACGGATGTTGTACGTGCAAGCTGAATACAAAGTCAAGCTAGATTATGTACCTTCTGCATGTATAAATGAAAAGGAAGCACATACCTAATGTGGATATAGACATGCTTAACATTTTTCAGTTAAATATATTATTTGAATGGAAGGAATTGTTAAGTCACATTAAATATTATCAGGTAAACTTTAATTTAATTGGGTCTTTAATTATTATATTTGGAGATACAGAGCTACTACTATGCTATGTATTTATATGCAGACCCATACTCATTCTGTACAAACCTAAATTGAAGATATATTTAGAAGGTCGCGTCGATACTAGTGCATCATTCATTACTTCAAATGTACAGGATGGTGAGGATATCCCAATTAGACCGATTACACGAGCACGAGATAAACAAATTAATTAACATGTGAATTCGCTCCTAATTGAATTTGGTTATAATTTATGTGAGAACTGGATACTACCTTACTCCAATATGCTATGTGTTCTCAGGTTTGAACGATGTGAAGTTTTTGGAATTGGAGCCATAGAGGAGAAGCTAATGAAGAAGAAATACTTGGAATCAAGTAAGAGAAGACACGTTCAAGTCATCATTGCCACGTCGAATCAACCACAAGAACAATCAAACTCACAAAGATGCTCTAGACATTCAAACGATTTCAACTGGTATAAAAAACTACCTTTAGATCGGTCTGATCGACTTCAGATGTGTTCAAGACCATCCAATCCACATCGGGCACTCGCAAGAACTTCGGAATGTTCACACCAGTCTAAATGGTTTCGATTGTCTGAACCGTCCGATCAGCGTTGGACGCTCAGATGCTTCGAAGACGTTCATACCGCTCTAAATGATTGCGCCGACCGCTCTGAATGATTGCGCCGACCGATCTTAACTAGCTTATAAGCAGGGTACTTTTAAGCTTAAGCTAGGTTGTTTAGTAGTCTGCCTTTTTTAGAGATGGTTGGCTTGTTGAGATACAGGTGAAGAATAAAAGGACTGAATTACCCTTGAGGGTTTTGATTAACTGTTGAGCATACAAATGGAGCAATGACCAATATACGGACGGGGAAGAGGACTCTGGGGACATGGGAGAGTGGTGGGGCTCTGGGGACATGGGAGGGCGGTGGGGCGGGATGCGCCGCAACCAGTTGCCTGGGCGACTCGGCCGAGAAGGGGAGGGGTGGGAATACGAACGGTTCGGCTGGACGACGGTGTATATATGATAGTATTTTGGCTGTAATTTTCATGAAGTCTAGTGGCAGATAGTCATTTTGACTCCACAAAAGCCAAAAAAGCACCACATTGCAGGCTTTTGGCTTTTACGAAAGCCAAGAAAAAAAAGCTGAAACAAATGAGGCCGTAGAATAGAAGTGTGCTGCAATTATTTTATTTTTTTTAATTGCGTCAACCAGGTCTTGAACTCAAGACCTCTTCGTTCTGATACCATATTGAGTTTCATGCACCAACTAGTTCACCTAAAAGGTTAAGCTGATGAGAAAAGACAGACAATTTACTTATACTTCAACATACATGTATATTGAGAAACAAAAAAGACAATTTTCAGTGAATAGTAGCTTTACCTTTTCCTTTTTTTATTTCAGATTTTTTCAGACGATTTTGTTTTTTTCTCTCAAAGTGTAGATCAAATTTGGATTTGAAATTTTTGTGGAGTGATACATTATATCATACCCTATCTACATAATTTTTTCTCAAATTTTTCATAACTATTTGAACCCTTTTGAGCAACGGGAGCACCGGTGACACCAAACATGTTGGGAGCACTGGAACTGTTCTCCATACCTATCTATCTCCGGGGCATTAGTTTTCCAAAGTAAACAAAGGTCTGCAACTCATGCATGAATATGAGAAATCTGATGGGTAAAGTTTGTCCACTGTATGCTTAATGTATGAAGCTCAACTTACTTTCTCCGATTGCTCAAGCCCAATTATTGATGCATACGTATCTTAAGCTGATCCAGAGAGATGCGTAGTATGCCACTCACATTCTGAATTTTTGTACGGGGTCTTCAACCCATCTGATGCCGCATATCTTTCTGATGGTAGAGTCATTGGCATGTTCCCCCATTGGAAATGCTGTGGACCACTTAAGAATTCTTGATTCCTTTCAGACATCACATTGCTTTTTTTTTCTGGGAACCTAACATGATGTTACAGAGTTGGTATGTGTATGTGTACAATTGGCCCAATATTTTGTGCAGCCAGCCGCATGTGCTCGCTACCTGTAGTCCGATCTATTATATTATTAAAGCAAAAGCAAAAGCAAAAGCAAAAGAAGTTATCATATTTATTCTCAAGGATAGATATTCTCACGTTAATAAGAGAAAAAAGAGAAAGATCAATACCGTTGATCGCGTTGGTCTAAATTATAATGGTCCAGATTAAAAAGAGAGAGAGAGAGTCCATGTCAAATACAATCTAAAAAGTAACTGAAATTCAAATTAAAAATAAAATAAAATTATCAACATGGTTTCCATACGAATTTATAAGTAAAATTAAATAAAAAATAACTAAAAAATTACACAGAAAATAACAATTGGATTGTATATGAATTCCAACAAAAAATAACTAAAATTTAGAATAAAAAATAAAATAAAATAAGCAATTTCATTATGATATGACTAAACAACTTTAAATCACAGTAGAAATTAAAGAAAAATTAGATTTCTATACAATTCCAAATAAAATTAAATAAATTTGAAATAGAAAACAAAAGAAAATTTGTAATTTGATTTCCATACAATTCTAAAGTGAAATCCTTAAATAACTAAAATTCAGAATAAATTAAATAAAATTAGCAATTTGGTTTCTATATGAATTCCTAAGTAAAATCCCTAAATAAGTATCATTCAGAATAAAAATTAAACAAATATTAGCAATTAGATTTGTACACAAATTCCAATGAAACAAATATTGAAATTCAAAACAAAATATAATAAAATTAACAATTTGACTTCGATATGAATTCCAAAGTGAAATCCCTAAATAACTATAATTTCAAATAAAAATTAAACAAAAATTATTAATTGGATTTGTATACAAATTTCAAAAAAATAATTGAAATTCAGAATAAAAACAAAATAAAATTTGCAATTTGATTTCTATACAATTACATAGTAAAATCCCTAAATAAATAAAATTCAATATAAATTAAATAAAATTAGTAATTTGATTTGTATAAGAACTCCAATAAAAATAATTGAAATTTTTAATAAAAATAAAAGTTATAACAAGAATAGCACGAATGGTGTTAGAACAGACCACGAAAGAGTGCAATGGTGTCGATTTGTCCAACAAGAAGACATTGACCCACCGGGAAGCGAAGAGCTGAGGCGATGGTAGAGGAGATGAGGACAATGTCATACTGCCCACCTTAGCCGTTCGATAAGGACAATGTTGTGCTACTCGTCGAAGTCATTGAAGAGAAAGACCAGAGTTAGAGGTGCCAAGGTCCACAACAATAAATAATGAGTTTCAATATTGTTGAAGAAATCAAGGTCCAAATAAGCTCAATAATAGAGAAGTATAGAGAAGAGATGAAGCTTCGCATTGAAGATGAACTATAACAATATGGGCCATCACGTAGCTAGGAATGTGCTATCGTTAGTAAGGGGCATGACGTCACTTACGATGGTAAGAACATTCTTTGTATCATTAGACAGCGATTAAAGCAGACATACCAACATCAGTGAAGATGCGAGATCACCACGGTTAGTGAGGAAGCTATAGCATTGAGGAGGCCAATGTTGAAGAAGAGGAGCTATTGATAGGGGAGAAGAGGGACATCGAGCATATATAACATCATGCATATGTATATACATACATCTATATAAATAGAAACACAGATATACCAAAGCAAAGGTGTAGAGCTCAAAATAAAGATGGCACGTACATGGGGAATGAACTTAGGGCCACTCGAGAAAGCATGACAGGTGTCCTCGGTAGGGATCAACGATGGCTGCATGTGTATGCATGTTTGATGTTACAACGGTCAACGCTAAGCAATAATTGAGAAAAGTAGAAGATAACTAAGTGGTGGAGTATTGTATTGGTATGGGTAGCAGCTAAAAGATTGTATTGGAATTGGTAATAGTTAAGAGAGATAGATGAAGAATTAAGCGTGATGTTAGAGGTTGAAGCAGAAAAGTTGTAATGACGAGAAGAGATAGAAGACACACGGTTTAGTGGGGCAGCCGACATGTGAGGGATTATAAGTTCAAGATAGATCGTCCATGGTATCGATGTATGCGTGAGTAATATACTCTGATACCATATAAACTAATAAGATTGTTGCACATATAATCAACATATTACTTTGAGATCAAATAAAGGTGCATGTGCATACATACATTTTATAAAAAAGTAACTAATAGAGGAAGAATAGGGGCATACAACTACACAACCCATGTATGATGGAGAGTGTTTACGTTTTTTAAGAATCTCAATTCATCAAACTCATACTTTAATTACATTTCTTAAGTTGTATTTTCCTTTAATCTTCTATTATTATTTTTAATGTTTATGATGTATATTAAAATCCTAAATAGCCTACAAGATATGTAAACATATTTTTAAACATCTGACTTACATTATTTAATATTAAAAATTGTAAAATAAATCTAGTCGCGTAAATATACGGGTCACCTGCTATTTCTCTATAAGAACCTAACACCGAATTGCCTGTCTATAGCTAATGGTATCTATAAAGTCATGGCCTGCTCAAGACAAGATCCAAAAGTACAATGACTTTGTCTTTCTCTGCAACTTTCTGCAGGCTGATACATTTAGTTATCACCATGCATGGCCTAGAAATTTTGTGAGTAAATGATTCCTTGTCCCATTGAGAATAGCAAGACTTTAAGCAGCAACTTGGGAGTATTCGTCCACAATTAGGCAACTCTGGGGAATCATATTCAGAGATTTTTCTTTGAAAGCTATGCATCTTTGATATTTGATTTGATAAGTAGCCAATGGAAGGCACCATGATTGGGTGGTACTTTGGAAAAATAGCAAGCGTCAGACTACAGATTGAAGTAACCGGGTCAGTAGAGCAAGGTTGCAAAATACCAGCTGCCTAGGCATATGCATGCATGAAAGACGTTGTCAGACTCACCGGCAGCACGGTATGATTGTCCATTCGTTTGTTTTTACTTCCATTCTTCTGCGGATTGACTGCCCATAAAAAACATATAAAATAGCAATATGCAGCCCCTAATAGACAGCCCTCCCGGATTAAACATGTACGTGGACCCCACATGTTAGTGATAGTTTATGATTTCGTAAATACATGCATCCGTACACGTAGTAGCTCTCATTCTTTTTAGGTCATTTTATTTCCTTCAGATCCTCAAGCCACAACAAGGCTATTCGTCGCACGATGCGATGATTTCTAATGGATACTCCTAACACCCAACCAGGAACCATCCCCTCTTTAACCATTCACATTCAAGAAAGCGACTTTGTGGGAAAGTGACCCTAATCCTACAAAAATTTAGCCCTAATCAGCAGGACGAGCAGCATGATGTGAGGAATTAAAGGCACTACGCCTGGTTCATCCACCTCGCTACACTTCAGAACAATGACCCCGACATGTTACCAAGGTTCTTCATGTGTAAACTCCGAAATCTGAAGATATCAAAGTACACGATCGTTAAGGCGATTGTTAACATAAGGTTATTGAAGCGGGCCAATTCGATCATCAAACAAGAAAAGGGAGTACCCCACTAATCTGAATAATCCATAGTTCTTATCTGGTGAATGGTGACCCATCAAAAGAAAACTAGCCCACCACCAGTTCATCGCCCGTATGCACACGCAGGCATCTTGGTGCTAATAATTGGTGCCCCGAGATGTGACCCCATCCGCGGGATGCTTTTACATGTACTACAAAAATTAAGCAGATCCGATGATACATGTTTGCTTGCACGCAAACAAGCAGTAGTACTATCCTGACAATGGCGCGAATCGACAGAGTTATCATGTACGTGCTAGCTAGGATCGAACTAATGTTACAGACATACATCCTTTTTCCAGCTAATTAACTAACGCGATCCTCGGAGATCTGGGCGACCATGTGGTGCACTGCGGCGGCGATTTCATCGACTGACGAGAGCCGGCACTCGTCCTCTATCTGCAACAGAAACGATGACATGTGTAAGTAGGACCGAGTTAATGTCTGAAACATGGCAAACAGTCTGGTCACTGTATAGAGTGCGATATGGCTAAATTTTGGTACCTTGAGACTGAAGGAGTAGAAGACCAAATGGTCGGCGGTGGTGGTGACGTTGAGGTGGAGCACGGTGAGGCCAAGACACTGCAGCGCCACTACCATCCTCAGCAGCTGCCTCGGCCGCCGCGGCGCGAGCACCTTCACGTTGGCGTGGCTCTCTGCCATGGCCACCTCGATGTCGGCCACGCCCTGCCGAGCCCCGCAGCCGCCCTCACCGTTACCAGAGCCGGCATTGTGGCCGGCGGAGTATTGAGGGAACGTGAAGAATCCGGCGAACGGCGGCGCCGGCTGGGAGCTCTGCGCGCGCCGCTTCTGAGCCTCCAGCGACTGCAGGAGCTGCTCCAGCTCCTTGACGAAGTTTATGGCGCCTGCCACTACCGATGCCTGGTCACCCTGCAGCAGCAAACGGTACAGGCCATTAGCTAGGTTGCAAGCAAGCATTCGGCACACAAGAAGGCGCGGCTTTTGATGCACGCGCGCGCAGGCACGTAGTGGTACACGCTCCCTATAGACTCCGTGACATATGGAACCAAAGCGGCATGGCGCGAAAGGCAGCAGCATATGGCCAGGGGGCAACAGGATTTGACATTTGTTACAGTAAAAAGTTAGGGGACAGCAATGTGGTGATAGCCAAGCCGTTCGTGCATACGATGACATAACCCGTAAAGCTTATAGCTTAGGATGATACTGATCGAGGAGCGTCACACGGACAGTGGGTACTGCCAATGCAAGGAGCATGTGTACGTACTCGCTGCGCGTAGGAGGAAGGCATGACGGACCGGAGCACGGCGAGGTACTCGTTCATCTGCCGCCGCCGGTTGCGCTCCACGGCAATGTGGTTGCGCCGCTGGTTCTCCATCTCCTCCTTGTTCTTCACAAGCTTCGGGCGCCGCCTACGCCTCCGCGCCGCTTTGCCGTGGCCGGACGATGCAAGCGTCGGCGGGACGACAGGCGGCTGCGTCGGCGGCGACACGGGGTAGTACTGCTTCTCGTCCCAGTACTCCTCGACGGCTCCAGAAGCAATGGAGCACGCGCAAGCCGCCGCGTCGACCCAGGTGGTGGCGCCGGCGCCGTACATCATCGCTCCGGCCTCTTCTTGAAGCACTGCGCCGCCCTTCTCCTCGAGCTCGTCAATATCGATGCCGCAGTCTAGCGACGGCGCGTGCATGCTCACAACCACCTTGGCCGTGCACGCGAGGTGCTCTTGTGGGAACACAGCTTCCAGCGCCACGAGAGCTTTCCCCTAGCTAGCTACCATCCACTCAGCCTCCTACATGCTAGCTAGTAGTGACGTACTTAGCATCCACGCATGGTGTTAGCCCGTACTAGGCAGGAAAGAAGAGATCAATCTATAACTATGAGCTGAGGAGAAGGGTCGCCGTCCACACCATGGACACGCATGGTAGGAGATCGATCGAGGAGGGAGGCAGCGAGGTGGTCCCTTTTAAGAGGGGTGCGGGATAACATCGATGTGCACTGGAGACAAAGACCCGGTCTGCCACGGGCATGGTGACGGGGTAGAACAGGCAGGGGAGAGCGCGCCGTTAGGGGAGGAGGCAAACGACACGTATCCGCGTGTCCGGGCTCCGGCCTGTCGCCTCGGAGGCACGTACGTATGGTAGCAGCATTGCTGGCTTAGCTAGATATTAACTTATCATTCGGGGTTTAATGATTTGGTGTACTTCGTACTGGTTATATTCCTTGATTCCTTTGTTTCTTGTCTTGATGGCACAGGTGATGTATAGAATAGTGCAGACTCAGAGAGCGCTGCTAGCTGCTGGAAAGTACTCTAGATCAGTCACTGTAGTTTCTCTCATTTTTTTCTGAAAAAATTTACGAATTGATTGGGGTATAACATATTGGACAATGCCTAGTCAGTCAAAAAAATGTTCTCACTGTCACAGAAAATGACAATTAGGTGTGCGACCCGCCACTATAACCTGAAATTAAAGGTGGTGCCTAGTAAGCATTCGAGTGTTTTTTTAGGTTAGGACCACTCAGATTTTTGGCTATCCAAGGCTCTATATTTGGAATTTTTTTGGAGGGGTGGTATAGGGAATCTAACGGCTCAGATTCGTTTTTTTGAGAATATGGAAGATCTATTAGATAAATTCAATGTCCCAAAATCTAAATGCTCTCAATTCTAAAAAATACTTCCGTGCTTTTTAGCACTTCCTATGGAAATTAAATAGGAGCAGCCAGCTAGTTTCATGCCCACTATCGAAAGGTGCATTTGCAGTCATGGCGCTGGCGTCGCTGTTGGGAACCACGCGATGTTTACCCTCTGCAAGAAAGAATACCCTGATTCAGAGGGCAAGTACATTCACCTGCCATACGCCACGATTAATCAAGCTAACGAGCCGGTCTCATGAAATCCCGGTCTCAAGGGCTTTTTAATCTGGATTTCAGGAGAAGATGAGATTCCGTTTAGCTGCTAATGCTAACTAGCTCCTTTGGACTGAAACATCAACTTCAGACCTCAATGCATGCTGATTCGCTAGTAATCATGTTGACTAATTGCCCACTTGCCATCACTGCTCCTACCAGAAAAAGAGCTAAGCACCATTAGTCTTCCTTCCATGCACCGATCTGTTCACATCAAAAGCCCGATCTGCCACAAACGATGCCCTCAGCCATTTCTGAATAGTTCACTCGAAAAGCACAATCACTTCATGAGCACTCGAATCCAAACACCACCAAACGCAAGTACTTTTTGATCATTTCATACAAACAGAGGTGAAGAGATTGGCAGGCGCCTGCCTGCCCTCCTGGATGTAAGACGAGCTGCCCGATCGGCTGGGTTTGTGGGGAAAAGATGCACGTCGGCACGAGCGTACGCCGCGTGCCGACACCAGCGCCCCTGGCGGCATCCGGAAAATTCCTGATACCCGTCTAGGTTACTGCTGCTGGATGATACTGCTGGCATTTCGCTGGTGGCGATTGTATACCGCATGCAACTGCCAAAACCCTGGTGGACTGGTGGCGCAGGAGGTTTCGCTCATTCACTCATTTCACTGTGCGTGTATAGGTGCGGTGATTGGTGATACCACAGGTGATTCAGATTTCTGAAGGGTAGCGTCAGATGGCAGCGTTGTAGTTTGTGAAGAAAAAAATATTTGTAGCAGCATACTAGCACCTTTTTTGTTTTTCTTGGAAGGAAGCACCGAAGCAAAGCAGTGTGCAAACTTTTTTAAATAATAGAACATAGTTTTTGATATAGTAGATTATATTTTTTAGTATATTTATTAAAACTTGAATCTATATATTAGAATATGTATTTTCAAGCTATATTTTAAAAAAGTGTGTCTACATAATTATAAATTAATAAATAATGTGTCTACATAATTATAAATTAATAAATAAAGCTATATTATTGTTTTTTAAAAATATTTAGCATTATTTTATCCCCGTGGGGATCGGATCCCCGCAGAGACCAGGGACAAGGGTTATCCCCCGTAACTAGGGATGAAAACGGATCGAATACGGACGGATAACGCCTCTACCTTATTTGTTTTCATTTTTTTCTAGGATATGGATACGAATACGAATACCTCGGATACAAATACAAATGTGAATAATGTCGAATACAGATACGAAACGAATACAAATCGAAATGAATGCGGTTATGAATATTTATCGGAACATGAAAACCCCTTAAATTGTACATCCAAAATCAACAAAAAACACATAAATAGTTTATCTTATCAAAACATTCATAAAATTTAACGAATATGAAGAAAAACTTAACGGTACTTCCCACACTGTTCTATTACTTTGGTTGACTACTTCAACAGTATATCGTGACCTAGCAGCTCCCTGAACTAAACCAATTTCAATACAGGTACACTTACTACAAGAAAAAGGTCATTTAGTGACCCTTTGAAGCATCATAAGTTTAATGACAATTCTAATAATCATAAGTTTAATGACAATTCTAAGTAAAATAGAAATAATATATTAAATCAAGAAAACACTTCTCCTGAGACTTAGCTAATCAATAATTTCCTTGTACTCGTAAATGTTAACCTTGAAATGTATATAATATTTAGCAAATACTTTAAAAATATCAATTTTTGTTTAAAGTTTCTTTTGACAAACTTACCCCAAAAATCCCTTGTGCCCCTTTTAAAATAATTCATATATCATCATATCCTCAACCATCCATTCTATACCATTGGATTGAAACCATCTTAGCCATCCATTACCCCCAACTAACTAAACCCTAGCATTTTTCTTACCTCATCCCCACCCCACTGACCTCCCATTCCCTACACAGCCGCCACTACCCCTATATCTTGTTTGCTCATCCTCTTCCAACTCCCCAATGTCGTCTACTCGTGTCTCTTGGGTCTTGGTGTCTCGCTCACTGACGACGGCGATTCCCACCCTCAGCAGTCGGCACGGCCGCGAGCCCCACCCTCAGCTCGGTGGAATGCACTGCAAGCCCGCCCCTATGCCTGGAGCCTCCGATGTGTTGCTCGGCCAGGCGATGCCTGGGCCGCTGGGATCTGCATGCTGTCGCCCGAATTTGTGTGCCTCTACTCTTCTCCACCGGGTGCTGCCGCTTCTAGGTGTGTGCACAGCTGAGCCCCTCGACTCCCCTCGTCTGTGTGTGTGTCGTGTGCTGTGGACTACTGGACTGTGGTGTGGTCTAATGAATATGTGCTATGGACCGCGCGATGGCTGCATCCTCATCTCTGCTGGCTCGGCCCATCTTTGGGGTGGGCATGGAGGCAACGCAGGAGCTCACCGGAGATGACAAAACCATATTGGGGAGACAATAGGAGAAGCTCCAGTGTCCGTAGCACGCATTGTGGCAATGCCAAAGGCTGGCGATGAGTTGGCTAGGCGCCCGAATGGCTGCGGCATAGCAGGAGAAGAGAGAGGGAGATCGGGAGAAGGCCGGTGAGGATGAGGCTGCGGCGGTTATGAATATTTATCGACGATGGTGGCAAGCGCGCGGTTGCGCCCATGCGAGGGTAGTGGGTGGCGGCGTGCGCGAGGAGAGAGACGACAGCGGTGGCCGGTGAGTTGGGCTTGGGCTGGAGAATCAGGCTGACTGGGCCAATTAGCAGTGGCCGACACTCTAGCCTAAGAGGGCTTGGGCTTAGTTATGGTCAGTGGGCTGGATATCCGGATTCTATCATCCTCGGATAGTTTGAATCCTTATTCGTATTAGACGGATAGTGCGTTACCGTATTCATATTCATTTCAAAAAATTATCCGTATTCGTTTCTGGTCTAAGACTATCTGAGAAAAATGCAAGCCGAAATATTCCGTATTCGAAAATTGCCCAAATCAGTTGAAAACTACTTGATTCATTTTCGCCTCTATCTGTAACCTTGGAGAGCAGGACGGGAGCATGCTAGTAGGGGGCAGGGCGGGGCCACGGGGCCATGCCGCGTTGCCACCCAGATTTTTCTTACCTGGGGCCTAGGGCCATTGATCGCCCAGTCACCACGTTAACGACGGCCTACAAGGCCCCTACCCGCCATGCCCGGCCCATCCGACAGGCGTGAGGCGCCATACCGCTGCTCTTCTCACCCACGGCTCAAAAAGCAGCTTGCTGCCCTGCTCCTATCCACATGGACCCGACCTGAAACGAAGCACGAACTGGAGCTATGCTGCCCGTCGCCCAACAACGATGGAAGCCTAACGTAACGCGGTGGCAGCGACAGGTATCGGAAACGAAAGATTCAGCATTGACTACGCTACGAACTTCGTAACATAAGGAGTGCAAAAGGCGTTCTATGGGAAATAATTTTCTTTCCCTATGGATTCTTTTAGGTTACAACTTTGATTTTTAGTTTATGATTTTTGAATTTTAACTGTTCACGAGAGACAATACATAAAAACAAATAGACCTATATAATTTTGGCCAGTATAACTAAACTCGGTACAGTATCCTGTTTTAAAAAATATACTATTTTAAAGCTAATTACTGTAGCAGAAGATGATTATAAGTCAATACCAAATCCAAAAAAGAACCAGTAATGTTGTTCCGTGGCGTCTGAGCATAAAGACAAACATGCCGAACGATTCTAGACTTCCTGGTTTCGTCCCCCACAAAGCGTGCCATCTTCGCCTTGGGGTGCACTGGCGTGTGATTTTGTTGTTTGAAATCTCGTGTCATCGTGTCGTGGAACAGACCTGCGACCGTACTCTTAAATCAACAGCGCCGCCGTACGTTGCTAACTCTAGATTCATGACACCGTCAAGATTAATGCGCTCATCGCTGAGTTAGCAAACGATAACTATCAACGAGAGGACGGAGAATTCCTTTCTCGCAATTAATTAAAGGACGGAGAATTCCTCCTCGCAATTCATTGAGGTGCCAACAATTCAGCTCCACAATGCACGTACGTACGACCGGACACAAAACCGCAACGGCTGACGATGTATTCGTCGTTCTCCACCGAACGGTGCAGGACCCAGGTCGATTGAACCATGAACGAAGCCTCCAGAACTCTCCCGAGGCAGGCATGCACGTACGTAGAGCCTCGTCGCCCTTAACCGAACCGTGTCGCCGGTTTGGCGTTTACGCTCACGGCCGGCCGGTTCCAGTGCCTTGCACCCTTCAAACATCGCACCTGGCGCCGTATGTTTACGAGACGTGGCACGGGACGAACGAATGGTCCTGACGCGCCGCGACGCGCGACCGGCCGGACCCCCACGGCGAACGGACCGCGCCCGCGGAGTCTTTCCGTGGCCCGGGAGTCTCTCTCCCTCCGTGGCCCAGACGGCTACGGGGCGTCAAGTGTCGCTCTGCCGTTTCGTGCGGTCTCGGCTTCGCACGGTCGCACGCGGCCCCTCGCCCGGTGGCTGGCATGGGCAGCTGGATAGCGCGTAGACCGAGCCGGACACAGCCAAGCCGACGGGGCTACGTGGGCCCTCCCTTCGCCGGGGATGAGTACCACATGACACATGACAGGGGGTCGGCTCCATCTGAACCCTTCGCTGGATGATCACCGGTTCATTGTCGGTCTAGTCGGTCGCGTCAAGTGATGTTGAGGAGAACGTCGTCGTTTGAATTCATTCCCTCGGCCTGTCTGCCGATCCCTCTGGTTATTTTGGTTTTTCACGCAGAAGCTAGTAAGCATTTTTTCCCTTAAGTTGTATCGACCCAATTGGTCACTGGTATACTTCAAGTGGCTTATAAGTCAGGGCTTATAGTTTACTTTACACTTTTGTTATGGCTTATTCCATATAATTAAATATAAAAATAAAAAATTATATCAATACAGACAATGCAAAGAAATAAAGAGGAAAAAAGAAAAAGCGAAAAACCAGAAAAGATGAAAAACCATAAACTATAAGCCGGAACCTCGTGAATGAAACAACCCATTCTAGAACTACTGGGCATAGTTTTATCTCATGATCTTGTGGGTGTTCATATTATTTTATGCTTCTGTCAAACACATGGTTTTTTAAAGCAGCTTAATCACTCCTTTTGCTCCTGTCTCGCTTCAAGAATAAGACAAAGGATCACGGGTGTATCACGTACCCCACTCCTCTTGCACCTGTCTCGCATATGTATCTCTCGCTTACTTTTTTTATTTCTCGCCCTCTCTTTCTAAAAGCTACTTCTTTCAGCCACTACTATTTATTTTCAATCAAAAGCCATCAGGTACGGGCAAAAAATCCATTAGCCGTAGACAATATAACACCCCTTATCCATGAGGTTTTGGCCGTATTGGCACATTTGCCAAACGAATTAGTGAAAATGTCTCTCGTTGCGTAGGATTTGTAGAAATGGCGCGTCGTTCGCATGGTCACCGTGCGGTTTTCCCAATAGGCCGACACTTACACAAAACCACACGGGGATTATGCAGCAAGGGGCTGTCACACGATGACCGTGCAGATGAGGTCGGTGCCACACGACCACCATACGAACGAGCATTATTAATCATGTAGTTGCACTATTCCACGCACATGCACTCATTATTAATCGTGCAGTTGCACTATTCCACGCACATGCACTCACTATTCCATACACATGCACTAATTAATCTATTCCATGCACATGCAGACAAGGATTATTAATCATCACTAATCTCATGCATGGAACGCAACTGTACAAAGCCACACTGCCATCGTGTGGGAACTAACTCCACCGCACGGTGGTAGTGCGGCAACGGTCCACCGCATGGTGGCAATGCGGCAATGGGTAGGTGTCAGCTCGTTGTTCGTCCCACACGGTAGCCGTGCAGTGAAGATGTTATTTCTACTAATTTGGCGTGATGAGTGCCATTTCTATTAATATGATGTCAAATAGTACCAATACTGCCAAAAACTCCTTATCTGCTAAGCATGGTCGCATTTGGTCCGTCCTTGACGCATGTATAGTCAGAGATGTACATACCTATGCAACCAATGTGTACATCATGTGCACTCGTAACATCTCTAAAGAAACCAAGATTTTCAAAATCTTGAATTTATTTGAACTTTTGTGAATTTGGTTTGGACTTTAGTTCTGACCCAATTTGGCGTCTTCCTCAACCATTTGCGCCTTCCTTTCTTGAACTCGCCGCCTCCTCTGGCCATCTACGTAAACCACCAAGCCGCCAATCACTGTTCATTATCCCACAACATTAATACCTCACTCCCCTGTTTCCCCATTCCACCTAGCTGCAGCTCACTCATTGCCGCCATGACTTTGCCCCGCTGCAATTCGCCTTGTTCACCACTATCAGCACCGCCAGCCGTTGTACCTCACCCTGACACCCTCTTAAATGCTCACCATCCCACATGGCCGTGCGCCGTGGCCGTTTCGCCCTTCGCCGCTCTCTCCACACTCTACTCTTCCCTGGCCAACATGCAAAGCCGCAATCGCTGACCACTACCTCGTGCGCCTGCTAGCGCCAAAGAGAATGCCAAGCTCGAGGTGCCACGCCGCCCGCTAATCCCAACTTTGTGGCTGCCAACCATCGCCCAGAGCCTTCCCATGCCTCCCTACCATGGTCATGTGCCGTCTCCCGAGCGGAGGGCCTCCTGTGCCGAACCGCCATTCCTCAGCTATAAAAGACCGCGAACACCTCCTAGACATCGCATCGGCGCCCAGTAGTCCCCATGCTATCCCGATTTCCTTTTTTGTCCTTTGATTATCCTCGTCTGCAGTACCCTCGAGCTCCCACCAACCTCACCACCAACTTACCTTAGCCTCTCCGACGCCCTAGGCTGTCGGTACCAACTCCCTCCATCGACCGAAACCACCCCACCGTGGGTAGCACACCACATACCTCCTCAGCCCAAGCTGACACCGCCAGAACCTTCCTCTTGCTCTAGAGAAGCTCAATCTACTCCCATCCTTGCCACTTAGTCTTTGAAATGCTCCTATACCATGAGAATGTTATGAAAAGACCACCCCCCCCGCCGGCCATCTACAGTGATCCCTAGAACACATCATGCCCAAAAATGGGTTCAACTCAATCCCAAGAGCCTATCCATGCCCTCGAAATCCCACGGTATCCATCACACATGTCGCAATTGGCTGCAAAGGTCTTTCCTCTATTCAGTCTACTGTAGCAGTACCAAGCCCAAACTCGTAGATCATTGTTCATACCCAACTGACTTGGTACTGTAGCACCCGACCCGCGAAGGAACAGCAAACCAAAATCTACCATGAACAGTACCCAAACCCATTACTATTCACACCGATCCACAATGAACAGTGACAACCTGTTACTGCTTCATCCAAAAAAACCCAAAAATATATTTATGCCCATTTTTACCGTTTTGATCCCACAAAGCCTATTGGGGAGAAGAATCTCAATATGATTCTTGAGCAATCTAAGGTGAGTGTGAAGAAGATATGCCTATAATTTAATTCTCTAGAGTATTCTAGGAACCACACATCGAAGATTGTGAGAGTTATTGAGAGTGTCAAGTTTGTGGTAGAACCCTCTAAGACATCTAAGATAGTCTTCAGATTTTGCCTAAACCCCTTCCAGCAAGACATGTGCTTCTTCCTCATCAGATCAGACCCCTCAACAGGTCAAGTATCATTGCACCTTCTGCAAGAAGGATGGCCACATAGTTGAGTTCTGCTTTTGTAGAGCTATGGTTGAGAGGAAGGAGCGAGTGGGCACTTTGAGATCCATTAGAGGAGTTTCTTCACCCATGAGTGTCTTTAGAGCTAGGCAGCCTGTCTTTCCTTCTAGACGTAGACCTAGGTTTGTAGATGACTCCTTTGGAAGCTCTAGGCAGCGATTTGGGTTAGGATAACGTGAGAGTAGACCATGAGTAGCATCTAAATAGGGGGAGTACTGGTCTTTTGGTAAGCCAATTCGAAGAGGTCTAGGTGGTTTTCATGTGCATTATTATGATTATTTGTCTAACCATTTTACTTCTGTTGCCACTGTCGTTCCTAGACGTTGTGTGACTTAGTACTAGATTTGTAAGTCTTTTATTACTAACCCGCGTGACTTAGTATTAGATTTCTAAGTCTTTTATTACTAACCCTAGTACTGGGATACAGATGTTTCCTGCTTATGCCCTGTAGGTCCGACGTGCCAGGAAGGAGGACGTGTGGCTTGTTAACTCTGGGTATTCTCGACACATGACCGGATATTCAAGAAGGTTCTCCTCCCTCACACGTGTATCCGGCAACGAGTTGATCATGTTGGGGATTCTTCTATTGGGACTATGATAGCCATGGGCACAGTGCACATCAATAACAACTTTATACTCAAGGACGTCGCTTTGGTAAGTAAACTAAGGTATAATCTACTATTTGTCTCCCAGCTTCTTGATGATGATCAAGTAGTGACATTTAAGAGTGGTGAGTATAGAGTTCTAGACTCATCGGGTGAGTGTACATTTGGGATCTCTAGGTTTGAGAGTCTTTAGTGTTAATTTCAGTATCTCTTCTACCTCTAGCCCTAGGTGTCTTGTGACTTCTAACTCTCATGACTTAGTGTTGTGCATCGTAGGCTTGGATACATAAGTTTCGATCACTTGACTAGAGTTAGTAGTAAGAACCTGATTAGAGGATTACCTAGACTTAAGAGTGCTAGAGATCTAGTGTCACACCCTATAGACATGGTAAAATGATTTCTTCTTCTCATCCACCTCTTACTTTAGTGATGACTGATGGACCTGGATAGCTTCTTCACTTATACACACTTGGTCCTTTTAGAGTCTAGTCTACAGGAGAAAAGTGGTATGTGTTTGTCATTGTAGATGACTATTCTATATATTCTTGGTTGTATTTTCTGGTTTCTAAAGATGAGGCCTTTGGCAGCTTTAAAGAGTTGGCCCTTAAACTAGTAGTTGATTTCACAAGAACCTAGAAAGCCATTAGAAGTGACAATGGCACATAATTCAAAAACTCATCCTTTGCTACTTTCTACACCGAGAGGGGATTAGAGCACCAATTCTTATCATCTAGAGTCCCTAGAAGAATAGGGTTGTTGAGAGGAAGAATAGAACCCTTGTAGAAATAGCTAGGACTATGCTATATGAGCATAACACTCCTAGAAGGTTTTGGGCTAAAACGATCTCTACCGGTTGCTATGTGTCCAATAGGATTTTCTTGAGATCGGCCATAAGCAAGACTTCTTTTGAGCTTAGATTTGATCATAGGCCTATCATCTCTCATTTGAAGATTTCTTGATGCAAGTGCTTCATTCTCGTGGCTATCGCGTATTTAATTTGGATACTAACAAAATTATTAAGACTTGTGAAGTCACTTTTGATGAGACTAGTCTTGATACTAGACCCGACGGTGTAGGTATACAGGTATATAGTGATAGGGAGAGTATCTTCATTTACAATGACTCTGAAATAGAGGATGATAACCCAATCCATCCTTTAGTCACTCCTGAGTTGGTTAGAGATCCTGCTTTTACTTCTCCAGCTTTAGCAAAGTAGCCTTCTCCCACCTTCACCGGTGCTTCGAGTAGCTCTGCTCCTACCTCCATAACCCATGAGGTAGATGCCACGTCTACACCAGGACCTCCTCTTTATAGTCAGTGACGACACCCTCTAAAACAGATGATTGGGAATCTCCATGAGTGAGTTACATGCTCCAAGTTTATTTCTCCAAATTCTCATATGTATTCTGCTTTTGTTGTATTTTTTGAACCCCAAGATGTCACCTATTCTTTATCTGATTTCTCTTGTGTCAATGCATGCATGAAGAGCTTAAAAATTTCGAAAGAAACCAAGTCTGGATCTTAGTTGAACATCCACCTAATCATAATGTAATTGGAACAAAATAAGTTTTCAAAAATAAGCAAAGTGAGGATGGATTGGTAGTTAATAACAAGGTTAGACTTGTAGCTCAAGGGTATTCCCAGGTGGAGGGCTTAGACTTTGAATAGACCTTTGCTCCTGTAGTTAGATTAGAAGCCATTTATATATTGCTAACATTCACGGTATCTAAGAGTTTTAAGTTTTTTCAAATAAATCTCAAGTTTCTAAACTATATTTGTAAGCTTTCCAAAGTTGTGTATAGATTGAACCAAGCCCCTAGAGTTTGGTATGATATGCGTAAGAGTTTCTTACGTAAGAATGATTTCAAAATGAGAATGATAGATAAAACCTTGTTCACTCTCAAGTAAGGCAGTGACTTCTTATTTATTTAGATTTATGAGGATGACATCATATTCGATGGCTCTTCTCATGCTTTGGTATCCAAATTTTCAGCTTCTATGAGCAGGAAATTCGAGATAAGTATGATGGGCGAGTTGACTTTCTTTCTTGGTCTTCAAGCAAGCAACTGAAAGAAGAGACATTCATTCATCAAAGCAAGTACACAAAGGTCTTCTTAGGCGTATCAACATGGGAAGCAACAAACCAATGTTTACTCCCATTGCCACTTCTACCGTGTTAGATCCTGATGAGGATGGAGAGCCCGTGAATTAGAAGGAGTTCTGCGGCATGATCGACTCCTTTCTCTACCTCACGACATCGAAGCTAGACATACAACAAATTGTATGTCTATGCAATCAATTTCAAGCTTCCCCTCGTGTCTCACATCGTCAAGCTGTGCGTCGCATCTTTAGGTACCTTTAGAACACTCTTGACTTTGGACTCTGGTATTATTTTAATTTTGCACCTCCATTCAGGCTTTTTCATGAAAAGGAAAGAGAAGAGGAAAAACCAATTAAATTAAGAACATATCAATCAACACAAAAGAGATTCATAGTGATAAACAAAGATTGATATGTTGCTACTTGAGGATAAAGATTTTACATCCACTCTACTTGGAGGACAAGAGAGCACACTATAACACTCAACTTCTTTCAAGCCATAACCCCAAAACTCATGAACACTTGGGCTCAAGAGATGATGGTTGGATGGTTAACCATAAGTCTCTATCCCAACCTTTTAAATAGATGAGCTAGCCAGCCACATCTAATTCTCAGTGGATACTATCTAGTTAGAACAATGGGGGAAACCCGATAAGCCCACACATGGGTTTTGACTTACATACTACACTTATGCACGCTTTTCAAAGCGCATAAACCTGAATCCGCTAAATCCTTAGCCTTGATCCAAGTTGATCTTCTCAGTTTTCTCTTCACCTAAACCACTCTCCAAAATGCCACTCAAGCACTGCGACATTGCTTCAATGTAGTTTCTGGTATTTTAGTCAAACTATCAAAATACCTTTTATTGACCCGGTCATCTCCTTCCATTACAAGCAATCGCCATGCTTGCAACTTGTAGGTGTACTACTAGCTTACCACGCGTCGGCAAATCACTCCCGTTTTGATTCTATCGGACCACGCCTCACTTGGACCAGCCAAGCCACATGGTGTAAACCCGCTGTTCAAACTTCCTTTTTACCATTTTCTGTCTTTCTCGTGCCATATTTGAGCTCACATCTCACCCGGCATTCTTGATCGTTCTGGGTCTCAGCTCCTCCATGAGCATAGCCCTGATTCTCGCCCTTGACTATGATTGACTCCAAGTGACCATGCACATCCAAAAACAAAGAAATTATTTTTCAGACACAAATTCTTCATAACTTAACCTACATTAGCAATAACATATCTCATACAACCTATAACCACTGGCTTAGGTCAACAAATTATCTCATGACTCAAATTTTCCAAAATAATCTATTTCTGCAAACTGTGAAGAAAAATATGTAAATTTATAATTCCAATTTTTCACTCCTCCCAAATAACGATGGTTCATCACAATACAACCATGGATTTTCTTATATAATCCTTCAATTAAACACAAACATGAGCAGTTTGGGAAGAATAGATAAATACTCACCTAGGAATTCTAAAGCGTCACTTAATTTAGAACGGAGGGAGTACTCTCTTTGGTCACAAATATATATTATTTTGAAATACATACAGTTAAACTTTTAAAAACTTGGCTATAGATATCTTTTTAAATATTTATATTAGATACATAAAAATCATATGTATAAATTTACTTCAAAAAGTACTTTCATAACATTATAATTTTACTATATTTTATAAGTATATTATAATATAAATTAATGGTCAAAATTATATTTTAAATACTGTATCGATCATATCCAAACCATATTTATTTGTGACCGGAGGCGGGAGTAACTGTTAACCGTTGCTTCGTGTCCAGACAGTTGCTGATGTGAGCACTCTCCGGCGTTCGTTGACAAGCAGACCTGACACGTAGATGAATTCGAAGGAGTCCAAAGTCCAACTCCAACGGCCATGCATGCACAGTCACCAGCCTGCTTTTCATCACCTGGAAGGTCGGGCTGTCAAACTGGCCCGCGCCTTCCTCCCGCCAGACCCGGCGCGCGCCACGCGACCGCGACGTTTTGGTTGCTCAGCTCAGCTCAGCTCAGCTAGACTCCTTCCCCCTATATAGCCCGACTCCACACTGCATGCGCAGGCAGATAGGCTAAGCCGAACCGCCCACGTACGCCTCCCAGGCCGCTCCGCACAAGCTGCACGCCAACCCACAGCGCGCGCAAGGATGGCCACGCCTCGCCACGACCATGCGCTGCTCGCCGCGCTCATCGCGTGCGGGCTCGCGTCGTCCGCCAGCGCGCAGCCGACGCCGCAGGCGCAGGGGAACTACGGCTACATGGGCGGACAGGTGCACGTCAGCACGACCATGATCGCGCTGCTCGCCGCCGTCATCGCGGTGTTCGTCCTCATCGCCTTCTCCACCGTCTACCTCCGCCACTGCACCGGCTACGCCGTCAGGTCGGTCGACCGCTCCATTCCCGCCGACGCCTTCGTCTCGAGGCGGCAGCGGCGTCCGCGCGGGCTCGACGCCGAGGTGATCGAGATGTTCCCCACCATGAAGTACGCGGAGGCCAAGGCGCTCCGCGTGGGCAAGGTGGCTGCGCTCGAGTGCGCGGTGTGCCTCAGCGAGTTCGAAGACAAGGAGCAGCTCAGGTTCTTGCCCAAGTGCAGCCACGCCTTCCACCCGGACTGCATCGGCGAGTGGCTCGCCAGCCACGTCACTTGCCCCGTTTGCCGCTGCAATCTTGACCCTAACAAGGACACCAGCAGCGACGAGCCGAGCTTCCCGGCGCCAGAAGCGAACAGCACCTCCAGCGAAATATCCGTGGTTCGGCAAGAAGACGGCGGGCAACCAGCAACCGTGGTGATCGATGTGGTTACCGAGGAGGAGGACGAGGAGCGGAGGAAGGAGGCGATGGAGCTGCAGCAGATAGGGAGCCAGCGGCGCGCGATGCGGTCGCGGTCGGGGCGGCGGCCCGTGACGGCTCAGCTTGTCCGGTCGCACTCCACGGGCCACTCCCTCGCCATACGGCTCGACCGCGACCTAGAGCGGTTCACACTGAGGCTGCCGGAGCACGTGCGCAGGGGGATGGTCGCCGCGGGGGAGCAGAGTTTACGTCGCGGGCGAAGAGTCGGGGAAGGAAGCAGCCGCGGCGGTCGCAGCGACCGCCTGGGGCGGTCAGGCAGATGGCCATCGTTTCTTACAAGGACGTTTTCTGGAAGACTGCCTTTCTTTTCGCCGTCGAGGAGAGCGGATAGCTCCGACGGAGGTGAAGTGTCGACGTCGTCGTCGACAAAGGTGAAAGGGAAGCGCGTGGCCGCCGTTGATGTCGTCGACGGTTCTGCTAAGGGTAGTGTCCGCCTTGACCGCATTGGCGGCAGTGAGTCCGGTGCCCAAGTTGGCGCTGTGGCCTGTTCGGCGGCGCCGACGGTGGACATGGAGAAGGCAACTACCCGGCAAGTTCGAACGTAGAAAAGAAACAGAAGTTTTGAATGTAGAAACTTGAAAGTGATGTTCGTTCACACATGCCAGAAATGGTCTTTTTGGGTCGGTGGGTACCGATTTGTTCTATGGGTTTTGATAAACATCACTCAAATATTTCCTTTCAAATAATCATCTAAATTTCTCACATTTGGATATAGGCGAAGATTCGTACGCCACCAACTCCACCTTCTTCTCCAGTGACCACTTCTTCCTCCTCTCTGGCGACAACTTCTTCCTCCTCTCCGGTGACCCATTCTTCCTCCTCGCTGGTGACTGTTTCTTCCTCCTCATTGGCGACCCAAGGAGAGAATCCTGTCTCTGCGCCTAGGGTTCACCATTCCCTCCAGGCATGGAGGCCGGGGGGCGGTGGCCCGGCAGTAGGGGCAACGGGCGGGGTAGGAGGTTGGTGGGCGGCGGCGGCGGCGGAAGGCACTGGCTATCAGGTTGTGCGGAGGTGGCACGGTGGGGAGGGGTAAGGGGTGGTGCGGTGATGAGGCGGGGTCATTACCGGTCGCAGGTGGTGGAGGAGGGGCGGTAGGTGGCGAAGGGAGGCACGCGAAGCTGCTTCGACGAGAGGAGGGGCGTGCGAAGGGCGCGGGGTCGGGTGGGAGGCAGCAGGGTCGGTTGGGGTTATGGTTCGGGGTTATATAGTTAGGGAGAAATGATAAGAGTCGTTAGATCTTAATATAAGGGTCACAAATTTGGATGATTGTTCGAAATAAAATATCCGGATGATTACTAGACATACCCTTGTTCTACAATCAACGTTGTAAAGCTAAAAAATTTCTGTTGAGAAACTTAGATGTCAGTGTGTCACTGTAATTTCGTACATGAGCAGATCCATAAGCACACAAAGATGTCCTGAAGAATGATGAAAGGGCATCTTGGAATAAAGGCGCCACATGATCATCAAGTTTATGGTTTGTGGAGGAGACGAATCACTACTACAGAAAAGGTCATTACAGATAGTTCAAAACCGTTATCACAGATGGTTTATGAACCATCTAAATTTATGTGTCGATGATGATAGGTGGTTATCATAGGCGGCTCTTAAACCGTCTATGATAATTACAACACAGGATGTTTTTCAAAACAACCGTCTGTGATATGTCCACTATCACCGATGGTTTTTTGTATCGTCTGTCTGTGATATCTTACATATCACAAACGATTATTAGTATTAGTCGTCTGTGATACGTACATATCATAGACGGCCAATACTAATAACCGTCTATGATATATAAGATATCAGAGACGGGTAATACCAAAAACTATCTATGATAGGCGAATATCACAAACGGTTATTTTTAAAAACCATCTATAATAGCAGAATATCACAGATGATTGTTTTTAAAAACTCTTTGTGATATCCACATATCACATACTGTTGTTTTTAAAAACCATCTGTGATATGTAGATAGCATAGGCGGTTTGTTGTTACAAACCATATGTGATAGCTATTTGAAAAGCTACATTATTTTCTATTTTTCGACTAACCTCAAAAAATGCTAGCCATGCCCTTTGAAAGCAAGCAAGCATATCACATATATATAGTATAGGACAATCATTACACAGATATCATAAATGAATTAAACAACGCAAGCATATCACGTATATAGCATATGACAATTGTTACACAGATCTCATAAATGAATTAAACAACTGAATTAAGTACAATTGAATTAATTGTTTGATTAAGCATAACTGAGTGAATTACAATTGAATCAAATGTTTGAACTAATTATCATCTCCGCTGGGGTTGAACTCTCCATTCGGTTGAATAACCTCTGGCATCAAGAATTCGGAGAGCTGCCCTTGAACTTCAGCGAGGTTGTCAAGATCGTATGCACTTGAGTCGAATTCTACGTCCTGTCGCTAGAAGTGTTAAAGTCATTAGCGCGCGCACACACATATATAAATTGATAATCACGAAATAAATATTGGTAGGTTGAGAAACATCTAGATCTTTCATCTTAGCGCTCATAATTTCCTACATATGTCTGCAAAAGTAGAATCCATATGCGTTGCCCTATAACTGCTGGTGACGGTGCAAAAATAGAATTACATACATAGGTATGGTCAGTTCTAGGGGCATTCGTATGAAGTGTGATATAAGATTGTTGTGTTATAGCGGGTACCAGAAATTGCGTCCTGTATCGTAGTGTGGTGTAGAATTTCCTATATCTCACTACCTGGGCAACACAACAAGGTTTCAGAGAGTTTCAACTGTGCTTCATGAAATTAGTCAATTTAGACATTAAACCTTCTGAAATATCATGAAACACCATAAAACTTAGACACAAAATCTTATAAAACTTTGTCAACTTAGGTATAAAACCTCCTGAAATTTTTTGAAACTTAATGAAACTTAGTCATGAAATTTCATGAAACTTAGTCATTGGAGTTCAACTTCATAAATCTACTACAAAAAAATTCATAGCTTCATAAAAATCAAACAAGAGCAAAATATCCGATGTGCTCACCTGTGGCTGCCGGGCTGGAGACAAGCGCGAGCCCCACGTCCGTCGAGCCCGTTCACCTGCTACCTCGCTTTTGTCCACACCCACAACCACCAAGCTAGCTAGCCACTTGTCGTCGTCGAGCCCACTCTTAGGTCACCACCATGTTTGCTCACCTGCCTACACTAGCCCGCTCGCAGGTCACCTCCGAGCACACTCCCGGCCACATTGGCAGCCTTTGAGTGCAGCTTGTTGTACCATTCATTCACTGAGAGAGAGAGAGAGAGAGAGAGTAGTGGAAGGGGAAGGAAGCTTCATGAGAAGGGGACGCAGGAGTCAAGATGGAAGAGAGGCTTCCAATGAAAGGAACGCAATAGGAACTAACGCTTCGTGAATCGTGTGGCTAGGATTGTGTTTAGGACAAAATCCAAAGGTAATTGCCTATCCCATTGGTTTGCTATCCAATAGGATCCCGTCGGTTAGTTTTTTCTCATTGAATAAAGGGAGGGCCTATCGTGCTACTAGTAGTGCCTTTGGCAAAACATGCTACACCTCACTCCCCTCTGCCACCTCCGCCCGCCTCATTTTGATCTGTCGCCGCTGCCCCATCTCGCCGTATTGCCCCCTCCTCCTCGTTCTTGTTCTCTTCCACCGTGAATTCGATGTGTGAGTTTTCTCCTAGGGCTATGCCAACAACTACACCGCCACCCATGCCCCTACAGCATCACCAGGGGGTATAGTGAATGCTCATCGAAAAAGAAGGGAGGGAGAGAAGAGGAGTAGACGTGGGTGCAAGACGGAGAAAGAGCAACATGCGGTGGTAGCGCAGGCGCACACACGCTACCACCAGCACATAAGCAATACTCTTGTATAAGGCACTGGCTTCTAAAGGCTACTTTTCTATATTAAATGGCTTTTCTATAGTATCTAGCTTTTAAACAGAGTATTTTTTAAGACGGAGTCTACTAGTCGATTGTAGTACATATTGTAGCGATTTTATTTATATCGGCTAAAATTGCACGCGGGTGTATATCTCTACAAGCTATTACTATTCATAAGTCAAAGCCAAAAGTCTATATAAACGGGCCCTAAATGCTGTAACCATGTTCAGATCATCAGGTGTTCTGTGCTCATGGTTAGGAATGGAGCTGGAACACCTGTGTTTAAGCTATTGTTGGGATTTGGACTACACAAAAAAATCCATCATGATGCATGCTTACCAGTTGCTACTGACTCTCATGCTACTTCCTAAACATGTATCTCCCTTGGAGTCTCAGAGAAAGAAAGAGAAACTCCCTTCGTTTGGGCAAAACAATTCATGTGAGTATGTGTCAGTGAATTGTTATGTATACGTATAAGGTTAGCATCGACCTTCTTACTCAATTACACTTGAGATCAATTCAACCAAGTCGGCTCCAGAAAAAAAACGACTTTGATTGTTGATTTCCTTCTAGATGTTAAGCGAGCAAGACTTCGCCAAATTGGAAACGACGATGGTTTTATCCAGGTGACAGACTGACCGTGAGGAGGAAAGAGAGAATATCTGACCTTTTTTCCTTGACTTCTACGGGCACAAGAGGCAGAAAAAGGGGGCAAAAGCAATTAAACATCGGGGATGCTCATTGTATAATTATAGTCGGCCAATTAAAATGCATACGGAACAACCACCGAATTAATGTAGTAGTTAGGAATATAACACATCAAACTGTTGAAAGAGGAGAGGAGAAGATCGTTCGTACTTCGTGTGTGTGTTCTGACATTTTTGGAAGAAGATTGCTTCTTAGATCATCTCGAAAGAAACTACATATATCATGACATTTGACTCAGTCCAGCTCCTTAGCGCGCTCGCAACTCAGGCAACTAGGGAATTTTTCCTCGCACCTTTGTAATTTAATTGTTTTCTGTGATATTTCTGTAAGATTCATTTGAAATTCTTGCGTTTTAAATGGGCATTGCTCTTGTACCAATAGGTGCAATACTGTTGTTTCTTTCGTGATTCAAGATTAGCCCCTGACTATTGGAGTATCTCTACGTTCTAACGAACGCTTGGATTTTCTTACTACTATGGGCATCTCCAATGGTTATAGTTAGCAACTAACTATAAAGATTTCCACATCATCTATATAGTACACACTAAAGCTAGCATTCTAAAGAACTATCTATAAGGATAGCTATTTGATACTTACATGCACACACAGAATTTATAGAGACTGTTTCGTTTGGCGTTATAGACTAGTGCTTAAGGAAGAGCTGGCTCGATTTTTTTTGCATACTCTCTTTCCTCCACATAGGATATATGCTGATGTGTACATGCATATAGCTAGCTGACTCAGAGCAAATTTAATAAGACTGACTGTGCTAGCTATAAGAGCATCTCCAACAGTGACTTATGAGCTAGCTCTAAGCATATTATTTCATATTTTAATAGAAGAAAGAGAAAAGCTATCTCTTGATCAAGAGCTAGTCTCATACACACATTCCAAGATTATGTGAGAGTGTCATGTGAGGCTATTTATGTTATGAGCTATGTGCTAAAATTAGTATTATTGGAGAAGTTGTCTTAGAGCTAGTAACTAGCTCATACTGTTGGAGATGCCCTAAGGGGATCCATGTCAGCATAGTCCTATGTGGAGGGGAGAGAAAAGGAGAGAGAGAGCCAAGCCGACTCCCATGCAAGAGTCAGGCTATAGCACAGGAAAAGAGGCATTATCCATACATGTACACATAGAACTAATTGCTATACCCATGCATGTATTAAATTATCAATACCCATGTATGTATTAAATGATTGAGAGCTCTTGTGGAGACAACTTATAGCCAGCTTATTGTATGAGTTGACTGCATCATTATCTTTTGATGACATGAAAATGTATTGGAGGTAGCAGCTATCTGTACTTATTAAACTTGCTCTCAGACCATTGGAGATGCCCTATCGGACTTGTGATCTACACCCTCCATTGCAGCATTAGACGACTCAAGTCAGAAAGGTGAGAATAGCTAAATTCTGAAGTCCTCCGCTTAGACCTGAACTGAACGGACGGGACTGGCTTGGATCCGCGGCGCTCCATTCGGCCCGCGTGGCCGGCGCTTTGGGCCACACGTTTGCTGAGGTCCATCTCCGCCGCGGCCACGCTTTGCTCTTCGCGAATCGCAAGCAGTTTCCCCATGGAAACAAGGCGAGGACGGACACCCGACGCGCGCCGCCGAGCCGCGGCACAGTCCAAAGGGTTCAATCGGGATCAATTTCAGATGGATATTATTTAAGTCATATTCTAACCTACATTTTTTTCTAGATTTGAAGTCGGATACGATAAAACTAGATATGAACACAAATTTAGAGTATTCGAAATTTTGAATACGATGCCGTCAGAATGGATACATAACGGTTTGGATTGAAAATGAATAATATAGATGGACAATACAGACATACGAAAAATATTTTTTTGAGAAATTGAAAATACACGGCAGCAACACTAAGCTCTTCCTCGAAATTATGGTGCAAGACTAATGAGCAGTTATTGTTAAAAAAAATGTGAAACTGTGATAACTGATACATCATCAATTCAGCATGTATCAAAGACAAGTTTTGATGAAAAACTAATACTATAACTTGTGTCAGTCAAATTTTGTGAAGTGATAGTTTAGAATACTTATCCACTGTTGTCTTTGTCAAAATATTGGAATGCCTTAAACATTATGTTGTAGGTTCTAGCAATAAGTAAGCTCAACAACACCTAACAACCTGAGGGTGAGGTGATCTAGCTCATTTCCCCTAGAAGGAAGGCAACACACAAACGATGCTGCAAAGTACAGAAAGCACACTAGAAAGCGAAATTTGGACACATCTAGACCCATAAACACCGGAAATTCCAGATTTGACCCCCCGACGCAAAAAATTCCAATATTGGACCCCTTCCGACCGCGAGTTTACGAGGTTGCGACACGTGTCCCGGTCGTGCGGTACCAGACCGCACGACCGGCCTGCATTGCGCTCCGAGCGCGCGACCAGTTCACCGAGCGCGCGACTGTTGGCGCGAGCGCGTTTTTCATCTGCCGACCGCGCGTTTCAATTTTTTACCGCATGACCCAACCAATATTTTGAAACGTGTGGTCAAAAATATTTTCGTCATGCGGTCAAAAATTTTGGTCATGCGGTCAAAAATATTTTGGAATTGACCCAACCAATATCATGCGGTCAAAAATTTTGGTCATGCGGTCAAAAATATTTTGGAATTGACCCAACCAATATTTTCGTCATGCGGTCAAAAATTGAAACGTGCGGTCGGCAGACGAAAAACGCGCTCGCGCCAACGATCGTGCGCTCGGTGGACAGGTCGCGCGCTCGGAGCGCAATGCAGGCCGGTCGTGCGGTCTGGTACCGCACGACCGGGACACGTGTCGCAACCTCGTGAACTCGCGGTCGGGATGGGTCCAATATTGGAATTTTTTGCGTCGGGGGGTCAAATCCGGAATTTCCGGTGTTTAGGGGTCTAGATGTGTCCAAATTTCCTAGAAAGCAAGGTCTCACACAATTCTATAATAAAGGGCTTGAGGCCCAAGAGGTCCAATTTCACATATTGCCAGGAGTCCAGGACGTGATGTGGTGTGGCTGCATGGTGGTCTGGACGTCTGGTGGAGCCGTGGAGGTGGTGCCGTTGTGGGCTTCCTAGGGTATTGTGTGCTAGGGGTTGGACCAATGGGCCGGCTCATGCTCTGCACTGCTGACTGCTAAGTTGCTGATGGATATCCACTCGGATAGAACCCGGATTACTGAATACCAGAGCTATTCGGTTGGATAGTAGCCATGCCAATTTTGCTACCAAATTTGATCAAAATATCCAGATATTATATCAAATCCGGCCTCATTTTTTTTAAAAAAGGCAAACCCCCACGACGCCAGCTCCCCTACGCAGGAGCCTCCCCGACCTTGGAGGCCCTGGCCAAGCGCCTTCCCATTACCGATGCCGAGGCTCGACCCCTAGTCCTCCGACTTCGCTACCCCCTACTCCCTGCTGAGCACTGCCCCTCTCCCCATTTGACTCACTCCCCACCGGTCCAAGGTTAGTTCCGAATCCCCTCTCCTTACTTCTGACGAGGTCATGCTGATTTTTAACAAGCACATAAGAAATAAAAAGTAGGAGATGAACCCTAGCTATGTCTGATTCAGTAGTTTGTCTAATTGTTAAATCTACGAGGAGTATGCCATGGGGTACAATTTGATGTTGCCGTGATATTTCAGTGAGATGAACCCAACCTGTCTTGTTAAATGAGTGTAGGTTATGCTGAACTAGTAGAATGGTAGTAGATTATGCTTGTCTATTGGTTCCCTTTTGCAAAAAATGTGAGATGTGCATTGCCTGAACATGTCAAATGGGAATCGAATGTAGATTAGTTGAAACAAAAATATGTCAAATGGGAATCGAATGTAGATTAGTTGAAACAAACCCCTAATCCATGTGATGTGCAGATGGCTGAGTGGAATGATAAAAATACTAGAATTGGTTCCTGCAATTGAGTAAACACATTGGCCTCTGCAATTTTTTGTTCTTTGCCTTCTTCGAATACACATGGTTGTGCTGGGATTATATACGTGACTTTTCAATTAGATGCCCAATGAAGGAGAAGAAATACACACATGAATCTGCTACTGATGTTATTAAAAGTCACTTGGTACGTCTAACTGGCAATGATTGCTTGTATCGCAACAACTCTTTATTTTATTGTTCAATCATGACATTTAGCTAATTAACTATGAATCTGCCGAGTACATATTCACTTCAACATCTTTCATATTTACAGGGCTGGATGTCGACAACATGAGTAACAAGCCCAAGTACGACTTTGTTCATAAATAATGGCTTTTTTTTTGTCAACTAGTGCCCTGTTCTTGCATATTTTCATCAGGAGACAATGATGAAGTGTGGTGAATAATGCAATTTTGCAAGTTATGGTTAAAATTGTCCAGAAGGAGGTATGTATCACCTCCTTTGGTCCCTTCCACTGCTCTCATTACTAACAAGTACTATTTCATTTGAAACATGTGAATAAAAAACATATGATTGCAATAAGACCTGTAGCATATACCAATCAAAACGGGGCTAGTGCTGTGCTCATACTTCGTCTTTATTCTATCTATTCCTCCATTGTTAGAGCTTGACATTTCACTGCTACGCCTTCAATGTCTAGTTAAATTGTTTGTTTTTGATGTACATGGTTAAACGGCCTGCTTTTCTATTTGTGTGCAGCATTTTTTCCTTTGAATTGACAGCGCTGTCAATATACACGCAAGTTGTTCCATGTACTGTATGCATCTTTTTTTTTCTCAAACTGATATGCGCTGATATCCTTTGCAGCGTACAGGCCTACATCGTCTTCGAAGATAAACAGTGCGCACGCGCTGCTTTATATATATATATATATATATATATATATATATATATATATATATATATATATATATATATATATATATATATATATATATATATATATATATATATATATATATATATATATATATATATGACGAGTGTTTCATGCACCATGGTGCCTAGGCACCAATATCAATACCCGTTGATTTGCTTCGAGATTCGCAACGTTTGATGTGGGTATCTTCATATACCCATAAAAAAGTATATTTGAGATATCAAACTCCGAAAAAATTTAAATTCAACTTCAGTTTAATTAGTTTGAACTATTTTTATGGTATATACTCACTGTAGTTGCATTGAACTCAAAAGTAGTTCAAACTAGTTTGGGTATGAATTACGTAATGCACCATGGTGCCTAGGCACCAACATCCGATACACGTGTATGATTGATAATTTTTTTGAGTTTGGGTATGAAAATGTTTTATACCCTTGATATATTTATGGTAAGTTAGTTTTGAACTCAGTTCAAACTAGTTTGTGTTAGAATGAACTCAGGGGATTTGGCCCAACGGCCAAATCCCCCCTGCTCGCGCCCTGATCGGGGGCGCCCAGCCCATTATGGCTGGTGGGCCCCTGTCGCCAGCGCCATATAAAGAGGTGGGGGCCGGGGCGGCACGCAACACGAGGTTCACCGTGCCGCCGCCAGACCCACCGACAAACCCTAACCCGATCTGAGAGGGTGGCGCTCTAGCGACGGGAAGCACCACCGCCGTCTCCTTCACCGGATCTGCGCCGCCGCCAGGGAGGTCGCCGCCGCCCGGGACACGCCGCCGCCGAGGAGCCCCGCACCTCTTCCCCGACCGTCGCTGCCCGTGCGCAGACTTCATCGAGCGTCCCCACGATGGCCAACTCCTCCTCTACATCCGAAGGTCGGTACCCCTCTCTCCCTCTCGGTCTTACCTCAAGAACACGAACCCTAAAAGAACCCCGCTAGATCTAACCTAGGAGATCCTAAAGACCTAAACCTAACAATGGTATCAGAGCCACCTAGAGTTAGATCTGAGATGGGGAAAAGAAAAAGAAAGAAAAGAGGGGAAGGAAGAACCCTAACCCTAACCCGAACCCTAACCCTAGAAAAGAAAGAAAAGAACTCACCTGGCCGTCGTCGCCGGGGCCGCCGCCGTCGTCGCTGGCGTGCGGGAGATCGGCCGAGCCGTGGGCTCGCCGACGCTCCACGTGCGGCCACCGTCGACGCGCGGGACAGGGCGCCAACACGGAGCCGCTCGACGGCGGCGCGCTCCCTCTCGGGGAGAGCGCACGCCGGCGAGAGGGCCCGCGGTGGCGCCGTCTTCTTCTTCTCCGGCGGCGTGGACGAAGTCGCCGCCGCCGCTTTGCGGTCGCTCTCGGGTGCGAGGGTGAGAGAGAGGAGGCAGAAATGATCTAGGGTTTCGGGGGGCGTCCGCCGCGCGGGTTTTTGATCGGGCGAAAACGCCGCTCAGCCGTCGATGGCGATCGGACGGCTGAGACTCACGCGGAGGCGAATTCGGCCCAGGCGGGCGAGAGGATTCTCGGCCCAGGCCCAGGTTGCGACCGCGAGCGCTCGGACGCGAGGAATGAGAGCCGTCGGATGAGAATCCGACGGCTGAAAGGATAGCGCGTAGGCGCTGAAGGCCGCGGCCGCGCGAGGTTTCAGCCGTTGGATCGCGCGTGGACGGCCGAGATCGCATGGGCCGCTGCGTGCGTGAGGCAGAGAGCGGCAGCGCGCGTTCGGCCGCGTGAGCAGGCCGCCAAGGCCGCGGGCGGGCGGGCCGCCGCGGGCGCGCGCGCGCGTGAGGCGCTGGGCTGAGCGGCCGCCGTGGGCCGCAGCTGCGCAGGCCGTGGCCGGGCTGAACGGGCCGATTTGGCCGTTTGAACAGAAAAATCTGTTTTTTGATTTTTATTGATTTTCAGAAGTATTTTTTGATGGATTTCAATGAAATTTGATCCAAAATCTCTGTAAATTTTTGCACCAACATGTTAATTTTTCAGAGATTAAAAGTGTACAGTATAATGCTTCTGTATAATGAATTATTTTAGAATAATTACAGTTTCCGCTGCAAAAGTTAATGTTGATTAATTTTCATTATTAAATTCGAACCAACGGGAGAATTTAATTTTGGAAAAATAGATATAAATCCCAGATAATTATGATATTGTTATTTTCTGACCAACGTTGATAATAACAATATTATAATTTTTAATTGATGATTTTATGCATTATTTCTATTTCTGCCCAACGGTGATGTAGATTTAATGTATAGATAAAATTGATTTAAATTGTATGTCGTATTTTTGACCAACGTTGGGAATAAGGCATATAATTTTCCTGTTATGTTCTCACTTTATTTGAAATATTTTTCAGGAGGATACAACTTGATGAGTTGTATCAGAGAGATCCCCACTCTAAAAGGAGATAATTATGGAGAGTGGAAGAAAAAGATAGACTTAGCGTTTATCTTGGCTGAGGTGGACTGGGTTCTCACTACAGCACGTCCCACTGAGCCTTTGGCACCAGTGAGGGAACAAAATGAGGATGATACTGCATGGCAGAAAAGACAGAGGGATCATGCTCCCTTACAGATGTCTTATGACCTTGATCATAAGAAATGGACCACAGCCAACAAGAAATGTATAGCTGTGATAAAGAACACAATTGAGCCTGTGATTGTGGGCTCAATTGCAGAGTGTGACACTGTCACAGAATACCTTGATAAAATAAAGAGTCAGTTCACTGGCTCTTCAAAGACTTATGCTACACAGCTGATTAAGCAGCTGGTAACAGAAAGGCATTCTGGCAGTGGCAATGGCATAAGAGAGCACATTCTTAGGATGAGCAACTTAGCATCTAAACTTAAACCAATGGATTTGGCTCTCAAGGATGAGTTCCTTATTCACTTGGTTTTTGCTTCCTTGCCCAAAGAGTTTGACACATTTGTTGTCAACTACAATATGCAGCCCGAGAAATGGGACTTGGAGAAATGCATGGCTATGTGTGTGCAAGAGGAGGAAAGAATTAAATCCTCACATGGTGAATCTATCAACTATGTGAAGGATAACAAGAAAAAGAACTTCAACAGTACCTCCTTCTCAAAGAACAAGGGAAAAGCCTCTGTCCATCAGCCTCAACAGAACAAATTTGCTATAGACAAAGATCAGTGTCTTCACTGCAAGAAGACGGGACACTACAAGAAGAACTGTCCTGATTATTTAAAGATGATAATGGCAAAGAAAGGTGAGAACATTATTACCTTTATAAATGAATCCCTGTATGTGCAATATTCGAAATCCACTTGGTGGATTGACTCAGGAGCAACTGTTCATGTTGCTAATTCTTTACAGGGATTCCGTTCGACGAGGACTACGCAAAGAAACGAAAGATGCATTAAAGTTGCAAATGGAGTCCAAGCTGAAGTTGAAGCCGTTGGCGATCTTTCATTAGAGTTAGCTAATGGCTCCAATCTTTTACTTAGAGATGTCCTTTTTGTTCCCTCTTTACAAAGGAATTTGATTAGTGTTTCAAATTTGGACAAAGATGGTTATGATTGTAATTTTGGGAATGGCAAGTGTGAAATAATGTTTAATAAAGAAAGTGTTGGTCTTGCCATCTTACAGAATGAGCTTTATTTGTTGTCACTTCGTGAAAATGTGAATTCCGTATGTGATGTAAATGAGCGTATATCCTCGCCTGTGAATGCGAACAGAAAACGAAAGAGAACTCATAATGAATCGTCGAAATTATGGCACTGTCGTTTAGGCCATATTTCGAGGGGGAGAATAGAAAGACTTGTTAAGAATGAAATTCTTCCTCTATTAGAGTTCTCAGACTTAGAACAATGCAGAGAATGCATTAAAGGAAAAAATGTAAAGAAAATTAAAAAAGACGCTAAAAGAAGCACAGGAGTTCTGCAAATTATTCACACAGATATTTGTGGTCCTTTTCCTTTGAAAAGTGTGGATGGATATGACTCGTTCATAACATTCACAGATGATTACTCCCGTTATGGATATATTTATCCAATCAAAGAAAGAAATGAAGCCTTGGATAAATTCAAGATATTTAAGGCTGAAGTTGAAAACCAACACGATTTAAAGATTAAGATAGTCCGATCTGATCGTGGGGGGGAGTACTACGGTCGACATACCCCATATGGACAAGTTCCTGGACCTTTTGCAAGGTTTTTACAGGAAAAAGGCATAGTGGCCCAGTATTCTACACCGGGCGAACCTCAGCAAAATGGAGTATCTGAAAGACGCAACCGTACCCTGATGGATATGGTGCGAAGCATAATGAGTTATTCCACACTGCCATTGAGTTTATGGATGGAGGCGTTGAAAACCGCCATTCATATTCTCAACAGAGTGCCTAGTAAGTCGGTTCCCAAAACACCGTACGAGTTGTGGACAGGAAGAGTTCCCTCACTAAACCACTTACGTGTATGGGGGAGTCCTGCTGAGGCTAAAGTATTTAACCCAAACCTTGGGAAGCTTGATCCCAAAACAGTAAGTTGCCATTTCATTGGCTACCCTGAAAAGTCAAAAGGTTATCGTTTCTACTGTCCAGATAGATATACAAAGTTTGTAGAAACGAGACACGCTGTCTTCTTAGAGGATGAAATGATGAGAGGAAGTATGGTAGCTCGTGAGATTGATCTTGAAGAGAAGCGGGTGTATGCGCCCACTCCGATGATTCAAGAGCCATTCTTCACACTACCTGCTGTCGCTGCACCGACGGTGCAAGACACTGTGGTGCCAGCACCTGTTATTGTTCCTCATGTGGCAACAATGAATGATAATGAGGAACCTGTTTTTCAGGATCCTATAGAACCTATTGCCACAGATGAGGGGGAGCAACAGCAGCCTCAAACAGAAGATGTACCAAATGAGGAGGCCCCGAGGAGGTCTCAAAGAGTAAGAAGATCAGCTATTTCTGATGATTATCAAATTTATCATACAGAGGAATTTCAAATGGAGGATGATCCTACCTCATTTGAAGAAGCCATGAGAAGCGAAAATTCCTCAAAATGGCTTGAGGCCATGGAAGAGGAAATGAGGTCCATGAAGACTAATAAAGTCTGGGACTTGGAAATTATTCCTAAAGGAGCCAAAACAGTAGGCTGTAAATGGGTCTACAAGACAAAGCATGACTCCCAAGGGAATGTAGAAAGATACAAAGCGCGACTTGTGGCAAAAGGATTCACGCAAAGAGAAGGGATTGATTACAATGAGACCTTTTCTCCAGTCTCATGTAAAGATTCCTTCAAAATCATAATGGCATTAGTAGCATATTATGATTTAGAGTTACATCAGATGGATGTAAAGACGGCATTTCTTAATGGGGATTTGGAGGAAAATGTTTACATGGCACAACCGAAAGGTTTTGTCGTGGAAGGAAATGAAAGAATGGGATGCCGCCTAAAGAAATCGATTTATGGGTTAAAACAAGCTTCAAGACAGTGGTACTTGAAGTTTGACAGTACAATAAGAAAATTTGGGTTTAAAGAGAATGTAGAGGACAACTGTGTTTATGCAAAGTTTAAAGATGGGAAGTTTATCTTCCTAATCCTGTATGTGGATGATATCCTACTGGCTAGTAGTGATGTCAGTCTGCTACTGGAGACAAAGAAGTTTTTGTCCTCAAACTTTGATATGAAAGATCTTGGTGAAGCTTTGTTCGTTCTAGGGATCGAAATTCACCGGAATAGAAACAAGGGGATATTGGGACTGTCACAAAAGGCATACATAGAGAAAGTCTTAAGGAAATTTGGTATGCATAAATGTAGTCCTTCACCTGCACCTATAGTCAAGGGCGACAGATATGGGGATTTTCAATGCCACAGGAACCAGTATGAGATCGATCAAATGAAAGTGGTTCCATATGCTTCAGCTGTCGGAAGCTTACAGTATGCTCAAGTATGCACACGCCTTGACTTAGCATTTGTTACCGGGTTACTTGGCAGATTCCAGAGCAATCCTGGAATAGAACATTGGAAATTGATAAAGAAAGTCTTGCGTTATTTGCAAGGAACAAAAGGCCTCATGATGACATACAGAAGATCAGATTTACTCCATATAGTGGGGTATACAGATTCTGATTTTGCGGGAGATGATAGAAAGTCTACATCCGGATATGTATTCACTCTCGCTGGAGGAGCTATATCGTGGAAAAGCTCAAAGCAAACCGTCACTACATCGTCCACAATGTATGCCTAGTTTGTAGCATGTTATGAGGCTACGGGGCAGGTGAACTGGCTAAAGAAGTTCATACCCGGTTTAAAAGTGGTTGACGACATCAATAGACCACTTAAGTTGTACTGCGATAATGAACCCGCAGTAACGTATGCCCACAACAATAAGTCAAGTGGTGCTGCCAAACACATTGACATAAAGTACTATGTTGTGAAAGATAAAGTTCGGGATCAAATTATAAGTCTAGAGCATATAAGTACCGCAAAGACGTTAGCGGATCCGCTTACTAAAGGCTTACCACCCAACGTGTTCAGAGAACATGTAGCCGGCATGGGTTTAAGGGAAAGCCTATGATTCCTGGACTAAAAGATGGCCCAAAAGATTAAAGTAACTATTTCAGAACAGAGAGGTGTATTGTAACTGTTGAATCTATCGGCGATTGACCGTGACGATGAGACATGTTCTATGCACTAATCTGTGATGGAATGTGTAAAGTCAAAAGTAATCAAAGATAAAGTATAGATTGAGATCAAGGGGGAGAATGTTAGAATGATCTCAGGGGATTTGGCCCAACGGCCAAATCCCCCCTTGCTCGCGCCCTGATCGGGGGCGCCCAGCCCATTATGGCTGGTGGGCCCCTATCGCCAGCGCCATATAAAGAGGTGGGGGCCGGGGCGGCACGCAACACGAGGTTCACCGTGCCGCCGCCAGACCCACCGACAAACCCTAACCCGATCTGAGAGGGTGGCGCTCTAGCGACGGGAAGCACCACCGCCGTCTCCTTCACCGGATCTGCGCCGCCGCCCGGGACACGCCGCCGCCGAGGAGCCCCGCACCTCTTCCCCGACCGTCGCTGCCCGTGCGCAGACTTCATCGAGCGTCCCCACGATGGCCAACTCCTCCTCTACATCCGAAGGTCGGTACCCCTCTCTCCCTCTCGGTCTTACCTCAAGAACACGAACCCTAAAAGAACCCCGCTAGATCTAACCTAGGAGATCCTAAAGACCTAAACCTAACAGTTTGAACTACTTTTGAGTTCAATGCAACTACAGTGAGTATATACCATAAAAATAGTACAAACTAATTAAACTGAAGTTAAATTTAAATTTTTTCGGAGTTTGACATCTCAAATATACCTTTTTATGGGTATATGAAGATACCCACATCAAACGTTGCGAATCTCGAAGCAAATCAACGGGTATTGATATTGGTGTCTAGGCACCATGGAGTGTTTCATGCACCATGGTGCCTAGGCACCCATATCAATACCCGTTGATTTGCTTTGAGATTCGCAACGTTTGATGTGGGTATCTTCATATACCTATAAAAAAGTATATTTGAGATGTCAAACTCCGAAAAAAATTAAATTCAACTTCAGTTTAATTAGTTTGAACTATTTTTATGGTATATACTCACTGTAGTCGCATTGAATTCAAAGGTAGTTCAAACTAGTTTGAACTGAGTTCAAAACTTACTTACCATAAATATATTAAGGGTATAAAACATTTTCATACCCAAACTCAAAAAAATTATCAATCATACACGTGTATCGGATGTGGGTGCCTAGGCACCATAGTGCCTTACGTAATTTTCCTATATATATATACACACACACACACACACACACACACACACATACATACATACATATTAGTTAGAGATCCGTACGTTGCAACAAAATCATAAAAATAGTGAGACGAAATTTATTGTCTGGCCAACTTCACACATCAAATATTAGAGAGCAAGCGACGAAGATAGAATGGTGGCTAGAATACGCGAGGAGATAGGGAAAGTGAAGGAGGTGGGTGGTTGTATCCTGAAAGAGAGAGGAGGAGAAAGACAAATAATTTAGATCAAATCGAATGGCTGAGAAGAGAGAAGGAAGAATGGACCAATCATCAACTCACACTTTTATAATAGTAAATATGTAAATTTAGAAAGATAAAGCGTCGAGGGTGTCCGTCCTCGCCTTGTTTCCATGGGGAAACTGCTTGCGATTCGCGAAGAGCAAAGCGTGGCCGCGGCGGAGATGGACCTCAGCAAACGTGTGGCCCAAAGCGCCGGCCACGCGGGCCGAATGGCCGAACGAAACTGGAGCGCCGCGGATCCAAGCCTGTCCGGTCCGTTCAGTTCAGTTCAGGTCTAAGCGGAGGACTTCAGAATTTAGATATTCTCACTTTTCTGACTTGAGTCGTCTAATGCTGCAACGGAGGGTGTAGATCACAAGTCCGATAGTAGTAAGAAAATCCAAGCGTTCGTTAGAACGTAGAGATACTCCAATAGTCAGGGGCTAATCTTGAATCACGAAAGCAACAGCAGTATTGCACTCTTGGTACAAGAGCGATGCCATTTAAGTCCCAACTACTCAATTGCTATACTACGCGAGGGTATGTGACCCATGAGCTAGGCCTAGGACGGCGTATCTGCACTGCACACAGTTTCTTCCGTTGAGAACCTGGAATGAAGTCATGCAGATGAGCTTATCGGATCCATCTCGCAGTGCAGGCAAAATTCTCTGTAGTTGAGACCTCTCATGGCAGGGCCCGACTGGCGACTGCGTCGGGTATCGCAAGTCTTCAGGAGTTCCGAGGTAAAATATGGCTGGTTCTGACGGGAAAGATCTCTCTGCAAGTGATCTTCAGTTCCCATCCGATGGCGTTTGCATGATTCTTTGAGCCATGTAGCTGTCTGGATGCTTCACTCTACTGTACTGCATTATAAAAATGCGCCTTCTTTTTATTTTGTTTTGGCTGGCTATCTTTTTTTTTCCCCAGAGAAATCTGTATGTGCAACGATGCGAATACCACAAACAAGAAGAAAAAGAATCAAAATTAGTTATCCTTTTTCTAGTATTGATTTCCCAATCTCGCAGAAGACAGTTTTCTTGCTTACATGTTTGCACCACCAACAAGAATCATGAGATGTACCACTCGAAAACACAAAAAACCAGCAAAAGAAAATGGACGGGTCGATTCGGCTGAGCCTTTTGGCTTATGTATGGCGTTCACTTTTAAGTAATACATCTTTTTAAGATAAAATTTACAAATTAATTATAGTAAATATTGTATCGACTTCAGCTATATCGGTCAGAATCGCATACGACTATCTCTATCTTTATAATCTCTCTTGCAAATAGACAGAATTTAAAAGCCACAAACCAAAATATATAAACCACAAAAAAAAACAACACATACTCTGCAATAGTGGGTACCAACGAATGGTAAAGTAGAAAAAACATTTTTTTTAAGGACGCAGAGATAGCAATTGAATGCACGGGCGCAAATGTCCGTTAGAGTTCTGAGGAAGCTTCTTCTTCTTAGCCTCTTATGACTTTCTCAAATAATTTTATAACTTTCCTAAATAAATAAATAAAACAACCTTTTGTCATTTTTAGTGATTTATCGAAACAATTTTTTGAAATAGTTTATTGACATTCAATTTATTCATATAAACGTTTGCCCTAAGACTAAAAGACACCGGTCATAGCTAAAAAGAACCACCCACACCTAAATGCTTCAGCACAAACGAGTCAGGTTCTGCTTAAAGTTCCAAATTCGTAGCATAAACCGAAGCCATCCCTCGGGCCATTTTTTTTTGACAAAGGACAAAATAACGGCATTATTTTCCTTGAAAATGTACATTTGACTCCAGCCATGCCCAGATAAATTATTAGTAGTGCTCTGACGGCTTAAAAGCTATAGATTTTGGTTTTTGCTGTAGATTTTTTTGTTGTAATTATACTGTAGTAACTGTTAATTTTTTCTGAATCAAAAAATAAAAATAAATTGAAAAATACTACTATATCTTTGGAACAATGTAAAGAAATAAAGAAAAAACTAAAAGGCTAAAATGTAAAAATAAAATCAAAATTAAGAAACTGATATGTTCTAATAATTTATGACTGCTTCTCTCTGATGATGTTCAAGTAATCCGTTTGGTAGATTTGCTGAGCTGTAAACCCCTCTAAATTCAAGCATGCCAGCTCTACACGAACATGAGGATAAAGTGCGGGCTTAACCATTTCAGTTCACCACCATTAGGTGCTGTCTATTTCGATTTATTTTTTTATTATTTGGTATTGTAACTGATTTATTTTGTTTTATAGCTGTTGATAGCTTTTTCTAATATAATTAAATTTAAAAAATTATAAATAAAAAATAAGTTAGTCCATCACGAATAATATAAACAAATATAAAAAAAGTTAAAAATCTAAATAACTAAAAAAGACGGAATTAAAAAACTAGAAACTAAGGGCCTGTTTGGTTCATGACCAGAAGTTGCCTAGCCACAAGTTAGGCGTGCCACAGTTTTTAGGTAGCTGTTTGGTTCACTGATGTAACTGTGGCATGCCACACTTTCTTAGCACCCGGCTCCACACGTCATAGACTCAGTTTCTTGCCAAATTTTGCCACAAGTGTGGCTTCAATTTTGTTAGCCACACTTTCTGTGACAGCCACATATTACCTAAGCTTAAGTATGGCAAAATTTTAGGCACAAACCAAACAGGCCTTAAAAACCGAAGCCGGGAATGTGTGCGGTAGTACTGTGTATCGTCATGTTCCTTACTCTGACGTCTCCGGGCACTGTTGGTGTGGTGCCTGATGCATCGCTCTCCATCCATTTCCATTCCAATTTCCAAACCCAAACGAAGCGAGGGGGAAAAATACTCCTATTTAGAACAGGGGAGAGAGAAGAATAAATAGGCTCAGTCCCAGTCCACCTCCTCGCTGCTCAGATCTAATCATTATTTAATCCATTCTTCCAGTCTCACATGAGCACTTCCCCCTCCGCTCCGCTCCGATCCCCCAATCCCTAACCCTAGCAGGCTAGCATCCTCCGCCTCCACCTCCCCTTCCTTCTCCGCCTCCGGCATGCGCGATGCGGCGGAGGACTCGGACTCGCCGCCGTCGCAGATGTCGGAGGACGACTACGGTGGTGGCGGGGGTGGGGGCGACAGGTGGATGCCGGATCTGAGGGGAGGCAACGGCGGGAGGTGGGCACCGCCGGACCAGGTGCTTGATAACGTGATCGAGAGCGTGCTCGAGTTCCTCACGGCGGCGCGCGACCGGAACGCGGCCTCGCTGGTCTGCCGCTCATGGTACCGCGCCGAGGCGCAGACGCGGCGCGAGCTCTTCATCGGCAACTGCTACGCCGTCTCGCCGCGCCGCGCCGTCGAGCGCTTCGGCGGCGTGCGGGCCGTCGTGCTCAAGGGCAAGCCGCGCTTCGCGGACTTTAGTCTCGTGCCCTACGGCTGGGGCGCATACGCCTCGCCCTGGGTCGCCGCGCTCGGGCCCGCCTACCCGCGCCTCGAGCGCATCTGCCTCAAGCGGATGGCCGTCTCCGACGACGACCTCGAGCTCGTCGCCAAGTTATTCCCTCTCTTCAAGGAGCTGTCGCTGGTGTGCTGCGATGGATTCAGCACACATGGCCTCGCCGTCATCGCCGAGCGGTGCCGGTACGTTTTCATAGAAAGATCTTCCTCTGTTTGGGATGATGCATCTGAGCCGGTTTATGGTTCAAAGATATCAGCTTTCCCGACTTTGGGAGGGTATCATATTATCATTGGTGCATTTGTTGAATCCGTAGTTGCATCATGCAATTCTGCTTTATTTAATGTGCACGCCTAGTCCTTTACGCTTTTCGGTTTTATTGGTCCGACTCTGCCATGCATCAGATTCTGATCTTGGCAAGCTTTTATGGCCGTGCTGGTTTCTCATCACAACACGTCTCCTTTCAAAACTAGATCTTTATTGTTCTTGACGCTCTAATCACTGGGTTTGTGACACTTGGTAGTGTCACAATCGAATCATGCCATGGGAAGTCTTCCAGTTTCTAGCGGCAAAGTTTGATCCTTTTCCTGTTAGGTTTATGGCAAAACAGTTCAGGTAAATAAATATGATACATCCCTAAGTGGGATAGAGTATGTGTGGAATTTCCCATTGAAAATGGGTGGGCGTTCTGCTTTTTCTTAACTTATAGCACTGAAGCGTGGTATCTCATGGATCGGCACATTTGATTCTTAGGTACCTTCGCGTCCTGGATCTGATTGAAGATTATGTTGAGGATGAGGAGGACGCGCTGGTGGATTGGATCTCCAAGTTCCCAGAGTCCAACACGTCACTGGAGTCACTTGTATTTGATTGTGTTGGTGTCCCATTCAACTTTGAGGCCCTGGAGGCGCTCGTTGCACGCTCACCGGCTCTGCGGCGGCTGCGTGTGAATCAGCACCTGTCACTAGAGCAGTTGCGCCGTCTAATGGCAAGGGCACCCCAGCTCACGCACCTTGGTGCTGGTGCATTCCGATCGGAGCCAGGCCCTGGAGGGGCTTCTTCTGTGTCTGAGATTGCTACATCTTTTGGAGCATTCAGATCACTCGTTTGTCTGTCAGGTTTCCGGGATGTCAATCCAGAATACCTCCCAGCAATCTACCCAGTTTGTGCCAATCTCACTTCTCTTAATTTTAGCTTTGCGAGCCTAACTACTGAGGAGCTCACACCAGTTATTCGCCACTGCATTAGTCTTCGTACTTTCTGGGTAAGTATCTTATCAGCCTTTTTCTGTCACATTATTGGTAGATTTTATCTGCTTTGACATTAGGTATTCATGTTGGAATTTCTTATTCTAGGTTCTTGATACGGTGGGTGATGAAGGCCTTCGGGCTGTGGCTGAGACATGCTCAGATCTCCGTGAGCTGCGAGTTTTTCCTTTGGATGCCACTGAGGATTCTGAGGGCTCAGTCTCAGATGTTGGTCTCCAGGCAATCTCAGAAGGCTGCCGAAAGCTTGAATCAATTCTGTACTTTTGCCAGCGGATGACAAATGCAGCGGTAATTGCTATGTCCAAGAAGTGCCCTGACCTTGTGGTGTTCCGCCTATGTATTATGGGCCGCCACCGCCCTGATCGGATCACCGGGGAGCCCATGGATGATGGTTTTGGGGCAATTGTGATGAATTGCAAGAAGCTCACTAGACTTTCAGTCTCTGGCCTGCTCACTGATAAGGCGTTTGCATACATTGGGAAATACGGGAAACTGATAAAGACTCTTTCTGTTGCCTTTGCTGGGAACAGCGACATGTCTCTTCAATATTTGTTTGAGGGATGCACTAGGTTGCAGAAGCTTGAGGTCAGAGATAGCCCTTTTGGTGATAAGGGATTGCTCTCTGGGCTGAACTATTTTTACAACATGAGGTTCTTATGGATGAACTCGTGCAGGGTAACCATGAGGGGCTGTAGAGATGTAGCTCAGCAAATGCCTAATTTGGTGGTTGAAGTGATGAAGGACCATCCTTATGATGAAGGGGAGACAGATACCGTTGATAAGTTGTACTTGTATCGAACACTGGCAGGACAAAGGAATGATGCTCCGCCATTTGTGAACATGTTGTAGTTTTGCCATTGGAAGAACAATTTAGTTGTACTCGCTGACATGTTGTATTCCTGATCAAGTCTGTCAGAGCCACAGAGCGAAGCTTCCTGCGGATAATTTTCAAATGTTGCGGGTAATATTCATGCATTATTCAATTAAGCTGGACACCAATTATACTTTTCTGGGCAGACAAAGTGGCATTCAATGATGAGGCGTATGAGGCTCTTGGTGATGTATGTATCTTGATGAGCAGCTCATCCAGTGAGTTACCTGATGCCCAATGGGGTCTGAGTTCTTTTCCTCACCAGCACAGCAGCACTCGACTGATGTCTACATTGTACTATAGTTGAGGAGTAGGAGCTGATTGCACAGGGACTGACTGCATGGCTCCAGTCAGCAGGTTTTAGATGGTTCCTTCGCCCTCTCAGGTCTCCAGCCATTGATATTTTGCTTTTTTGTTTTATTTATCTGCTCAGACAAAGGAATGGCAATGCTTATGTCTGAAGCTTGAATGTTCCATCAACTCTTGCCTTATGTTTTAGATGATCTCAAACTCAGCTATGATAAATTTTCCCCTCCCATTTTTTAGTTCACAGGAGTTCTTGTAGACCCTTGTAGACCATTATCCCCTTTCTTGGTCTCACCTTCTGCTGTCATTAATCAAGAAGCACTGTTCCATTGCCATGATCATATTACTTTAGACTGTTACTGCTTTATTGCTACTATAATAACAAATGCCCTAGCCTGTGCGTTGTCATGATAAAGATGGGCCCTACTAATGATTTGATCACAAGAGTCGTCCTTATTTGATGTAGGGCTGCATGACATCAACTGCCTGATGCCCATTTGCGTTTTTTATCCTTCTTTTCCTTTGCGTCTTTCAGGATCCTGGCCAGTCGCAAGGAAACAGAAAGGTTACAGTTTACTCGCTGATGGAGGAATTCCATTGTCGCATGTACTACCTGTTCAGCAGCATCTTTCATCTGCGTGCTAACCATTATTGTTGTGTTCGAAAACCCTAACACAACCAGGGTGTCTCTTTATCATGGATTTCTTTAGATCTATGCCTTCCCTGAGGGGCTGGTAATCATTGGATTCTAGGTTGTATGACCTATGCAATAATTATTGGAATTTCCATCGCAATGAGCTGCTCAGTAATTGAGCCTCCCAAACCATGCTGCGGAACTGCTCAAATGAAAGTTATAACAATTTGATTAGATTTTCTTTCCTGCCAGCGTTTGATTACGCTATAAGATTGATCGCATACTTTGATCGCATACATCCGAACGATATGATTTCTTTTTCCAAATTGCTAACGAAGCTCCCTATCTCCTCATAGGCTTTATACATACACAAACATATCTTCCCTACTTTAAAAGGAGTTGGTGCTCTCCTCCCGTTTCATCGCTCACTCATGCCCTCCCCTCCGCTCCCGATTTCATCGCGAGCTCCCCTCCCATCAACCTAGCTGCCGTTGCCTCTCTCTGGATCTGGCCGTGGTGTGCCGCCTCTAATTGGCCCTCTCCAACTCAGCGCCGCCTCCCCTAACTCCTTCCCCCTAACCCTCCCCTCTTTGGATCCAACCAGGGTCCACCGCCTTCGACTGACCCCCTCTGCCTTAGTTTCCCTCCACTCCTCTCTTAGCCTCGCGCCCCTCCCCCCTCTGGATCTGGCTAGGGTGTGCCACCTTTGATTGGCTCCCTCCTGCCTAGCGCCGCCTTCCCCCAAACCTAGTTGATAGTGAGCGCGGAGGCCATGCGAACATCAGCTAGCCATCACTGATGCGAGGGGTGCAAGGTGTGGGGAAGAGAAGATGAAGGTGATCCCATCGTGTGTCGAGGATTGGTGAAGATACGGGGAGAGAAGAGGAAGGGGATTGAGGAATGGAAGCATGTTGTGGCCTCCCCCGACTCATCGTCTTCTCCCTTCTCACCTTTGCTGAGCCCCCCTCTTCTCCCTCCTTCCTTTAGATCTGAGACCTCCTTTTTGTTTTGTGTTTGGATCCAGGATGCCCCGGTGAGTTTCTTCACCGTCCTCTCACGTCAAAACATGTTCCCAACCATCCTCTTTGTTTCCCTTAATCAATTTGGGGTATCCTCTTTTGCAGCTTACCGACGACCTCATTTTCTCCGCGTACGGCCAAAAACCGCCGCCGAACCTCGTCTCCTCGATCGCCTCCCCCACCGATGCAGTGCCGTCTTCCCCAACCCGGGCTAGTGAGGGAGGGGAGGTCAAAGTCGCCGGATCGAGTATGCCAGCCGTAAGATCCGGACAGAGGATGCTCCTCAGCAACCAAATCCAAACGGAGTAGGGAGGCGACCCCGAGGATGGTAATGCGAATGGCAGGGGAGAAGATGGAGGAAGGCAGCTACAGGGATGGTAAGGCGGCATCGGGGATAGGAGAAGGCATTGGAGAGAAGAGAGAAGAGGAGGCGGTGGTACCTTGGAGGAGAAGCGGCGGTGCCGGGAAACGAAGGGGAGGCGGCGATGACACATAAAGAAGAGACAGAGGTGACGGTGTCCTTCCCTCGTTGTGTCACTGTCTCGAGTTCCCTGCACCGCGTCCTCTTCATTCTAATTCATCCGCACTACTACCTCCTCCTGCTTCACACCAGCCATGCAAGTATCCCAACCTCCTTCTTGCTTACTGCCGCCATGTCGCATGATGCCACCATCCTTGCCTCAACGCCTCCCATGGCCATTGATGCTGCCATCGAATCCTCCCTCAGCCTCCCACCTCCTCGTCGCGATGTGCCTACCTTTTTATTTTGTTTGCCTTGCTGATTTATTAATTCTTAGGTTCACATGGGTGACAGTGGATGGGAGGCGAGATGCTCCTCGGTGGTGGCATCGATGACTAGACAAAAAATATTTAACGATATTGTTCCCCTCCTTTGAACCTATATTGGCTACACAACAGTGGAACATATGAGGATGTACATGCAAAATGCAATTTGTTCGCCATGCGAGTTGCAATAGGTGTGCCCTATTTCCCCTTGCCCTCTCTGAGATACCCCAAATTTGATGTACTCCCATTTATGTTAGTGAGGTTGCTTGTGTCCTATGGCTCCTTTCTATCATACCGCATAGCCTTCCTATCGAGTATCCCGGCACTAGCCCAGTTGGTTGCCATCTTCTACGAACTCCCTACAAGGTCGTGCATGTTATTGTATTGCCTGCTAAGTGCTTGACAAAATGCCGCACAACAAGATTATTGTACTTGAGGCCTGAGAGGATAAAAATTTGGCTTCAAAATTATGATGGACATCTGATCTGAGCGCAATTTTAGATATGAGTAAATGAATGATCAACTACTGTTGTTGTTTTATTATTTTTGTTGTGAATGTGAGCTCCTTACTGTGCCATAAGGAGCAATCGACTTCCATGATCAGATGATGCTTTTGTTTGTGCTGGGAAAATTGAGATGCATATGCCCAGCTAATATTGATGGTATGACAAAAAAAGGAGTCAACATTTATGTTATTTTTTTCTACTATCACACCAAGCGATTCATTGCATCTATGTATTGATTGGCGTATATGATGTATGTTGCTTTTCATTTGTATGGCAAGTACAAAATGTGTGCAAATCTAGAAATTTTTTGTATAGATAATTGATGTGTGCATTTGGTCAGTTTTCGTAAGTAATCTGGAGCACCAATAAAAGCATCTGATTGTCCTTTGTTTTGTTGTGTTCAGGTAAGTGCTCAATTCTTGATCCATGTGGCATTATCCTAGGCATATTAGTGATGACAAATGTCTTAGACATAGGGTGAAATTAGATGTCCAAAATTAAGCTGTATTGTTCTTCTTGCATATTTTGTTTGAAATTGGATGTGTGCAGCTATAGATCCTTTGTTTAATGCATGCAGTCCCATGTTGATGAGAAAGCTGCATCTATTTTTACTCATACTTGCACAGTTCACTTTTTTCAACTATTAATGTTATATATGGAAAGTTTGAGAAATGCTACAATAATTTCCATTATTAGTGTTAGGAATTAGAAATGCATCACAAAATGTTATGGTTTCTTGAACACTTAATTATCATAATATTACTATTGTTATGAATGAGTCAGAAAAGCATTCTCATATTACACCTCTAAGATAAAATTTTATCAAACATAGCAAACTCATGATTTAATTAGAAGCTTTCTTTGTTCATTTGTCAAGCTGGATATAGATTGTGATAATAATTTTGAGCCAACTCTACAGTCTATACTTTAGTTTTTTTACTGAACCATGAAATAAATCAACGAATGTGCTGCAAAATTTTGGTGGTCAATGTGAAGAAACAAATAGCTATAAAAAATAGGCTATAATTTAGAAACAGAGTAAATATAGCAGATATACATGTGTACATGATTTAGTGGATTTAGTGTAGTTACTTGCAGTTTTCTGCAATTTGAAAATAATATAGCTCGGTGTACATCGTTGTCACTCTTAGTTTTTGTATTCTATTGTTGTAGGAAAGGGTGATCTAAATGAGCTTACATGCCCACAAATGAAGAAGAAAAGGAAGAACAAGAAGAAGACAAAGAAGAAGCGGGAGAGAGAGAGAGAGAGAGAGAGAGAGATGTACATCAAATAACATACTATGAATGTGGAAAAACTTGGAGAGCAATATATATGCATATTTCTTCCCTACCTTCTGCAATGTTTTTTTAGCAGAGGTATGTATGTTTAGCTAATGAAGTACATACTTGGTAATATATGTCATCGTTTACTGTGCTTAACTTAACTTGGAAATATAAGGTGTTAGCTTAAGAAATGTGCTGGTCGTTACCCTTTACTATCTTTTAATATAGATATTTGATGGTAGGATAACTGAAATTGTGGAACTTGAAACTTCGAGGGAGAAGAACACTATCACCAAGACTTGGATGGTATTTAGAGTTGGAATAGCCATTTGTTGGAATAGCAACCATATACTGATGTATGAATGGCTGAAACGCATGCTTCATTTTTGTACCAAGCTCTTCAGAGTTTTTTTTAAATGTAAGTATGTCTGAATCTTGAATGCAGAAATTGTAGAACAATGTGGTGAATGAAATATTGTATCATCTTGGTCCTCACACTTTGTTATCTTATTGTCATTCCTGAAACAAAAATTATTTCATTTATTTCTTATGTAATCATCGATGGTCTTGTTTATTCCTTGTCACTTGCTTCCTTAGCTATTTCTTTCAGTTTTTACAACCAAATTGGTCCACAAACATCTAAGCATTAGCATCCTTGATTTTATTTCTAAAATCACTATAATAATTCTGCAGGTCTCTTTTTATGTAACCCACGTACTCAAATCCTCCAACACTAACATGAAGCATTTTAAATGCTTGCGAGGTCCCTATGTTTGCTTTGTGCCATGTGTATAGTGTGCTTTTTGCCTTCTCATTAACTTGGCAGTTGGATTTAATTAGATGATGCTTATTAGGTGACATAAGTTTATGATTGTCGTGCTCAATAAATGAAGCTATCTTGTACTTGTTGTCGCTATCCCGCTTCACAAAAAGTTGAGCATTACATCCACATCTAGTTTCTTTTATCTTATGACTTTTCTTTGAGGGATCAAGAATATTGTTACCTTTCCCTGATCTATATCTTTGCCTTGAGCATAAGTAACATTTCCACTAAACTACCTCATTCATTAGGTTCTGCTGACCAACACATATTGAAAACCTAACTTGATGTGTATATGCCTTGAAGAACACCTTCACTAAGTTCACATCATCAAATGTCATTCTTAGTTTGGGCCTCAATTCCTCTGCACACTTGGATGTGAATGACGAAGACTGCAATATCACAAGATTGAATTAGATCCACAACTCATGTCTTTATAATTCATAAAGTACAATGACTACAACATCAAAAAATTATTGACCTGAGTCGGTATGCTTGCTTTCTTTTTAGGTGTACTAAATCCATCATTAAACCTTACTGTGGAGTTTATCTCACCAATGCGTTGGGACTGAGCATCACCAATTGACTCCATACTATCGGCAATTATGGTTGGCCAAGCCTTCAACATATGGAGCACAAAACCAATCCAATGTACATATGAATGAGCTATTAGGGTGTAATGAAGCCTTATCTTAACTAGTCCCTCATCGAGCTTCACGGTGCTACCGACTACCTCGTCGCTATCATTGTCTGTCGGCTCAAGCGCGCACCGCGGAGCTCTTGTAACACCCCAGGAACCACATTACCCTAGGATGCTACTAAACTACACTTACGACCAGCTGGATTACAAGGAAAACCTGGCAGTACCTCCCCAAAAAAAACTACATGAAAGCATGACAATATAACATATAATAGGGGATAGCAAAACAACATAAGAATATAAAACTATGCAGTAACATCCTTTATTAACCTAGCTTTGAGTACTCAAACCCCACTAAAGCCAACCACAATCTAGCACCATTAAGTTACAGTGCTCGACAACTGGGATAAAGAAATGGTTTAAAAAAAGATCCTCTAACTTATTACAGCAAAACTCATAAAGACTTGTGTAATGATACCCTACTGCTCTACCCTTTCCAAACAAGCTCAAGGATAACCTGGGAGAGAGAATACAAGGGTGAGATGAAATCTCAGCAAGCAAACTGTTAAACAAATTAATTAAACTGTGGATAATTAAGCATCAAATTATCGACTCAAGGTATATTTATAAAGCATTAACAATTAATTCCCATCATGCACACTGTAGTCTCATTCATATCCAAAACCACAACTCACACCAACAGTAACCATAAGATATTACCTTATGCCACAAGTGACTCTCATGAGCCAATTCCTCTTAAGATCTCAGAATAAGAATCATCCTCATGGAATGCATATGTATGCAAACGATCCATTGAACTATTACCTGGCAACATAAGAGTGTGCATCATACTACAGCAATGTACGATGTTGTACTAGTACAGTCGCAGCTAGATACGGCAACACACCTTCAATGCAAATGATATGCTATAACATGCATGATATGGCCACGATTGATTCATTAGGAATATAACCACATGGACAACAATAAGTAAAATAAGGCACAATATGTAAAATAAGGCATATAGTGCAGTAGGGCATCTTTATTTAAAGGTGGATTAATTACCAAATATCAACAATTATGGTGGAGGCAGTAAGTTTAGTAAGCTAAACTGTAGCAATAACCGCTACATTTACTTGCCTCTACCGAGGGGCAAAGAGCTCAAGCACAGTCAGGAGCGAAGCAACATATTCACAAGTCACTACTTAGCACAAAACCTCAATATAACATTCATAACTGAAAGGTAAAGCACCACTATGCCTGAAACCTAACAACTCCCTCTCAAACTATCGTTCTGATGCTTAGCTCACTACAGCAGCGCTGCCTATCTTTTTCATATCTTTTTATCAATTAAATGGAACACAGAAAAAAATAGCATTTTTGAAATCTACAAAATGAAAGCTACAACTTTCACGAAGACACCATAATTTTATTATGTCGTTAAAATGATGTAATTCGCAATGGAAAACAGGGTACAGAAACATCCTCTGAGTTCTAACTAGTGAGCTTCTATAGACCACCACTGACAGTACACTACTCCAAACATTATAAAATTTTACCAAAAGCTATATTGCAACATTTTCTAAAACTTCTGTTATTATGAGAAAATTCATAAAAATCATTAGGGCCTCTGAACCGGCCCACGAACAGAAACTGAATTCTGAACCAACTCCGCTACACAGCAAACTTCCACCCTCTAATGCACCCAATCCACTCGTCCAAAAATTATGAAAAAAACAGAAACTAGGTGTTACAGCTCTACCATGCCGCCGATACCTCATGACCATCCTTGGGCCATGGGGTTGGCCACGTGATGAGGATCTCCGCTGGGCCGTCGCCATCACTTGCCACAAGGTTGAGCTCGCTGGTTCTGTCGCCGCCTCAGTCGGGCTAGGATTGGGAAACTAGGGTTTGATATTGAAGACTGGGCACATAGGGGGTCAATGAAAAATCATGTTGGGGTGGCGCCCACCTCAATCCTGGCCCTTCAATCGTGGTTGGACGCTGCTTCACTGGGGTGCCCACCTCAATCCTGGTCGTTCTTTCGCGATCGAACGTGTAGGATTGGATTGAGTCCATGAGCACAGACACACATAAAGCCTCTTTTCTACTCCCGGGAGTAGTTACTCCCTATATCGTATCTTACAACGTAGGTAATATCTCACGTAACGAAGGATATGTACATGTAGTATACGAGTATATAAGACCATCTAAGTGGTATGTACATTTTTTTCAAAGGTGGTATGTATATTTTTTTAGATATACTCCTTTTATATGCGTATATGAAGGTATTTACAAAATACACTAAAAACTATAGATTCCCTTGGAATTTTTTTCGTATGGTTCACATTGGAGTATCTTATAATTAGTACACACATATACCCAAAGTGATAAAGGAGTATTTTAAGTTTGTTTAGGTGGTATATCAGATGTGGGAGTATACTCCGAGTGACCGTGGTTCGCACTTGCACCCTTAGCTAAGGCAAGGGCTTCCCTCTGTTCTTGGTCAAGCTACGCCTTGAGATTGTTGGCTTCTCGGACTTTGGACGAGATCGACAAGTTCGCCCAGGCTAGAGCTTCGGCCAGCTCGACTCAGAGGGCTTTAACGTCGGACACCTCGGGGTGGGTTGACTTCCGCACTAGTGCTTATGTTTCCTCCAACTGATTCCTTAGTTCCTCGGCTTCCCAGGCCCCTATAGGCAGCGAGGGTCTTGCCTTGGCCCAAGCCCTTTTGAGTTGCGCTCAAAGTTTTCCCGCTTGGTGAGCCTTGGTTGTGGACCGTAGAGCCTTAGTTTGTGATTCCCTCAATTACCTTCGGAGGTCCCCTAACTCCCACTTAACCTCCTCACGAGCACTCAGAGGGTCAGCTTCCCTGGATGCCGTGGTCTCGGCGGTGACCTGAGCCTCTATGGAGAGGTATGGCTGGGCCTCCAAACCTCAAGTGGTGCGGGCTGCGATTCGGCTTGACTTCGGCCTTGGAGGGAGGTTCATACCTTCCACCTCGGTAACCTTCCATCCTTTCCTCTTCTTAAGCAGCATAACTTCTCACCTGAGTCCCCATAAATGACACCAACTGTCATCGATTGTGAGATCGGACAATACACTTATAACCACCCTTGGTCAGATTCAAAGACCGTTGATGATGCGAGCGGACACAACGAGGATCACATATGAATGGATAGACAAGTGTATTATATTTGGGTGTCTAGGGTTACAAATGGCCTTCTCCTCCCACTTACATGGGGTTCTATTTATAGAGTGGGAGGAGACGAGTAAAGTTACAGGTCTGCCTAAGGGCCTAGTTTACTCCTAAGAGTATTTTCATCTTTCCTGCCAAGTGGGTCCCACCACATCTAAGAGCCCCAGGGTCAGTCCACAGCGGACCTGGACCTCGTCCAGGGTTGCTCTGCGGCTGACCCCGAATTTCGTCCAAGGTTAGCTCTAGACCCCGTCCGAGGTTGGCCCGCAGCTGTCTGGGGTTGGCTCTGGACCTTGTTCGGGGTCAGTCTGTGGAGCTCGTTGGGGTTAGCCCATGAACCTCGTCCGAAATTAGCCTCGAAGGTTGATCCCTGGATCTCGTAAAGCCGAGGTTGTGGCCGCACACTTTGACACACCTTGCTAGGCCAGAGTGCTTCGTTGCCAAGGGTAGCGCGGGCCCTCCCTCAACAAGTATATACATAGTATGCTGATAAGCTAGAACCTCTAATATGTTCTTCTAAAGAAAACAATTCGATCGAGTGTTACGCATGATATCAGATAATGTGTACGGTGTAATAATCTATGCACGTTCTCGAACAGTTTTCTTTAACTTTGTTGAAGCACCGGTCGGTTAGTGTTAACTCAACGGTCACTTCGTTGGCAGTGTCAACTATTAACCTATCCTCAATATCTTACAAGTCAGCCTTGGATGTAACCTCAAGATCGATTACATAAACGCAAACCACCTTTTCTTGTTCATGTGAAATGAGACACTTATGCAATATTCTCTCTTATCTTTTCCTCAAAACTCCAAGCCAGTCAATCAATTGGGGAGTAGGAAAACAGTGTAGCCACAACCATGTTTACTTAATAAAAACAAAAAAAAGGCTGCAGCGTTGTTAGTCACCTTATCTTTGTCGTATCTGCCTTGCTTGCGTGTGCTGGAGGAAAACCAAATTTCTTCTTCTTCCATGATATTTCAAATAAGAACTACTATGAATTTCAAACCAAGTCTCTCATGTCATTACGGCACGTTGCATTAAAAAAACTTGTTCTTTGTCGAAAAGTAGGATTTATATATGAGACGTGCTCCATTGATATCTCTAAAAATGAAAGGCACAAATTTTAAAAGAACAATGTTTTGAGACTTACCTACCAAAGAGGTCATATGACGCGCGGCAATATTCGTTGAACCTAAAACCAGGGCAAGGCCATCGGTATTGCTACTGCGCAGTTGGCTGAAATTTTTTTATCTTTTAGTCATCTGAAGTTATACTCTAGTCATCTAAAATTACAGTATACTAATTTCTTCTCTCCTGAAGTTACATTCGCAATCACCTAAAATTATAGTATAAAAAAGTGATTAAAGATGTAGAGAAAAATAGTCACCTGTACAAACATCTACCTAGAAATAATTCTCGGAATGAGACAAGCAACCTAACCGTGATATAAGCCCAAGCCATTCCACAAGCTATCGACCATAATTGCGCGCAGCACACGAACAACATGTTACGCCAAAATCTACCAAGATCACAGTAGCTTTTCACAAGTTCATGTGGATCACAATTCACAAGCACTCGCAATTGGGACAGCTATGTATCGACGTTGATTTGGGTTTTTGCAAGCGTGTGCACGGTGGTAATCATATGGGCTTATTTTTGGTGGTTTATGGCTGAAAAGCACTGTAGCTGGCTGAAAAAATATTGTAGCTGACAGAGGCTTATTTACCATAATTAAATTTAAAAAAATTAAAAAATATAAAAATATATTAGCCCATTACGCATAATACAAACAAATACGAGAAAAAAAAGAACCAGCAAAAAATCTCAACAAAAAACTAAAAGTTCAAAAAAACGAAATTTATAAATAGTGAAAAATAAGTTGGAAGCTAAAAACTTAAGCCCAAGATATAATAATATCTCCGGCGATGGCAACGAGCTTTTGGATTAGCGCTTGTCATCGTCGTCAGACCTGGGGACCAGAATTTTTCAGGACTATATTGGTGCTGTTGTACTTATTTTGTGAGGAAAAAAATGAAAAAGGTGATGGCCAAATCAGTCACTACCCACTGCTATGCTATGGAAACCCTTGTCCACTCTTTTCTAAAGCTATGGAAGTAGCATGGCACTGTGTATAGTAGTACCATATATGAATCTCTATGATAGGCTCTGATTGGTGTTACTGTTACTGTTAGGAACCCTGTGATAATGTCGAAGTAAAGATAAAACATTTTTTTTTGTTCTTTTGAGATGAAGTAAAGAAGAATTATTGCTGGAGTAACCAATTGTGTGTAAGAGATCAAGTTCGATTCTCACCGGGGCGCTGAAATTGTGAAGAAAATAGACTTGTATAATGTTGAAAGTCAGAAGGTTCATGTACCTACGCGCTGGTACCTTGAAGAATAATCCCTGTGATTTGATTGCTGTTGATCACCAACAAATGAAGAGAAACTGGCATGGAATTAGGTGTACTAACCATTGCAAATTGATCACATGGGCGGTAGACGTAATCTTTTATCATATATCCACGAGTTAGGCCAAACAAGCAAACAGGATCAGTTAGTGAGGCAGGCAGAGACTTTTTGACGATCCTAAAGGCCATCCATTGAAACAGCGGGATCGATCAATGAGGCGCAGAAATTTCGCCTCGCAGCTTGCGACGCGTCTCGGCAGCGCACGGTAGGCGTTGCGTTGGATGGAAGCGAAGGCGACAGGGGCTGCAGGCTGCGAGTCGACGACGAAGGAGAAATGAGACGGAACGGACGCGAGAGCCTCGATTGATCGGTAGGCTGCTCACATAGGTCCAAGCTCTAATGCTTTTGACTCTTTTTTAAAGTTTGTTTTAGTTTGTAGCTGATGGCTTACAGTTATGATTTATGGTTTTTAGTTTTACTATGAGTATTTGTGCGAAGAAATCAAATATTGATAAACTGTTTTGAACAGTGTGGAACCAGGCCTCGGACTAGGCGGGCTATAGCCCGAGGTCTGAAAACCAAAGTCCATAGAAAATAATGATATAGGTGTGAAAGCCTAGAAACGAAAGCTCAAGACAGTCCAAAACCAGTTGGCCTAGCCCGAGGTTTGGATTGAGCCTAGTTTCTCCCCTGATTTTAAAAAGACTATCTCAATAAACCACTTCGAAAAAAGATAAAAACTATCTTATTTATTTATTTAAAAAAATATAAGACATAAGTTAAAAATAATACGATCCTAACGAGCTTAAGCTGTCCAATCTAAGATTCTACCCACCGATGGAGGGGAGGGACCCTAACTCTCAGCTTGCAGCTGCAAGCGAGCAACACCAGATCAGAATATATGGTATATTTTTTTAGACTGTGACTTTTGATTTAAAATTTTAAATTCTAATTGTTCATGAAAGAAAATACAAAAAAAGATACTTACGTATGATTTTAGCTAATATAAATAAAATCATGATAATATCTATTATAATAAATTTATAATTATGTTTTAAAAAGATATTCTATAGGGATAGCTGTGTTCCGCGCACGTCTCGGTGCCGACGCCAATCCATTCGTGCCATCTTTTCCTCTCTCGCCTAATTCGTCTCAGCGATGGCGACCGGGTTACGTAGCTTTTAAATAGTATCATGGTATCTGCGTATGACATCTTGATGATGGCGAGTACTGCCACGTTATGCGTACGATCGTTTGTTCCATGTAAGAGGAAAATTGCCTTCACACCATCGTGTTCGTTTGCAACTTGCCAAAATGCCATCCGTTCGTCGACCCTTGCCAAAATCAGTGTTAGCCGACCTGGACTGGCCATCGGTCCGAGCAAGATCTCGGATCACTCATCTGATGGTTGCACCGTTAGGTTATTGATTGAACCACATATTTTTTAAATTCAATTTTTATAAATATATATGTATATATATCTCTTAAAAATAGAAAAAACAGCAATACAATAATAGCAATAAAAATTAAAAAATGAATAACAAATAGCTGGTGATGTTCATAAAAATAACCATGAGGTCCATGACCATTAAATAATAAAATCATGTATAAGTTAATAAGATAAAATCAAGCAAGAACGCAATCAAATCACAACAGTCTAAAATCTTATATACATTGTTCTAGTTAACAAATTTATAGGTAAATAATCACTAAAACTCTAGTAGCCCTCAAAACCGCACGAACAAAACCCGACCGAGTGGATGCAAACTGACCGGGTGAACTAGGTCAATGAAAAACCGGCCAGGTCGATTGGAGTTTTTCGAATCAATTGCATCTTCGGTCCTGTGAGTTAGACTTGCCCAGCGTAGCTGCTGTGTCCGGCTTCTTCCGGCTCAACTGCTGGGTCGGTGCAGGTCTGATAACTACGGCCAAAATATGTGATGCCTCCGGAATCTCCTGTAGCATCTCGGAGCTCGAATATTTTTGTTCCGATAAAGAGAAAACGAAAGAACTCGGGGGGCTTGAACTTTGATTTGGCTGTCGATGTAAACTGTAGAAGAAGAGTACAGCTGCTAAATTGCACAGTTCAAAGATCGTATGATTCTATCGGCTATGAGCAGCAGTGGCATCAGTTTAGGTTCAGTGTGATGTCGAGGTTCTCTTGGTCGCTCGGAAGATAAGTAGCATCAGAATCTAATTTGTTCAGATATGAGCAAGAAAGTGCCAAGGTGAGGTGCTTGCTGTAGCCGAACAAAGGTGCGAAGGGAACTAGCGGTCAAGTTGGCTCAGCGATGAGACGAATCCTTGGTCGTCCTGCTTCCATGCAGAACCCCGGCCGGCTGCACCAACTTGTTCGTCAGGTCGATCGAATCGTAACGCAGCTGTGAAAGATCTTCTCCGTATTTTTGTGACGCCATGCGTGAGATGTCACACTCGGGTCATAGGAAGCTATATTCCTCAAGAGATGATGAATTGTCTAAAAATCGGTTTTTTCTATGACCATTCTTTCCTTCTTCTGGGAATGTTTCCTGCGACCATTCTGAAAAGAAAAGAAAAGAAAAGAAAAGAAAAGAAAAATGAAGTCGTGACCTCACTGACAAAAGACGGCCTGACAAACAATCTACGTTTGGCCCGCGCATCCCTTGTTCGGAGTTCGGACCTAACAGCCCTTGTCAGTGATGACGGCCCATTAGAAAACAAAGTCCAGCATTACGTTTTATAATTCTTTACTCGGCTTCATCTAAAAAAATCTAGAAAGAACGCGTATAGTACAATCTCCTCGTTTAAACAAATTTAGTCTTCTATAGTAAAAACTTCTCTAATTTCTAAGTCTACGAAGGGGAGGAGCAAGCGAACACAAAGCAATCAGACGAGTGAGTAGGGACTAGTACCCAAAACTTCACTGTGCAATTGCATATTTCGATCTGACCTCAACAAATTGTATTCGTATGACACATCATCACTGAAAATGTATTGGTGACTACAATAATCAAATAAACAAACCTAGATATACACATATTAAGCCAATCCATAATAAACTCCCATAAACTTCTAATTGTTGCTCTCCTTTGGAACCTGTGGACAACTCCAAAAATGAGCAAGGTGGCTTTGACATCAACTCCTCCAATGAACAAAGATATCAGTGAAGCGAATGGCAAACACAAGACACCACTGGAATACTACAAACGACCATCAACAAACTTAATATTATATAGAGCTTCAGCCACGACTTTCTAGTTATCAATTCTCCGTATACATATGAAACGAGTAAAACCAAGAAACAAAATGGAGCATGACAGCAGATAAGTACAAGGAGAATTCCCATTCAAACATCTATGAACAAGAAATCCATATCTCCCAAATCAAGGACAATATCATCGCAACACCCAGAAATCCATCCAAGCATTATGATACTCAAGGCATTACAGAATTAATGTGTGAGGACATCAAGGTGTTTATGCATATCCGGAAGCTGTAATTATTTCAGCCAGACATATTTCGACTTCATACAGGATAAAAGTAACAGAATATGTATGATACACGTAACAGAATATATAAGAGGCTACGGAATATGGATAAATAAAGTTTGTAGATCCCGTCATTAACAGATACACAAAACAAACATCACAGGATCTAAATAAGTACACTCTTTTAACATGCCCCTTGAAAGTACAACATGCTGACGTATCACAACAACTCATACATCAGGTTCTTTGTTATCTGTAAGTTCATATGCTTACAGGAAATCATGCTGGATAATATTTGAAAATACATTAAGAACCTGCAGAATATAACACGCATAGCAAATACCTCAACGCCCTCTTTCAAAGTTAATGCGGGACCTCCCAGATCCTCCACCCTCGTAATCATCCCTCATTGAAGACCCAGCACTTGCCTTCATGGTTCCTCCGCCTCCAATCTTCTCCACAGCTTTCTTTCCCTTCTTCACCTCAGTCAAGAACTGATCAAGACCGAAGGGATCATTCTCCTCCTGTTTATCAAACTCCACAGGTCTATCTCTCTTGCCAGTCCTCTCTGAAGCACCAGAAAATCCCTTGTCAGGCTTGAACCTATCGGTCTTCATAACTTTCTCCAGCTGTTCATCCGCATCACCATACACATCAGAGTCACCATCCTTCTTGGGCCTGTAAAGCGTGGACAGCGTGGGCTGCGCTGTGAAGAGTCCCTTAGAGTAGATGTTGTACTGATCATCAGCAGCAAACCCAGAGTCCATTCCCTTGTCCTGGTTAAAGAGCCTCTGGTCATACATGACCTCTCCACCTTTCGCACCTCCAGTGCTTGCCATACCCAGGGCAATCTTCTCACTGACGTCACGATCCCTGTCTCTGGTGAGCTTACTTTTCTTACCCATTGCGGCATCTCTGGCCTCCAGCCTCCTCTCCCTCTCCCTCTCGCGCCTTCGCTCCTCACGGATCCTATCACGATCGATCCTCGCCTCCCTCTCTTCTCTAGTTTCCCTGCGCTGCTCACGTGGCTGCTCCAAATCCATATCTTCATCACCATCATCCACCACAGCCCTCCCACCGCTAGCAGGCACACCCGCAGGTGCAGGTGCGACACCAGACCTCTCCATGCGCGCCTTCTGTGCAAGTGCCCTCAGCTCTTGCTCCTTCCGCTCCTTATCCTTTAGCATCAGTTCCCTCTGCACCTTGGAGCGCATCTGTACTGCCTCCCTCGCCTTCTGCTCTGCCACATACAATGATTCCGAAAGCTTTGCAAAGTTATCATTAATTTGAACCTCCTGCAGCCCCCTCCCGTCAGCTGCCAACCTCTTGTCAAGAGGAATTGTGTAACCCTTAGGATTTTTCCAGTTTGAAATGCATGGTGGGATCTTCCAATCCTGCTGATCCTTCACCGTCACAGGCCGTGGTGGCGAGTGCATGACCGGCACAGGGGGCGACCCAGAAGCACGGGGCACTCGCTTGTGCTTGAATTTTGGTGGCTCGAGAGGATCCACAGCCATCTCTGACATCCTAATAATCCTCTCCTTCGCACCTGAATTGAAGGCTGCCGACTGCTGTGACGGCTTATACTTAATAAACTTCGACTCCGAATCATGTGTCGGCACGTTCTTGGGCTGGGCGGCAGAGAGTCGAACGTTGACAACCTTCTCCAAAGCGGCTTTCGTTCGCTCCGTGGTTTCGTCGATCTGTTTCTGGTACTCCTCATCGTCGACTGCTTCGGAGTCGGCCGTGGCGATCTTGGGCACGATGTCGCTGTGCTTGGAGTATACGATCTTGGAGGCGTTCTCGCCCTGCTTCACGACGGCGTCGAAGGCGACGCTGCCGTGCGCGTCGACGGTGAGAGCGAGGATCTTGGATCCGCCCTTCTCGTCGCGGCGGCCCATGCCGAGCGGGTACTGCGCGACGTGGATCTCGGGGAAGGCGCCGCCGTCGCCGAAGTCCTCCGGCCGCCGCGGCACGAAGCCACCGCGCTTCCCGTAAGGAGGCACGGGCTTGGCGGCGACCGCTGGCTTCGCCGCCGCGGCAGCGGACTCGCCGCCGTACCGCTCCTTGAACCATGGGTCGTTGCTGTGGTCGTAGAAAGTGGACGCCGACGTCTTCGGCGCTGGGAGGAGCTCGTTAAGGCTCGCCATAGCTAATACGGCGGGGAGCCGTGGATCTAGGGCTAGGGTTCCGGCGAGTCGCTGGGTGGGGATCGGGTAGCAGAGGAGAAGCTAGGGTTTGGTTGGATTTGTCAGACTAATTTTGGTGAAAGGGATAAGAGGTGACTAACGGTGGGCGATGGCCGGACCTTGCCAAACGTGTCAGCCTGAGTCACGGTGCTATTGATCCGATTTACCTTGATATAAATAGTAAATTGATTATGCCGAGCTAGCCGATCGAACGTGCCATGCTTAAGTTGACAGCTCATTGCAACACACATGGCACAATCCCAAGACACGGCTTGACCCAATATGTCATGGCGTGCCATTTACCCTTAACTTTTATGAGAGGCTAAATCTGTTCAGAAGAGTACATTAACTCTCATGTGGTATGATAGTAAAATTACTTATGGATAATAGTAAAAATTAATTATGTTAGAATTATTGTATTCTTCTAAACGCGGACATGTAATTTGACAATAAAATTACTTACCACTAACAGTAAAATTACTTGTGGTCCGTTGGGTTAAACATGACCAGATCAACTCATCGCGATCTAACCCTCTTTGTGTCGTGCATGGGTCGAAGAACAGACACATGAGTCGACACGGCACAGTAACTTATTTGAGATTAGTTGTACCAGATCTAATCAAGTTATGTTTTATTTGAACTCATGTCGTGTTGTGTTGGGCGGTTCAGTTAGCCTGGCTATGGCAGCAACTAGGATGCTTGGGCTCGATCTGTATTGGGGCAAGGCCCACAAGACATGGGCTGAGTATTTGTTGAAAAGAAATATATCTTCCTCAAAATGAAAAGGTTTTCTCCCAAAAAAGAGAAGAGTTCATCTCAATAAAGAAAAAAATGAGTTCTATTGCGACTTCACATGGATGCAGAGTTGTAAACTGTACTACTTGACGCAACTGTCAATTCTAGATCTAGAGTTGATCAAGAGACGCATTATATTTGCATGGATTGCTTCGATCATGTAGAAACTGTTTCGTGTCGTGTATAGGCCTGGTTGCAAGGTGCGAGCAGAAAAGGATAAGTAAAACAGAGACAGTAATTGTACTCGTCATGTAAGCTGTAACCTATGGCAATCTCGGATTAGGCTTTGCTCAGTTGGGCTGAAAAACTGTGGCTTATGGCTAAAAATACATTGTAGCTAATTGAAATTTCACTTTAGCTGAAAGTGACTTATTTGACGTAATTAAATTTTAAAAAATTAAAAATAGAAAAAATATGTTAGCTCATTTCGGACAACACAATCGAATACGGGAAAAAAGAACCGGCAAAAAGGCTCAAAAAAAGCAAAAAAAATCAGAAAAAGACAAAATTTATAAATAATGAAAAATAAGCCAGAAGCTAGAAACTGAAGCTGAAACGAGCGCGGCAGAAAGCACAACATTGCCTCTAGTATTGATGCCATCCGGAGTTCGTGTTTGGTTGGAACTTGGAGGGCTTTTCTCCATCTCCTTAACGTCTCTCTCTATATATCTATCTATCTATCTAAACCCTATGTATGTATTTATGTATGTACGTACGTATGTACGTATGTATACATATATATACATTTACATATATATGTACACCCTTCCTGTCCTTTTTAACTTTCCATCATTTCCACCACTACTCATCCACTTTCACTGTAATCGCGAGGCAAAAAGGAACGGTGGAAAGGGACAATTTTTTAAAATAATTTTTTTATTTGAAAATATAAAATTATACCTGTATTTTAATTTTTATAAAAGTAACCTCCTGTCGTCCAACCGTTGGACGGCTGACCCTTTCGCCAGCAGCTGAGCAGCACGCAAGCCAACCGCCCAATGGTTGAACGATAGGTGTTGTCGCCCAACCGTTCGGTGACAGCACCTTCCAGTTACCAATCACTAATCTTCGACCACGTTGTTCACTTCAATCACTCACTAATCTTCGATCACGTTGGTTTAACCTCCTTGTTCTTTTCAATCACTTATTAATCTTTGACCACGTTGTGTCGATCACGTTACTTTGACCACACTGATTGACCACGCTGTTTCAACCATATTGTGTCGACCACGTCGGGTTGACCACGTACCTGTCGTCTGACCGTTAGGCGACTTCATCCTTGTCGCCCAACGGTAGAGCTACTATCTGCCTGTCGCTAGGCCGTTGAGCGACAGGGTCCAATCGCCCAACGGTTGAGTGACAGGGTCCAATCACTCAACGGTTGGGCGACTGGAAGCTATTTGCGTAAAAATTAAAATATAGGTATATTTCTATATATTTTGAATAAAAATAAATTATTTAAAAAAACTCGGAAAGGAACATCAAGCCTCGTCCCCTCCCACTTTGCCCGCCATCCCTACCCTTTCCCCTTCCACACTTGCAGTCCCCTGCAGCAAAAGCAACGAGGTGCCAATCATCACTTTTAATGCCCTCTTTACTCTCCGAAGTAACTATTATTGAGATGCATATATTCACAACTGTGTGTTGCCTACGAGAAGAATTCATCAATTAAGCAAGCATAATGACTAGGTAGCAACACTATACAAACAGAACAAAAAGCTAATGCATACATTTCTTGGTGTGACAGTATGCTAGACTTGATTATTAACCTGAGCATGCTTTGAGATTTAAGAAACGCTGATCTGATCAAATGAAAGATTGATACAAATGTACTCTTACCCAAGAGTAGTAATATAAGCATGTAGGCATCTCCTAGTTCATTCCATTAGCACGTTTTAATGCCAAGTCAATTTCATATCAGCAAGCAAGTCATTTAATTCCTAGGCTTTTTTTCACCGAATGGACTAATATAATACCATAGTGGACTAACTTAATAATTTCGCATTGTTTTAACCAGCACAAAGTAACAAAATTTAACAAGTAATAATAATTCATGCAGTTTTCTGAAAAATCACAGAATCAATAAGCCTGCACTTCCAAGGATATAACTATGGAAGTAACTAGAAATAGTGCATCCAACCAATCATTGAATCAACTTAAGGTATTGCCTAGCTAAGAAGTAGGAATATAATGCCTACACCTACAATCTGGAGTACTTGTCCATACAGGTGTCACATTGCGCAATCTGGTCATGGTTAAACACTTACTTATATACAACAATTGCATTCACTAGATTACTAGCTTAAGAATAAGAAAATTATGATCTGAGCAACCGCATACTTCTCTCATTCTACCATATAACCGCACATATAAGTTTTGAGCAACGATGGGTAAACTAATCATACTAGTGAACTTAGAAATTCTCCTCAATCATCCACCATCTACACAGCACACTTATGGCTTTCCAGATATCACAATATACACTGGTATATATTTATTGATCGGCCTATTAGCTGTTTAGCACAGGTTCTGTGTTAACACACATAGTAATCTAGTCATCACAATGACCACTAGTGTACGTTTCCATGTCAGCATAGTAGCTCATATTGTGTATTTAGTTTAACCCACAAATTTCAGAACACATCTATAATACTTCCTGTTAGTCACAGCACACCACATGATCGACAATAATTACTGATGCATATAATCGAAGTCGCTGGTGATCCAATATACATGCATTTCAGAATTCCCTTCATAAACTCATCTACGAGTGAATCACTGCACATTAAGAGTTAACCCTAGTCTCACCATCAGACAAAACACTTTGCACCGATCGATTTCTGTGGGATTAATCTGGGATAGAACCAGTAGTAGTAGAAGGGACGGGGAAGAAATAACACTTATCTTGTGGGGTAGGCCGTGGTCGGAGTTGAGGGCGACGGTGGCCGGCTTTGGGGCGGCCACCGAGCTCCAAGGCGCGACGCCGCGTTGGAGGCGGCGTCGGCGCAGCTGTAGGCCGCGGTCGTCGCACGGCCGCGGCGGTCCGGGTGGTCCAACTTGGCCGACGGGGGAAGGCGGCCAAGGAGCCGATGTAGAGCGGCGTCGGTGTTCGCCACCGGAGCCGAGGAGGAGGACCCCGTCGGTTGGGGTTCCGCAACTGGAGTCGGAGGAGGAGCCGGCATGGCCCACGGGTAGGAGGAGGTAAGGGGACGGAGAGATCAGAGCAGCGGAACGGCGGCAGTCGGCCGAACTGCCGAAGAAGACAATGCCAAGATTTTCAATTGCCCAACTGGCCTTGGGCCTTCACCCTTCAGCCCAGCAGCAAGCACTCAGCCCACTAGCCTAGCACTCAACAGTCAACAGCCCAGTGCTGCAGCGCAATGTAGAGAGATGGGTAGAAGTCTGGAGCATGTGTTGGTTAGGTGGATGAAGATAGATGATATAGGATGATTTAGAATTTAACAGGATATGATAGGATGAGATGATCCAATGAGTCTGTTTAATTAGGTAGATGAGATGAGCCAATTTTATGTTTGGTTGGATGGATGGGATGGACCAATTTTATGTTTGGTTGGGAGGATGAGAGTGAATGAGATGGGTTAGGGTTATCCGGTAAGAATAAACTCCAGTAATTTTGGCATGTATTTTCGTTTCATTTTATTTTTCTTCTTTCCTCTTTCCTTTTCTCCCCTCTCTTTTCTTTTTCTCTACTCAGCCGAAACGTCCCTTCTTCTTCATTCCCACCAACGCCTCCTCACTCTCCTCGCCTCCTCTCAATCTGGATCTCTAGTGGTAGCGGGAGCACACAAGCTCACAAGCGGCGGCGGGAGCGTGCATGGCGACCCCTCTACGACAGCGGGGGATGGAATGTACGAGCTCCCACAGCGCCAGCTTCCTCCGTGGCGGTCGGCGATGGAATCTATGCCTTCCCGCAGCGCCGCCTCCTCTGCAGCGGCTGGTGATGGAATCCATGACCTCCTACAGCGAGGCAGACGTGATGGCAGCACCGGCCTCCTTGGTCCAGACGACGTCGAGGAAGGGCCGAAGCGTGGTGATGAGCACGGCGCCAGCGCATGATGGTGAGCACGGCGCCAGCGCATGATGGTGAGCACGGCGCCGACGCATGATGGTGAGCACGGTGCTGGCCTCAGTGGAGATCGCACAGGTGAGGCCCGCAGGATCACCATCGGCCACGGCGGCGTAGGGAGAATGGGGCTTCTCGGTGATGGGGTCGATGCCACCAGCGTAGGAGGCATGGGGGCTGGATCTGGGAATAAGATCAACGTGATGGGGAGTGGCGAGTGGTGTAAGGAGACAGCAAGGAGGGTAGGGGAGTGGGAGTTCGGGGTTGACCGAATCCTCACATGTGACGAGCGCGCCACCGCATGGAGTCCTGGATGAGCTTGTCCACCAAAATCTACCGTATGACCTCGTCCAGCATCTCAAGAGCATATTCCCTACAGTTGGATGACCTCATCCAACATAAAATAGTATCATTCACCCAACCACACACATGAATGTCCCAAAAAATTGGATGGGATGATCCATCCACGCTACCTCCAAGCAACCAAACACACACGAGGGGTCGGCGGGGTGAGCAGTGGCGCAGCGCATCCGAGCAAGCAGTGAGTAGAGAGGGTGCCGGCGCCGCTAACCCTAGACGCCATAGGCGGAGGACGGCACCGAGGCGGAGCGCGATGCGGTGGCCAGGGTAGGCAACGGCGATGGATCCCATGATTGCGATGGATCCCGCGACTGCGATGGATCCCATGGATACAGCAGCTGCGACGGCGGATCTGGCAGCGGCGGTGACTCTTGCCTCGCTTTTTTGCCCGGCCACGGATGCTTCCCAAAACCCCAACCCCTACAGCGGTATGTCTCTGACTCGAACTTGAGTAGTACTCTCAACTTTTAACACACCCCCACCCCTATGGCGTCCTCCAAGCGACGGCTTACCATCGTAACGCTGCCACGAAGACGCCATACCGCCATATCACCACTGTGGTGGACGGGATATGGCACACCTCCATGCCGTTCAGATGGTATGGACCTCCAGTCCACCACGGCGATATGGCAACAAGATATCGCCGATATCTCTACGCCTTAACAACCATGGTTATGAAGCAAATATTTAGTGGGTAGGGGGTTCAGCGTAAGAATAGCATGGGATTCTTACCCGGGCAAAGTTATGTTATGGAAGTCAGGACTCCTCTATATAGGGATATAACTTGACATAATCGGCTGGGGATGACTTCAAAAGCGGTGCAAACTATACTGACCATAGACCTGGAATAGGACAGGCTGAATTGATTAACTAACCAACTAGCTGTCTCTACCATGGGTGAGAAGGTGACTATACCAGGTAGGGCAGTCACCCTATTGTGAGACTATCAGGTAAGGGTCTCAACCTGCGTGCCTTTAGTAAGGCGAGGTGGTACTAGGCAAAGGTCAGAGTACATGTTGGGCAAACCTTTTGGTTCCTTGGCTTAGACATGCGCCAAATGTAGTGCAAAGGACCGGTGACAGTTTAAACCACGTGATGTTATGGGCAAAGTAATACACCTCTAATCAGAGTAAAATGTGATATCATTCCTAGCTTTCGGATTTAGAAGTGTGTCATGTGGGTTTTTTCTCTAACACAAGCTGTAAGCTCTCACATCGTGCTACCACCAGTAGATTTCTAAATTATAATATATCCTTTGTCCAACAGATGGGTAATTGCATCTAACTTTTGTATTACCTTGAATATCAAATTAGTTTTGGAAAAATGGCTTGGTGGTGGGGAGTATATCTATTAATGCATGTAACACCTTTTCCGAGGCTTGCTAAGTACTTTTGTACTCATACTTGCTTCGTTATCATTTTGTTTTACTTTGTGGTGTATGTTAACTCTGATGAGGTAGAGATCGGTTCTCATGATGATGTAGGTTGCTACTATGATGTTGATACTGCTGATGAGGGTTACGACTATAGGGAAGCTGGTAGCCAGGACTTTACAAAGTAGAAGACCAACAAGAGGGAGGCACTAGAGACTTATGTAATAAATAGGCGGGCAATGTAGTACTCACTCAAGCTAGACCTAAGAAAAACACTATACGTGCCATATGAATAAAACATCGTGTACTAAACGGTGAAAGCATCTACTTGTACATGCTACCGTTTCTTTAGTTGATCCTAACGTAACTCTGATTTGTGACGGTCTCCAGTTTGTTGACATAGTCAAGCATAAATAGGAGCATTACAGATAGGAGCCTAAAACATATATGATGGGGTTATTGTGGCTATCATCAAGGCAAATCGTGTGCCTCACCCGTTGGTAGTACTAGTAAGAGGTAGATGGAGCTCTCTCCCAAAGGTTACAAAACCAGTGGACGGTGGTGGTCGTTCTGCTGGACCATGATGAAACCCCACAAAACCAGTAGACAGTGGTGGTTGTTCCGCTAGACCATGATGAAAACACGACAGGTTAAAAGAATCTTCCAGTGAGGCACCCTAGTACAACACAATGATCCACAGGTTTGACATAATGCAGAGACAACCTAACCCACACATTCTACCTACTACTATCTTAGCAGCATCTGTTATCATCCAGTGGCTATATATGCACAAATGCCTTGTGGTTGCCTGCCCAATTCCTCCCTTCCCGCCAAAAGAAAAAATGGCTTCCATCGCGCATGCAGATCGAAACCCACGCACCCCTGCTCCCACATATTCATTCCAAGCGGGCGTAATCGTCAAGCAGATCTCATCTTATCCTCCGCGGAACGTAGAAACCCTCGATCATCACATCACAATGGTACGTCTCGGCAGGGGAGAATGATTAGCTTTTTTGCCAGCGGCTCGGCGTGTACGTCGGGCAGATCGAGCAGCTGGGACCGTCGTTGCGTCGACAGGAGGCCCTGCCTCCTCGCTACAAACAGCTCTAGATCTGTCTTTTCCTATGATTGATCACAGCAGCGGCGGCCCTCGCAGAGATCTGGTCCTTCCGGTCGTCGTTGACGTTGCATCGGCTTGGCACTACCTGTGTGGTTTTATCCTTGGAGAAAAAAGCCTCCTTTGTACGGTTGTACCTATTGATGTTGGTTGCAGCGATGTGGCAACAGCGGGGTCGGAGATGTACTGGTGCTTCAACGTTCAAGCCTCGCGCGAGTAGAGTAGCAGTCGATCTGGACCATTCGGCTTAGATCAAATTGTCAGGAGACGAACAATTCCATCACACGATACTGTCTGGAATGTGAGGATTTTCTTAGGTTGTTACGAGAATTGAGCTGTTTTTATGTGAATTTCCTTGCCAAAATCGTGTGAAGTTCTTGTGTTTCAAACGATTTTTTACTATAGATATATAGTAGTTGCTTCTCGACTACAGATAGATCCTCTTCCTGCCACACCGAGATGGATAAGGAGACCGAGGCTGATAGCCAGTGAGTTAACCTGCAAGGTAAGAAGAAAACTCACTGCAAGATCCAGGCTTGAGCGATGGGGAGAAGGGACCAAGCATCATCACACAAAGCCCCATCCGGCGAACGCGCGGAACCGGCCAATCTTCCGAGAACGTTGGGCACAACTAACTACGCCGCTTGTGATGCAAAGCAGAGGTTGTACCCAGAAGAAGCTGGAGGCTGTACCGGGACCGGACATCTCCCTTGCAATTGAATCTCCATTGGCCTAGTGTGCTACATTACTCGTAGACCTGCCAATGCCCAATGTTGTGGTCTTCACCAGCCTGCAAATTCGCTTGTGGTCTAGATCAGCTGTCCAGCCCGATCGGTGCAGAAATTCACGTTGCAGGAACAGGGAAAAGGCTCGAATGTAACAGCACACTAGACTGAAATCGTCTGACATGAAGAGTACCAGCACAGTGTATCTGCATATGCCTCTGCGAATGCAGATAGCTCTGCCAGTCTTACCATTCATTCTTCCCCGGCAGAGGTGTCTGTACCCTTTTTCACCACTTGATCGATCTCTAATCTGAAGGTGTTCTGAACGGGTCAAGAAACTACTAGGGACAGAGACGACAAAGAAGAAGTGCAGGCGGCGTGCATCCAGCTGCAGCCGGCAGGCAGGCCCGAGCCCGCTGTCAAGACTCAAGACGACGAGTCAAGATGTAGTGCTCGATTGGTAGGGCGATAAGGGGCACACAGATGGTAGGAATTTGTTCATGAATTTGACACTATAGCTATTTTTTTTAAAAAAAAAGCCTCTAGACACCTACTTTTACAAAAAAAAAAGTAACCCTGTTTTTGAGCTCGAAAGGCGCGACAGACGACACCTATCACTTGCCGCACCTGGGGAGCTTGGCAGGAGTGGGCAGGCACTGAGGCCAGGGCGCAGTGTGTTAGCTAGACAGGCCCATGACCCATGAGTTAATGTATATCAAGACGATAACCTAAGGCAAAGGTATAACTAACTATGGCTAAGAATGTGTTTATAATCTTTTACCAGTCTTGTGTTTAGTTGAAAGAGTAGATTGCTAGTATAAATTATCATACTATTAAGAGGGGTCATGTCTATTAGTTTGAGTCTCATCATGTAGTGATACTCAACCTCACCTCCTATAGCTCATCTTCGCGTGAGACTTGTATTTGCAAGTAGCTGAAACTCGTGTGTTGAATTCTTGTAACATGAGACTATGTATTGAAATGTGTTTTGCAAATGCTTAAAGTCCATGTTTCCATTCGTTGTTGTATGAGGTTTATGTTTGCAAATGTATTTTGTAAATGGTTGAAGCCCATATATAATCCTTGTAGCATGTGACTCAGGTTTGTGAATGTGTTTTGCAAAAGTGAGGAATCCATGTACCCATTTTTGTGTCATGATTTCAAAAGTGTGCAAATGTGTATTGCAACGGGTTGGAAATCATGTTTGATCATTGTGTGTATGATACTACTGCTTGCAAATGTGTTTTGCAAAATCTGTTGAGATATCTGCACCTGTCAGAAAAAACGGAAGTACCGGAGTTTCAACGGCGGAACTACCGTAGAGCGGTAGTACCACAAGCTTGAACAGTACTTCCGGAGCACAAAAGCTCTAAAAAGTCGAGTGGAACCTTTTTTTCTAAAGAGCACCCTCGGAGTCAATCTATGCTTTGTCTGGACAACCAGAAGTACCGGCATGCAAACCGCGGTACTTCTGCTTTCCGGAAGCTCCATCAAAATTGAGCGGAACCTTTTTTTCCAGAGAGCACCCTCGAACTCACATTTTCTTAGTGGGGAACGAAAGTACCAAAGTTTCAATGGCATAACTACCATAGAGCGGTAGTAACGCAGCCTTTAACGGTATTTCCAGAGCACAGAAACTCCGAAAGATCAGGCGGAACTTTTTTTTAGAGAGCACCATCTCTTGGCCTCGAATCAAACGAAAGTACCACGCCAAGTTTTTGGAACTTCCGAAGATCAGAACTACCGGATTTTCAACAGCTGTAGTTCTGCGCCAACTTCCAACAGCTAGTTCAGAAGCTCTGAAAAGCTATTACTGTTGTGTCAGAACATGTGGGAAAGTACCGGCCATTACACTGCGGTACTTCCACTTGCCCTGATTTTTTCAGGGATTTGTCTACAACGGCTAGTTTTCTTGTGTGGGGTATAAATACCCCCTTGTAGCCGGTTGGAGATGTTGCTGCTTGACCTATTTCTATTCTCTTGAGCTAATGTGAGACTTTCCACTCAATTATGCATGTGTTGCACTTTATGAGCTAGGAGAGGGGATCTAGAATGCATGTGTTGCATCTAGAGGTGGACTTAGTGTCTAATTGAGCTTGTGCATTTGTTGCACATGGTGAGAGTCAAGCGAGGGGCTTGACTTATTACTCTTGGAGTTTGCTGACTCCTAGATGGCGTTGGAAACATCGTGCGCAGTGATCTTCTCAAAGAAGGTTGTGAGAAGACCCGGTAAAGTGTGAAGGTTAGAGCTCACCTACCAGGAGTGGGAAAGAGCTACCACTAGTTGATTTGAGGTGAAAGGCTTAATTCGTGGAGACGGTCCAATTAGTTTGGGCTTACCTCAACATGGACTAGAGAAGACCAGCAAGTCTCCGAGCACCACGGTAAAAAAAAGAGCGTGTCTATTGTGGTTTGTTTTCTTATTCTCTATTTACCTTCAAGTAATTTACTTTCATAGAATTAACTTGATTGCTTGATATAGCCTTACATTGTTAGTGCACTTAAGTGAACTTAATTGATATAGACAGTGTTTGTGTTAAACTAAATTGATTTAATCTTCTGTATTATTTACTTGGTTTAGACAAATAAAATAGGTCTTTAAATTGATACTAATTAGAAGATATTTTTAGACCACCTATTCACCCCCTCTAGTCAGCCTCCTCGATCTTACAACAAGATAATGCTATTTGGCAAAAAGTTAAAAATTCATATGAAGTACCTCTGTCATTACCATTGAAAACACCGCAGATGTAAAAGCTAATGCTAAGACTAGGGCTAGAAATATTTTATTACATGGTTTAAGTAGAAATAAGTTTATCAGAATTGCTCATATTAAATCTGTAAATAAATTTTAGACTACTCTAGCCGATTACCATGAAGAATAAAGTTTGTGAAAGGTGTGCGTCAGAATTAATTCAAAAAGGAGTATTCTAAATTTGAGATAAAACTTGGAGAATCAGTAGATGCTCTTTTCGATTGCTTCAATAAGATTATTAGTGATTTGCAATCTGCTAGTGTCACATATATTGATCTGATAATGCCCAACAAATTTTGAATTCTATGGATATGTTTGTTTGCAATGATTTAGTCACTACCATCAATCATTCTATTAGCTTGAAAATACTTATCTTGAATGGTTTTTATTCCAAGATGAAAATATATGAGATTGATGTTTTGGCCAGGATAAACAAGACTAATTCTTTGGGCTTAGTAAGTAATCGAGCTGATAGTTCATCTAGTTCTTCTAGTGCCTCTTTGTCTGCTTTGTGCTCGATTTCAGATGAACAACTAGATGAGACACCAGAAGAGCAGCTCGTACTTCTCTCCAACTGGGTGACAAATACAATCAATAATGTCAGAATGAGGCGGAGAGGAGGTCCTGTCAGATGCTATGAATGTGGTGAACTTAATCACATTAAGTTTATCTGCGCCAAACTAAAGAGCAAAGAGGTCGATAATGACAAGGCACCAAGTCATTAACTTCGGTTCAAGACTGCCTCAAGCAAGAAACAGAACTATCGCAAGGCGATCAACAAGGTAATTTCAACACTTGAGGGTATTGATTTGAGCGATGTTGATTCCACAAGTGATGGGGAGAATAATGGCAAGAAGGCAATGGAGACGGACTTCACTGGATTGTGCTTTATGGCAAATAGTGAGTAATTCGACAATGATGATCTCTACAGCGATCCTAATGAGATAAATCTTTTTATACCAATTTATCTCGTGCTATGCTTACATTGACAGAGGAGCTCAAGAAGTATAAAAAGAAAATTAAAAATCATGATCTTGTTGTTGAGAACTTAAATTCTGAAATTAATAGACTTGGAGCTTCTCTTCTTGATGATGAATCATATGAGTCTTGTCAAATTTTACGTTCAGAGTTGGAGTATGCTAGAAAAATTAATTCATTGACTTTGGTTTAATTTGGAGATGTAACTACTAGATTTGATGAATTAAAATTGGCACACAAATCTTATGATGAAAAGTTAAAACTTGCATATGATGAAATTAAAAAGCTCAAGTCTAGTTCTTCTGCTACCCAAAACTTGCTCTAAGTGTGATTTGCTTTAGATTAGGCTTAATTCATCTCAAGAGTCAATTCAACAAATGATTTATATGAGACTGTCTCTTGCTCTAACTATCTTAAGCTTAACACTGAAATAGAATTTTTGACTAGACAACTTAATGATTTTGCTGCAAAGGAGAAATTGGCTCAGTCTAGTGCTTCCAAGGAGATTGTAAATGAACATGTTAAGTGCTCATCTTGTTCCATACTGTCAAAAAAAATGAGTACCTTAAAAACACTTTATAGATGTTTTCTTTTCGTAAGAAGAATTTGAATATGATCCTAGACAAGTCAAAGACTAGTGTGAAAAACCATGGCATAGGATTTAATTTTATTGAGCATGCTAAGAATAATCTTCCTAAAGTGGTCAAGGTATTCGAACCAGGAAAATTTGAAATAGAATCGGAACCAAAACAAGGTGTTTTTAGATCTACACCGCATCGTGTTCGAGGGTGGAGCTGTATTGTGCCGCAGACGCCCAAACATGATCGAACGCTTGCTGGGGTCCGTCCACAACATGTACAACAACGCCAAACACGCAGTAGGGCCATCAGCTACGGTGGTCTTAGCGACGTGTTTATCCCAGGGGGCAACGAGTTGCAACTTCATCTGCACATAGCTTCGTTTGCACGTCCTAACTCGTGGCTTATCGCCCTAGCCTCGGTCGTTCCCTGTTCGTGCAACAAACTTCCCAGGTTTGAGGATATCATATTTTACTACAATCAGCACGATACCTTTTTTTGTTGTTCTCATACATGTCATCTTTGTGCAGGCCATTTGCACCGACACTACTCTACTTTTGTCTTTGTCGTGGAGGTAGTCCGACCCTGGACCTCCCTCGCCAAGGGGAGGGGGGCGACGGAGCACAACATGTTTGTTCTCATCATGGAGATAACCCGACACACACAACACTCTAGGTAGTGACATCGACTCACCTATCCGATATTGCGATGTGAAATACGACACGTACGCACTTGTGGACCAACCACGCCGTCGATAGCATGGCGAGTGGTACGATCAGACATATGATAGCTACATGGTCCACCAGTACAGTTTGGACTACACAACATCAACCTTCGCGGCAGCCCGTGGACCAAAGCACCCTGGAGGTTAATCATCCGTGCAACACGTGATACTAGTGCTTACAAATGCGAGTTTCATTGCTGATGCATGATTCGTCTTCCTTCAGCTAACCGAACATTACGAATGTGCAGGCCCCAAGGCCAAAGTTCTAAGATTGGGCTACTGGTTCATTCTCCACGGAGCACATGACACAGGTTCGTTTATTCAGAACTAGAGTTTGCACTGCAGTTCTACCTTCCGTTAGCCTAACGAAATATTTTTTTCCCTCTACAGGACGCCAGCAATTACGTGGACTAGATGTAGTAGATGCTTAGCGCTCGAGATATTGGGCACAATAAATTATCATGTGCACTGGTTCCCACTTGGCCACCACCGCAATATGACTTACACGACGTACAACGTTCACCGAACGGGCTGACCTTCCCTTAGGACTAGCTACACCGCCAGAGGAAGCAGGCAGCAGACAACTCTTAACCCGGTACTACGTCTGGTCCCAGCTCTTTAGTCTGAGCATGTCGAAAATTGTTCTAATGACCCTGCGTTTACACCTCAAGTATCAAAACTAACTATATATTCATTAATGTTTTGTCCCTATTGCAGCAATACGATATAGAATTTTTCAATGAGTGCAGTACAATTTTGCAACACCAAGGTTCTCTCATGATTTTACTGCGCTCGGACACTTTTCTCAGTGATTTCACAACATACACCAGCTTTCCCAAGTGATTTGACAAATGTATCAACTTTTCTCAGTGACTTCATAGCACGTACTAGCTTTTCTCAACAGGGTGACAACACATACCAGCTTTTCTGACCGAATAGATAGCACGTGACAGTTTTTCTCATTTATCAAACATCATGCAGTAGCTTTTCATCGTATATCATGCACTAGATTTTCATAGTGAAATGACAACACATACCAATTTTACTTCCAATCAGTGCACAATGACCGTCTATAAAGTCTGTCCAACCTCCACTACCGGATCCAAGACTCCACTCGAGGTGATCTCCAAAATAGGGGAAGAGGAGAGGGAGAAGAGAGCACTAATATAGGATATCACTGCGCTGTTGTTAGGGATGTCAAACTACGGAGAGATGCTTCGCAAGTAGAAGTGGGTGGCCAAAAAGAACTCCAGGTTATTTCCATCTGGGATGGACTTACATAAGTTGTAGAACTTGAATACTGGGTTCAAGTCACGAGGGCTAAGGCCCACAAACGAGAGAAGAGATAGGCACCGATGGATCAAAATATGTACGACGAATGACTGCAAGCATGACTTTTGTAAGGCGCACATGTATCTTAGTTCTAGTTAAGGTTGATGGTTCACTCATTGCCATTTGTATTGTACGAGTAGTGAGGCAAATATACGTATCTAACCAAACCGTACGCACCATGTAATTTGCATATTCATTGTGAAGTGTTATATCGGACTACATATGATTCATTACAAATTTTTTTTTGCAATAACGTATCTCTGGTACTTAATACAGTGAGTTGGTGATGGTGGTTCATCTGCCTCTCTAAACCGTACTTGCACCTTCTTAAAAAAATTTCTACCCTTCTACAAAGAAAATAGTATACTGATAATATGATTATTTTTTTAAATGTGTATCAAAGCACTAATATTTAACTAGTTTGTACGAGTATTCACCTAATTTCAGAAGAAAAAAAACTAAATTGGTCGTATGTCGCTACCAAGCCTAGGGAACTCGACAGCGCTGTGGGCCTGCCCTACTGTCGCGCGCCCTCGTTTGCCGAGCTCGCTCCAGCTGACACACTCATCCACTTCTGCCGAGCTCCTCAAAGTCACGTATTGCACCTTTTAAGCTCGGAGACGATACTATATTTGCAAAAAAGGATATCCATAGGTCAAATTTAAAAAAAAAATGTGACTAGTGCCGGAAACGTGAGCAGTTCGTGAGCGTCCAATGAGGTCCAGGCACTGCCTGTGGCGCAAGGCCTACGAACCGGGACGCATGAGCCGGTAACGAAACCATCATGAGCTAGTCAAGGCCTACGAACCGGGACGCATGGAGCAGATCGATCTGAGTTTGTGCCTACTAGCTTGGATCAGTGCTCATGGCTTGCAACGGGGTCGCTTCTTGTTCTGCGAGTGTCAAAGGGGAGAGCTGGCTCATCGATTCGACATGACTGGACCGGAGTGCTGTACAGGTTCAACTGACGGCAGAATTTACTACGCTACGCGCTATTATTCTTGTGATCTGACACCATAAAGCATATAAACCTACAATGAGAGAAGCAAATGCCAAGGGGGAAAAATCTGATTATGAGTCTGAATTCTCAGATACTCTCGTTCTGCATGGAAATGGAACCTCTGGAAAGTTCATCACAATGTCGCCACACATAAGCATATCCCTTGATCCCATCACATCATGTGATTCACATGAGCCGCCTGGATGACAACATGAGGTGTTAATCTCTCTCAGATAGGTGCTATTGGAGACGATCTTGCCAATTTGTAGGGATGCAACTGGTCCGGTCCAAACCGGACCTGCCCCCATGCGGCCTGGAGCCTGTCCGTGCAGGTTCTGGGTGGGCCCATTTGCAGAAACTGGTCTGGTCCCATGAACCAGTGGATCGTATGGTCGTCCCATTTGTCATGGCTGAATATTAGTGTCCACATAGAACAATACTAAATGGTTCATTCATTTGACGACAAATCTACACAAAACTTCCACAGGTTCTCAATACATAAACAGTCCAAGCTGACAGCATCGCATAGATTCATCATAAAATCATACTTCCAGCTCATGACTAGCAAGAAATAAGCATGACTGTCCCTCCTTAACGCCAGCCTTTTACCTGCTAACCAAGGTGTAAAAGGCATCATTAGTGCATTGCTTAGTACAAAAGAGGAAAACACAAAGCACATGTCATAAGATTGCAATAGGTACAGTTAACACTCATGTAACATAAGCTACCTGCTAATTCTGTGGAGCATCACTATTTCTAAAAACAAAGCACATGTCATAAGATTCCCATTCATTGCTACTAGACAGAAAACTAAGGGAACTGCATGAGCATTTTTCCTATGTGTCCAAAATCTATTAAAAATGAACTCCTTGCCCTGCAGCCCTGCTAGAGAAGTCTCCATTCAGGTGAACAAGCAATATTAGAAGCTGCAACCTGGATGTACTAAATCCAAGCAAATCCCTTTTGTTTTAAAGATAAAGAGGAGTGTTATTGAATAAGATTCAAACGAATGTTTCTTAATATCTAAAGCAATAAAAAATGCAGGCAGCTGAACCAAGCAGCAAGTATGTGGACCAATATTCACTGTTTTTTCAATAAAACTCGTTTGTTTCTGTTCATGCACACTGTTATGCTACCCATCATACACTGCTAATTTTCCATTAATAAACCATTTCATGAAATGGTTAAGAAAGTACAAGCATTCGAACATGCTCCCCTTTATATACCTTTCTGCAATTTCACTAAAAATGAAGTGAAAAGTGGTCTGCAATCTAGAAAGTGCAGTTCATGACTGACTTTTTTAGATAAACTCTGCACAAGTACACTGATGAAGTGTTCCTCCCACATACCATCATGTGCAACGCAACCAAATGTCACACATAAAAAGAGCCTTTTCTCATCTTTCTAAAAGAAATGCGATAACAGTTACAAAATTAGTCCTCCCAAGACTGGCTTTTGGATTAAGAATTGATCTTTTCAGAACCAGAGCACCACATCATATCATTTAACAATCTTTTCTCAAAACAAGCTAATCCAATGCCAAATCCAAGGAGGTGCAACAGAAATTACTCATCCCAGGACCATAAATGCAAGAAATCCGAAGGTACAAATATGCATGTTGTACACCAAACGTCATAACAATAAAATAGTACACCACACCAAAAACCAACAGAAAAAAGGAAGCGAGTAGGCCTAAAACTCCCAACCACTTTGGCAATGAGCCAAGATTAGTAGCTACAAGAGCAAGCATAATCCTCCAGTCATAACCACTTACTTAACCAGTGAACAATGCAATATATCCATGCTAAGAACACTCTTGATCTTAAAAAAATCTCCCACAGGAGATCAACTCAAAACCTTTACTGAACAAATTGATAGCGAAGCAGAGAATCGATCTATTCCACTTCAACAATTACTGAGCATGCGCACGCAAAATCAAATACTAACCTGCTATCCTACTTGATACCAGTAGTACCCTTCCACCCCCACAAGAATCAAAACTTTTCGGTAATCAACCACAACAACAACGTATTTCAGTAAAAAAACAAAGAAAAACTGAAATTTTCACCTTAAAACGCACCCCCTCCCCCCAAAAATAAAAAAAGGAATTTAACATTCAAGAACCATGAGAAGGATAGAACAATGTTGCACCAAAATCACCAAAACAACCTAGGAATGACCACAAAATTGAAAGTTGTACAAATAAATGAGAAGTCAAAGCATCATGAAATACTACTACAAGAACAGAAAAACCCAAATACACATTGGTAAAATATTAATGACTCACTACGCATCTGAATGACATAAATTTTACTACTGACTGTTCCCAAGTAACCAAGTCATGGTAGATGGTTCTGTACACCACTACTCCAAATCCTGAAATTATAAATGTTTAATGTTCTAACATTCATTAGAGGATAACAAAAGCCATCAAAACAACACACTAGATGAACCAACTGTATAGGTCTTTGCATGCACAAATTATATATAGTTCCAAGTGGTCAAAACGCATAGTCTGATCGGCTACTTTGTCCATGACTCTTGCTGTCTTAATTATTCAGTGTCATGCAAGCCATGAGTAGCAACCATATATACTGCCATTTGGCCATAAGACAGTAACAATGAAATAGTTCATGCAAAGAAACAAGTGCAAGGCAGTAACAATGAAATAGTTCATGCAAAGAAACAAGTGCAAGGTGCCATTTAGGCGAAAGGATGTTACAGCATTTGTTAGTGTTCAGAGTAGACTGCTACACAACGCTCTGTAACCTTGCACATCGACAAAAATGAGATCAGCTCCATTTGTGGCCCCTTTGAAATATCATAATTTAAAAATGTCCCATTGAAAGAGAACTAGAGAACCATGCACAGATGAATTTAGGTGCATCCTTTTAAATAATTCAGCTTTGCACTGTGCATGAAAATTTACCAATGCAAACAAACTATGCTAGCCAGGTTAATGTTATTATGCCTCAGGAGAGGTACACTACTATTTAGTCATTTAGAAAAGATCGACTTATCAAGCAATTATGTTCATAAATTTGACAGCACTGTACATCTAGAATTATTTTGCCAATGAGAAGTGTTCTGACTAGATATTAATCTATGCAAGAACAGCGAAAGATGGAAGGAATTCAGTGCCTTATGGAAATATTTCTAGCATGACAAATCGATTGCAAGTTCCCCGATCCTTTCTATAGATATGTAATATAGACATTTCACTGCAAGCATGCTATAGAACCTCTGCCGCCGGCTTCAAGCCACCACCGGGGAACCTTGACAGCAAATACGTCGCAATCAGAGACAACGTCGGAGTAGAGAGAGGCAAGCCCCTGCATCCTTCTACTACGCCCTGGATTGAATCTTGCAGCTCTGAACATACCATGTCAGTCGGCGACAGCGACGAGCTCGAGGCCAACAGAGGAGGCAGCAGCGTGTGCAGGTGGTCCTAGGGTTTGACAAGATTGGGGCCAACAGAGAAGGCGGCGGTGGGATTGCTGAAGTGGAGAGGGCAGAGACGGAGGTAGCGCCGCAACCATGCCTACGGCACCGATAGCCGGCAGTGGTGGTGGCGGCGGCAGGTGTGGACTGTGGGAGAACTGGAGAAGGGTCAATACATGCGAGACTGCCATATGCCAGGTGTGGACGTGTGGTGATTGGAAGGGCGGGGTTGACCCTTGGGTCGATAGGGTCAAGGCCTCAATTGGACCTCCTAGATTGTGGGTCGACCCTACATCCAATGGTAGCATAATTTTAGGGGCGGTACATCGGGCCAACGGGTCGACCCGGCCCCTTTGCACCCCTACGAATTTGTCATGGGAAATTGTACCTTACATCCAGCAAAGTCACCCCATCCTCGAGCCTATTGTCAAGACACTTTGAAAGTGTTGGGTTTTTTGTTGCACAATCACGGATACTCTAGTATACACGATTATCGATCGAACGATCATGGAGCCCTTTGGTATGGGGTGCAGCACGTTGTGCGTTGCAGTGCAATGCAGAGTATCCTTGTTGATAATGCAAAGGATCTCTTTTAGCACATTCTCACACCAAACAAGTCAAATTCTTACTGTTCACTGCTGGTAGATCAATGCCATGCATGAATAGCAAGAACAGGGGCACACCATGCACTGCTGGTAGACAATAGCTAAAGAATGTTCATTAACATTTGTACTTGGCGCCAATGCTACGAGCACATGAATGCATCTCAGTGGCAAATGTACTCAAGATAAAAGGGGGTGGGGGGGCGAAGTGATACAATATGTATGGTCAAGATTGAAGAGTAGTAAATTTGGTCTCACTATGATTCCAGTGAATAAAAATATTCTTGGCCATGAGGTGCACAAAGATGGTAAGGGTAGGTGGATCTTGGTTTTATTTAGAGATGAACTTCAAGTGCAAGTGTGCAAATGCATACAGACCGAAAAGTCCAACTACACTACAATATTCTGTGACAAGAGGTTTCTTTTAAGGGTGTTGCAGGCTTATCTAGGGTTCATCAGTACTACAATTAATAGTTCTCACCAACCTTAACCAAGAAAATATATTCCAAATCAAGTGATGAAGGAGAATGCAGTTGTAAAGGAATAACATCCATATATGCTCTCCATTTTATCCCAGAAATTACTGAACGAGTAGCTGACTAGCTGGAACATTGAAAAGAAGACATTTTATCCTTGACTATTGAAGCTGGTTTATGTTCCAGCGTGACAAATCAAAGTATCGAGCAGCCAAAGCAGAGTAGCAATCATCTGTAATCATAGATGATAGCATACTAGACAACACAAGGAAGGGTGAAAATGGAACAACAAATAAGGTCAACACTTAATGAAACCCAATATCAACTGTTCTTTTTCTCTGCGGATCCATTTTCGGAATCTTTTCATTCATCACCGTCGATGCCCAAAGCAACCCTTGCCCCAAGTTCATTGGAAAGTGAATAAGGCACACAAATACAAAATAGGACAAGAGAGCTCTCATCTCTACAACATGCAAATTCCTTGTTTCTTCTCTACCTACACTAGCATCCCTGGACCCCAACGGCTTTGCATGCCCCTTACAATTGTCAATTGCATGTATAGGCTCATGGCACATTGCATGTTATTTGCTCTTTATTGGCCAAGTATTGTGTATGTTTTGTTTCATCCTTTCAGGAACTACTTGACCACACCATAATTCTTGAGTGACCAAACTAAATTGAGATGTTTGAAGCAATAAAAAAACTCTAAAATGGTGAGCAGCACACCTGAAGCACACCACACCATGAGATCGGTCATCTGCTAATTCTCCTCCTTTTGCTTGCTGAAGAGCGTTGGTAGCATGTTGCAGGAGATCCAACAGTAGAATCATCACTTTGTTGGCTCAGACATGCAGCAGCATCCAACACACCTATGGGGCTTTGCGGCACAGAGGAAATTGATGATCCAGCAGACTTTAGGACAATGTTTCCGATTGTAATCTTGTCTTGAATCATTTCATAGCAACTTAACACTCTCTCCTACAACGCATAAAGGGTATTTAGGCTAATTTAGAAACAATTCAAGAACGCATTGATGCTAACTAAGACATAGATAAATAACTTTGCATTTAGAATTTACCATCTAATGATAGGTGATGGGTCAAATGGTTTAATCAGTCAGAACATTGAGCTGTGATATACCTTGTTTATATACTTGCAGCTAGTCGTAGCCCTCTCAAGTACTGAACTTCGGCACTCCCCAAATGCGGCGAGTGCAACACTTGCAGCAATCTCTGATGGTCTAAAAACCAAGAATTCAGCTTCTGCAATCCAAATTCACAAACTTCAGGAATTGATCGCTGCCAAATTCCACAAACCAATTGATGAAGGCCAGAAAACAGATCTGACTTAACACTCGTACCTTTAGCTGTGCCCAATATAAGGTCAGAAGAGCGGGAGAGTGCGAACATTGAGGGTGTATCACGATCATAGAATTTGTGAAGGAAGTAGTCAATAAATGAGCAAGCAGTCACAGCTTGCATCCTCCACTTCAAGGTGCTTAGCACCAGAAGCTCCATCCTTTTTATGGTCCTGGCCTCAAACACAAATTTTGCCTCAGCCACCTGTGAGGAAAAAATCATGAGCTATTTGAAGGAAAAGACAGAACTTTCACAATGTATGTATGTGCAGATCAGTTATGAGATGCATTACAAAGTTATGAGATGCACTACACTCACCTGCAGGTCCAAGGGGAGTGGCATAAAAGTCTCCTCCATTTTTGCAGCCAAAGACAAGCAAGCTACTGTCAGGAGCTGTGTCATCCAAGCTTTGCCTTCCTGCCATGAGAAACAAATTGCTCCATGATTTCCAACTCCCTCTCAACAACATTATGGAATTTGAGCAAGATTGCTTGCAATGGTACTGAAATGCTAGACTTACAGGAAGTTCATACACGGAGAGGAATCTATCGAGGTAGTTAACAGACAAGACTGCAGTCAACGGCGCAAAATTGTAATGCTCAATGACCTATCCAGCAGAAATTGCAGATTTAATCAGCTATCACGGCAGCATACATCAAGGACGATATGAACGAGCAGCAACCAAATCAAAAAATCGTCCACGAATCAATAAAGGGGGCACCTTTACGCGAATCCCGCACGTCACATCTCAGTATCTCACTAATGACACAGGGAAACGATTCCATCAGGCAAGAAAACCTCACCTTCCAAATCCAATCTATAGCGTCCCTCCTGACGGCGGCCAAATCCAGCCCCCCAGGCTGCTGCAGCAACCTCTGGGGGTACCCCTCCATGGGCATGTGCTCCTCCTCCCTCTCCACGAGGACCGCAATGCAGTCATCGGACTGCACGGAGAAGTCCATCAAGAACCCCTCCACGGTGGCGGCGGCGTGGCTCGGCGGCGGCGCCGCCACCCAAGAATAATCCTCCTCCCCCTCCTCGTCATCAAGGCCAAGAATGGCGGCGTTGTCCTCCGCGCAGAGCAGCACGGAGGCCGCACAGTCATAGCTCGGAACCATGCTTGCCTCCGCCTACTACTTCCCAAGAATGCTATAGTAGAAACGTAGGATCAATGAACAATCAATAGACCAAAGCAACTGATTCCTTCCCTCCGTATCCACTATGTTTTCTCCCTTTTTTCTGAGATTTTATTGTCGTTGCCTTCCGGTTGCTCCTCCTCCTCCCCCTCCCTGTCCTCTCTTCCTCTCCCTGCTCTTGACTTATTAAAGATAAAAAAAAAGGTTTTTCCCTTTTTTTTTGTTGTGTTCTTCTCAAGCGGAGAGGAGAGGGTGGAGACCGGGGAGGAGGAGGCCACTGTAGAAACAGGCGGCGAGACGAGAGGAGAGCAAGGATTTTGTAGGGGCGGTGCTCTGCTCTCGGCCCTTCGCTGGCGAGATGAGGGAGGAGGTTGCTATTTCGGCGTAGGACGAGAGGGTTTAGGCAAAACAGCTTGCGACTTCTAGGGGAGTGGTTTCGTTTTGGCATCTTCACAGGAGGCGTCGTCAGCCTAGAGCCTTGAAGCGCGGATCCTTTGCGCGCACGACATTAGGTCGTGTTTTGCGTGTGGTGTGTCGCTGGGTTTTTTTAATTCTATCTTGGTGTAGGTAAACAATTTTAGTGCCGAGTACACTTTGTTTATTTGCCTATAAACAAGAATAGGAATCCAATTTATAATTTTAGAAGACTTTTCTTATATTTAGATTTTAGATAACAGGTTAGCCCTTTGTGAGTAGTTGTAGTGAATGGATCTAATTATCATTCCGTCATCACGATGATGGCAACCTTCAACATAATCATTCTTGGTAGATCACTTTTAATGTTAGATCATAAATAAGTGCAAATTTTAAAAAATGTTAAATTTCCAATTTTCAAATATTTTTTGATCTAAAAATGTAAATATTGATCGCAAAAATAAAATATTAAATATTAAAAAAATTACAATTTTATTGGTACCGTAAAACCTAGAGAGGACAATGATAGGTTCTTTGTGGTACAATTACAACAACGAAATTCCTAACCTAGGTTCTATCCGAGGGGGGGACACTCTGAAGCAAATAAAACATAAACCAAGGTGCCGCTCGGTTGGGCTGAAAAATACTGGCTTATGGCTGAAATTGCACTGAAGCTGGCTGAAATTATACTGTAGCTAAAGGTGGCTTATTTTGCATAATTAAATTTTTAAAAATTTAAAATAGAAAAAATATGTTAGCTCAACACGGGCAACGCAAACGAATACGGGAAAAAAAGAACCGGCAAAAAAGCTCAAAAACCAAAAGTTCAGAAAAAACAAAATTTATAAATAGTAAAAAATAAGCCAGAAGTCAGAAACTCAATCCAAAATAAACGGGGCACAAATGTGGTAGCATTTCTATGTTGAAAAGCCCAAAAGATGCCTTCCACAACGTGAGTATTTCTATATATGTGCTTGACATAATGACATGTGATAGGTGTCAAACTAGGCAATAGAGCTTCCATGTTTCTTTCTCCCTGTTCTACTCATGTTTCTGTCGACGTGACAAAGATCCAAAGCATTCTTACTATCCTCCTCATGTTTCTCTGATGCTCTGGATCTCTGCCACATCGATGAAAACACGAGGGGGGGCAGGGAGAAGGAAACAGGAAGCCGCGTTCCAAACTGGGATGCCTGTTTTTTGGTATCAGACACGAGTAATTATTTTCACGTCTTTGTTTCCATTGCACTTATCATTTATTAAGTTTTTGCCTAGTATAAATCGTAAGGGAAAAAAGCACCGAAACTTGCATTAACTGGTCCACAAATTTCAAGAACCGCAAGCCCGTGCATGCAAGAAGGGCGGTGACGAGTACACGTAGGAAGGTGCTTCGGTGGGCACCTTTCACCCGATCGCCAAGTGGCAGACCAAAATCCATATTTTTTTTTGGCCCCCAGCGGCACAGCAGGATAGCAGTTGCGAGAGGAGGAACGGGGGGCAGTTCCGTCATTCCGCGCGCGCCTCCCGCCCCTGCGGCAAAGCTTACCGGGGCACGGCCTCCCGTACGCTCCTTTCTGGCGGTCAAAGCCGAATAACTTCACGGCGAGACGGGTGAAAAGACGTCGTGAAAGGAACGTTCCTTTCGCCGACGGGCGCTGCCGGGGGCAGCCTCGTCATTTCGTGCGCCGCGACCGGCCAATTACAGGGCTAGGATGGTACTCTGCTAGTATGCTTTGCTCTTTGTGGGGAACTGTGCACAGTGCTCTTTTCTCTCGTATTCAAATGGCTGCTGCTTTCTACTGTCTCCAAGCTGTTTGCAAGAAAAGAAAGTTGATGGCTTCGGTTTTGAACTTTTGAAAGAAATGGCTCTGTTTTAAACGGTTTTGTACTCTGATTTATTTTGATTTTTAGCTTATTTAAGTCAAAAACTACTTAAAATATGTCGGCTTGTAATTTTAGCTTTTTCTTCTTATTCTTTTGTATTGTTCGTGACGATATAATATTTTTTCTCTTTTTTTCTTTTTTATTTTTCTCTAAAAAGACTAACAGCTACTACAGTAGAATTTCACTCATAAATCAAAAGGTACAATCAAAAACTTAAGTTGTACGCCGGTTGGAGGGGATAGTGTTTAGGGCTCGATCACTCATCTGTCACTCACTCAGATGACATGCCATGCCTGTATTATATATTATGCTCTAAACAACCACAGACAATTGAGATGGTCTAGAATTTGCAGATGACCTCATTTTGGTTACGTGTTTCATCACAAGTGCTGAGCTCAAAGTGCCACTCGGTTAGGCTGAAATAAACTGGCTTATGGTTGAAATTACACTGTATCTGACTAAAATTACATTGTAACTGATAATGGTTTATTTAACGTAACTAAATTTTAAAAAAATAAAAATGGAAAAAAAACATGTTAGCATATTACGGACAATGCTAATAAATACGAGAAAAAATAATCGGTAAAAAGCTAAAAAGTCAGAAAATGATAAAATTTAGAAATAGTGAAAAATAAGCTAGAAGTAAAACAGTTCAAGTCGAAATAAATGGGACGCTAATCTAATCAGATAAACATATCATATCAATCACTATAATCGTATCAATAACACTATGGCAGCATAAGCATAAGGGCATCTGTAGTGTATGAAAAGAGGAGGTCTTAAGCCACCTTAAGGTCAACCTTATACATTACAGGGGTGACCTTAAGCAGACCCTAAGCAAAAAAAAGCTTAAGGCTGGTCCTCAAGCTAAAGACCTGGCCATAAGCATTAAAATACAATTTTTCTTTATCTGCCATGTGGGACCATTTTAAGGCCCCTTGGGTTATATACACTATGGAGTTGGTCTTAAGGTTTAGATGGGACCCACCTTAAGACCCTTTGGGTTATATACACTACAAATGCCCTAACACTATAACACTGCCTCTCCGCACGGCGATCAACAAAAACGTGACGATGGCTCCTTGCACGATGCGAAACGGAGGTGATGCTTACGCAGAATTTTTCGGAATAGATATAAACTTTATTTCTGAATTATGGTGGCTACAAAGTATCCTCCTGGCACCTCTTAAACCATAGCACGAAACTAGTCTCTCCAAAAACCACAGGGTTTGCCCCTAACCCCATCTCTATTTATAGTTTAGGGCCCAAAATCTAGGCTTATCCTAAACCCACGAATTCTAATCCAATTTCAACAAATAAGGGACCCGAAATCCTTCCTAACACGGGTTTTCTAAAATTCCAACTTCTCCAACCCATCACGTGTCGAAGCCTCCAGTACTGCACCTCCTGTATCTTCTTCACGCATCATCCACCACGTGTCATAGCCTCCGGACCGCACCTCCGTAGCTCCAACACGTATCATCCATCTCTGATCTCCATGCGCCCTAAGCATAAGCCCAACCATCTCGTGACCTCCTTGACCGTCTGAACCTCAGATCTCCCCATCCTAGTCCCGGTCCACCTCGTCACCGACCATGATCGTCTCTATGCTCAATCTGCATATGCAAAGACCAAAGAACATTCTTTCGGCACAAATTCGTCCAAACTTGACCAACATCAATCTGCACACATGCAACACAATTCGCATAACAACGCTAAACAAAATCTTCAATTATTCATCATAACAAAGTAATCATTGTTAATTATTCATTATCAAAATATCCTAGACCTAGCCCAGGGCCGGTCCTGAGATTTTAGAGGCCCGGGGCGAAATCAGAAATAGAGGCCTTATTATAAATATCTAAATATAAATCTACATACACACACAAATATATATATATATAATTTTACCAACAAACACTTAAAATACGTTATGTATTAAAGAAAAAAATACATATCAAAGAGTTTATAGATATTACCTTAAAAATTCCTTCATGGGAAAGACCGTAGACGGATAGTATTCTACATATGCGTTTGAAGCGTTTCACTTGGCCAGGTTCATGCATGCGTTCGTGGGCTCATGGCCGTGTTTGATTCTTTCACTTTCAGTTTGGCCCTGTTAGAACTTACTCTATTTTCTTGAGAATGACAAATTGGTTTTGACTAGAGACAAACTAGCTGCCATGACGGTAATGTTTTTGGAGATGCTTCTAGCAATAACAGCCGTATAAAGTCATGTCGGCTGGATAACTCTTGAGCTGGCCGTTTGCTGTAGACATAGCTAGAAGTTTTTACTTGGCCGTGAATGGTAGAAAGAGCTAGAAACTATTAGCTGGCCAATGCTCAAACAAGTGAAGTGCTTAAGTCGGCAAAGACTGCCAGCTACAGATTTTTCTAGTGCTAATTGAGCTGTACACTTGAGTCGGTTGTATAAGTCGGTTTTGTGTTAAGTCGGTGCATGTAGCCTATACATGGACTTGTAATGTGTGTGAGATGTAATGCAGGCCATACTTTTAAAGCATCTAATGTATCAAGCAGTGGCTGTTTTACTTCCAAGCTAAGGTATTATTTGTCCCTTGTCTTTCATATATGAGTGTTTAAATCCCAACAGGCCCAAGCCATGACAGCCATATACTAGTACGTGATTTGTATCTACGTATACATGCTGTAATACATGATATATATACTATGTATATGGCCATATAGGGGCCCTGCATTTTGGGGGCCCGGGGCGACCGCCCCGCTCGCCCCCCCTCAGGGCCGGGCCTGACCTAGCCACATGGTCTAACAAACCAGCCACGTATTTCAAAGAATCTCTAGGTTTGATCTTGCCATATTGACAGGAAATTTTTTTCAGAGAAAGAAATCTAAAAGTTGAAATACTTGTGGGGAATCAGATACTCGCGAAAAAGGCAGCTGGTAGGAGTTTTCCGCAACGACGACGAACCAAAAAACAATGCGTGAAAAAGCTGAGGGCAAAAGGTTAATTTCCCACACCGTTTGTCCCTTTCTCCCATTGGTTCTTTCTTTCCTCAGATCTCGCCAGATCCACTGATGTCTGTGCTTTTTATCTCTCGCCTTTACTGGTTATCCTGCCAAAAAATGAAGCAAACAATATACAGAATACATGTACTAAAAGTAAAAATCTCTCATGGCGAATCGGCCATGGCGTCGTGCGCGGTTGCACTTGCAATTGCAGGGTCTAGTCCTGTGTCGAAAGGAAATGACTGCTGGCTTTTCTCTGCAAGGGAGATAGTACAGCTATTGCTAGAAACTTTGGTCGCGCTCCAAACAGTTCTATCCTCTGCTTTTATTTTGGCGTTATTTTATTTAAGGTAGAAGCCGCTTACAGTGTATCTATTTCTAATTTTAGTTTATTTTGATTTTTTGTTTTTCTTTTTTCTCCTTATTACTTTGCATTGTCTGTGATGATATAATGGTTTTTTTAATTTTTTATTTTTTCTTAAAAAAAGCTAATAGCACTGCAATACAATTTCAGTCATAAACCAAAAGATGCAGTCAGAATCTTAAGTCATAAGCCAGTTGAAGCGGGGCCTTTGGGTTTGTACTTTTCGGCTAACACTGATGACTTATAACTACCACTGATTTTTTTGTTCTATAATGAACGTTGTATGAATAAATCAAATACCACTGATGACTTATAACTAACACTGATTTTTGTTCTATAATGAACGTTGTATGAATAAATCAAATACTAATAAACCTTTTCGAAAAGACGACAAAGAAGTCATCTCATTTACTTATTTGAGAAAGCCATAAACTCTATGTTGAAAAAATAATACTTTTCCTTTTTTTAGAAATAACCCAAGACACCGTACATCTGAACCTCCTCGTGTTTTCGTGCGTGACATAATGCTTAGTGTTGTTGTCACTTAACGTCCCACTCATTTCGGCTTGAGCTTCTACCTTTTGGCTTATTTTTTACTATTCATAAATTTCGTTTTTTCTAAACTTTTGGCTTTTTTAAACTTTTTTGCCAATTCTTTTTTCCTCGTATTCATTTGCGTTGTCCGTGATGAGCTAACATATTTTTCTATTTTTAAATTTTTTAAATTTAATTACACCAAATAAGCCATCTTCAGCTACAGTGTACTTTCAGCCAGGTATAATATAATTTCAATCATACGCCATTATTTTTCAGCTCAACCGAACGGGAAAGATCGTCCATAGACTGGTACAACTTAGAGGTTGCAAGATACTAGTCGATTACGTGCATGCATGAATATTTGGACTCCTAGCAGATGCATGCATGTATATTTGGACTCTTAGCCAATACATATGGGAAGCAATATGCGGTATCGGTTCATGCTAATAGATAGAAATCAAGCTGAAGGGAAGCTTGGCATCAGCATGTACACGTACAAAAGGGAATTCCTACTTGCATACATGCGTGTCCTTACGAGTTTTTAGAATATTTGGTACTGTTTGCATATTTATTTACGGGAATAGTAGTATGCCTATCGTATTGTCAAAAATAGCATTTTTGCCGTCCGGTGGCCGGGCAACAACACTGGAGGGCGGACATTGCCAAAAATATTCGTAATGTATGAAATTCTTACAAAAAATAGAGGTCACACACTGCAAAAGATGTCCGAGCATCACTAATTTTAAAATTAAATTAACATAGCAAATTCAAACCACATAAAATTCTTAAAAAATTAGACAGTTAGGTCAACTGTGTCGAGAGACTTCCCATAAAATTTCATAATTTTTTGAGCTCGTTTGGTATATTTAACAACTCCTACAATATCAAAACCACACGAATTTTTGGGCAACATTCATAGTTGATAAAATTATCAAAAAAATACACAGTCAAGTACATTATGTCGATAGGTTGTACGTAAACTTTTATAATTTTTAAGCTCATTTACTATATTTTAAAATTAAAACAAACATTATACAAAAATATAGCTTTTGCCACACTTCTTCATAACTGATTAGTTATAAATATAGCTTTTGGATGTGCTATGAAATATACTGAAGAATGTGTCTAGTTGGATATAGAATTTACCCGTTCTACATAACAAGAAAGATATCACTAGCTCCTCGATGTGGTCAAATAAAGAAAGTGCATAGTCATGCTACGAGTGGTCGAAGAGTCGACCATATAAAGTTATCCATCACATGACAGGAAAAGATTGAACAGTCCATGGATAACACATTTGTTCGATTGGATATCGTGAAGTAAAAGAAGAATATGTAAACAGGTCGATAGGTCCAATCGAATACAACTAGTCATATGAATATACTAATTAGTCGAGTAGTCGTGAGCTGATCGAACATATCACAAAATGGTCTCCAAACTAGTTGTAACCAGATGCAAGCTGGTCATAAGGAGTTAGAGTTGATTGTGGGTGACTAAGACTTGCTTGTAGATTATATTGCGTAAGATTCATTCAGATTGATTTTTGTATATATTTAAGAGACGATATGTATTGATAGGGACCACTACCGACCAATGACCGGAATGGTATTTTCAAGTTACAACCAAGTATACATGAATCTATAGAGTCATACACTTAACAGGTTGAAAAAAATAAGGATCCAGATGATAGATCCAAGTAAGATACGATATATACTCATATCAGATCAAATAAGGATATAATTGGATGCTATATATTAAGAGAGGCGTGGAGCTTAGGGTGCATCGGAGGAAATCCCAAGACACACCTATCGAAACCCTTATCGTGTGTGTTGGTGCTAGCACACCGACACACTGTGTTCTATCCCTGGACGTGTGAACTTTGGTAGAGGCATTTCTATGATTGCGACGTTGATCGAGACGATCACAAGGAGGAGACGGTTGGCACATGAAGATCGACTGCTACTCGTCGATGATTGACTATTTCCACTACATCAACGTACACTACGTTAAACCACACTGTTTCAACCTTCTTCTGCTATGCTGTGCGCTTAGTGGTAACAATTTATAATCTCTTATTTATATAACTTCTTAGTTTATGTAATAGAAAATTTTAATTTATATTAATGTAGGCTATCCCGTATTTCAAGAGTGTGCACAGCGGAGCGGCCGTGCCTGCCACCGAGCAAATGACGATGAAAACTGCACCTCTGCTTATGCATTGGGAGAAACATCATGGCCGTTGGATCCCGTTCGATCATGCGACCACAGCTGCCGATGCATTATGCAAGCACTCCGTGAACTTGTGAGTTAGAAATGTCAACAGGTGATGATGTGCCGTGAGATGTGTATATTCAAGCACGGTGGCATTCCGCGAAAACTGATGGAATCAAACAAAGGGTTCACTGCACGGCTTATCTATGGCCCTGTCCTTAAAGAGACTTTTAGCTTTCCTACAGTAACTAACTTTTAAACGAAATGTTTTTTTAAAATAGAGTCTACTAGTTAATTGTAATACATACTGTACCGACTTCATTTATATCGGCAAAAGCCGCACGTGAATTTCAGTTACTCTGTAATCTCTCACACGAACAGCCAAAAGTCACAATCCACAGCTAAAAACCACAAACTGCAGCTACAAAAGAGCAAGCCCTATAAAAGCTTTGACAGATTGTTCGTTCCATTCGAGACAACAGTATGCAAAGCATAGCAGCGTTAAGGTATTGTTTATATTACTTTCTACTTGGAGATATTAGAAGCCAATATAAACACCCGATTTTTTGAAGCGGCTTCTTCATTTCTCTCGCTCCGTAGATAGAAAATTTTTATAGTATATTATACTAATAGTGAAAATTAAATCTAAACGTTGATTTATGAGGGTATAATAGATTTTTCTTTGTAAATCCCTTTTTTAAAGGCCACCTGATGTCAAAGCTACGCGGCACGCTCCTCAGAAGAGGCTTGTACTCCAACATGTCATCATTATAGCTGTTGTCACCATCGATGATTGTGATGAGGAGAGAAAGGTTGACTTTGGTATCGACGAGGAGACTCAGGGCGTCATGGGCGTTGGTGAGGAGCGACGGTGAGGAACTACAACACGACGAGGATAACTTTGGCCTCTAAGGCCCTGTTTGGAATGCGGGAATTTTTCCCGATTCCTGCAGGAATTGAACTGTTTCCTGCAAAATTCCTCTGTTCCAAACAGGCCCTAAGTGTTTCAGAAGGACAGACACCACGGTCGCGTCGTGCTAGGTGTTCAGCATGCAGAGGACACCACTGGTCATCGACACGCTGAAGTGTAGCTTGCACATCGCCAACGTGTTCAAGGAGGTGACCATCATATAAGATGCGGCCGGCACCGACCAGCAGCGAGGAGTACTACAAGCTGGCGCATGGCTGTAGGCCGAAGTCGAAGTCATTGTCGTCATCCTCCACTGCCGTCGATGTCCACTGCATCGAGAAGACATCTGCAGGGTCCATGTCGATGAAAGATACGGAGTTGCTCAAAGAATGCCCGAGGCCTACATCAGCGTTGACTCGCTCGAAGGACAACGGCGCCAGCCACACCTTGCGCCTAAGCCATCTGTGGGAGAAGCTGTTGCAGCGAGACGGCGAGGCCTCCATGGTGTAGTGAACGGTGAGCAAGCAAGAGAAGCTTTGGTCAGTGTACGTAAAGGAACCGATGCGAGCGATGCAATGAAGAAGATATCACATTGAGGTGCGCGAGCGTGGACGCCCCAACGAGGCACCGTTCCTGCATGGCATGTCATCCGTAGGACCTTGTTTCCTTTACATTTTTACATTTTTTTTAGGATTCTACGTTTAGTACTGCCGGTGGTAGTAGAACTAAATCATAACTAATTTAATCTATTGGATTAAAAAGAATAGATGATTCATATTTATTCTAGGGTACCGTAAAAGAGCTCTGTATATATGGCATAGGGTTACGAGTGTATCACACACCTCACTTCTCGCTCCCATCTCACATATATATCTCTTATTCACTTTTCTCACCGCTCGTGTCCTCTTTCTAAAAGACACTTATTTCAACCACTACTATTTATTTTCAACTAAAAACTATATATACACTCAATACGAAGACGGCCTAAGTAACAGGGTGGATCCGGCACCACCGCGCAGACGTTTGCGCAGCTACAGTCCCTCTCGTCTGCAAAGGGGAAGGCATGCTCGCGCCAACAGAGCGCGCGCGCGCTCTCGACGACTTTAGGCTTTGGCAGGACGCACCCCATCGTTTCCTGCTCACTATACCATCAGCCATGGCCGTGGACTCGAGTAGCCATTAATGAAGGCACTGACAATACTAGTCACTCGTCATCTACTCGTCTTGGTTGATATCTATCTCTGCCTCTCTTGCTTTGCCTGCTTCACCAGCCTGCCAGTCTTGCAAAATTCAACTCAGCATCCACGATGACGTTCCCAGTTTCCACCAAGCTACCCATGTCATGTTCTGCCCTTAAAATTAGTACTTCTCTACTAACTGAAGCTGTGCAATCTTGTATTCTGCTGATTTAATACAACAACAGTTATAGTAGTAATACTAGTGTAACGTGTAAACTGCAGAGAATCATTCGAGTGTAATAGCACCTCCAACTTGAATTAATTAGAATCGGGTGAGAGTTGCAATATATAACCTTGTTTAAAAAAGAGTTGTAATAGATAAGCAGACATGCAGTACGTGGTTGGTGTATGAGCAACGTAATCTCTGGACTGTTGCACATGAGCATCTGATCCACGTACAACAAGTCCTGCTGGTCACACACGGAGCTCCTGTGGTTTTCATACATGTTCGTAATTACACAGTCCGTCTCATTTAATTTTTGTGGGGGGTGTCAAAGTGAATATTGATGCCATCACACCACAACTTGCTCACCTGCTCAGTACTCATGTACCACAACACTTCTTAGGCTCTGTTTGGGACAACTTCACCAACAGCTTCATGAGCTGTTGTGAGCTGTTTTTTACTAAACACCTTTTTTGCAAACAGCTTAAGCTCCTTAAATCATGCTCTCACAAGGGAATGGGTGGGGTGAAGCTGAAAATAGTAGCTTTTCACAGCTCTCTCCCTTAGGCTCGCAGTTCTAGGAACTCACTGCCCTTGTAGTTGACAGAAATTACAGCACTTTGCCACTGGGTCCCCACGCCTGTTTCCTCTCCTCCCATTCGCACTGATTTTAATTTTTTTTATTATTTTAATTTTTTAATTCATACTCATTCAAATATATTATTATTTTTAATTCATATGATCATATATAAACATACAACTCCAAATGTTAGAACAAGTCAGGTAGACAAGGGCATCTTGGACAATTGCCCTCTCTCAGCCATGCATGAAGCTGTTGGTGAAGCTGTTTTGCCAAACAGTTTTCCAAAACAGCTTTAGCTTCACCGGTGAAGCTGCTCGTGAAGCTGAAACAAAAAAAACAGCTTCACTAGTGAAGTTGAGCTGTGCCAAACGGGGCCTTACTACAGCTATCCCGAGTCCCTAAAGTAGCATGAATGCAGGATTTATGGATAGCACCTTGGGGGTTCAAGCCTAGTGTTCAGAAGAACTCATTGCATAAACATGGTCCAGTGTAGAACGATTTAACAATGCATGGTCCAGCAGATCGAACTCAATAAATGAATTTGCAGATCTAAAAACCTTAATTAGGACCTCGATCTCCAATGCCATTAAATTTCATACCCTGTCGGGATGCAGTCAGATAACTGATCAGCACTTTGAAAGCTCGAACTATTGGACTTTTTTCCTGTTTGGAGGGAAGAGTTGGGCATTCGATCACAAATTCAAACCAGAACTCAGACAAGTAGAGAGCATGGGATCAAATCCCAGCACACAAAAAAAAAAAGCAAATCAATATATAATTCACCTACCATGTGCTAGTGTGTTCTCCGAATTTTAGCAAGTACTCGTGCTGCCACCGATGCTGAATCCATCGTACAAGCCATTAGTTGGCTACGGCCTCTATCTAGTACGTACTAGTATGTAGATTTTGCCACATTTTACCGTGATCTGCCCAATTCACCTGCTTCACCACAACTGTTGTTAATCGAATCAGTACTCCACTTGGTGTTTTACCGTGATCTGAGAAGCAAATGCGGTAGATCCTTCTGATCCACGCTCTATCTGCCAAGTAAGTACCAACAGCCACTGCATTAATTGAGGCCCACGTCAAAACGCTCTCATTGGAAGAGCTGAAATCCAGCATACAACTCGCCTTAGAGTAAGTTTAATAAGGCTGACTGTGCTAGCTACAAGGGAATCCATGTCAGCATAGTCCTATGTGGAGGGAAGAGAATAGGAAAGAGAGAGCCAAGCCAACTCCCATGCAAGAGTCAGGCTATAGCACAAGAAAAGAGGTGTTATCCACGCATGTACCAATAGGACTAACTGCTATATCCATGCATGTATTAAATGATCACTCTATTAAATGATTGAGAGCTCTTGTGGAGATAACTTATAGCCAGCTTATTGTATGAGTTGGCTGCATCATTATCTATTGATGATATGGAAATGTATTAGAGGTAGCAAATATCTATCTAATTAAACTTGCTCTTAGCCTCGCAAATCTGAAGAAAAATTAAAGCTAAACGATGGCAGGTCGATCAGGTCAGGAACAGGTCCTCGAGATTTGCAAAGCTCCCCAATTTGACCAGATAAGGATGCATGGTGCATGTAGCAGCAGCAGTAGTATAAAGAACTATTTGCACCAACAAACGGTAGCAAGACGCCATACAGTTATTGGCCGACGTATTACTGTACTCCTCGGTTTGGTAGCATACTAGTCGTAGAAGTAATTTTGGTTGGCTCATTGGCAAATACATAAAGCAAAAGTAGCGGGAGCAGAGTAGAATTACGCTGTCTGCACGGTTGGAGAGGAGGACCACACGGGTCGACACGACTCGACTCTTCCCGTGCCTTAGAGCATCTCCAACAGTGACTTATGAGCTAGCTCTAAGCATATTATTTCATATTTTAATAGAAGAGAGAGAAAAGCTATCTCTTGATCAAGAGCTAGTCTCATACACACATTCCAAGATTATGTGAGAGTGTCATGTGAGGCTATTTATGTTATGAGCTATGTGCTAAAGTTAGTACTATTGGAGAAGTTGTCTTAGAGCTAGTAACTAGCTCATACTGTTGGAGATGCCCTTAGCGGCCTTGTATGGCGTGCTCCCTAGCTAGGCCCAATGCGAATATCTTAGCATATCTATCGCATGTAAACTAATTATTAGGCAGCGATCCTTTTTTGCGAGTAAGTAGCCTTAGATTATGACACTCGTCTGCAACCTTTCCAATCTGTTCTGCTTATGGGCGGCAGGCAATCGCGTTGCCAAAATACCACCGCTCGATCCTCGGTTCATCCATCCCACGTATGCATACGTAGCGCGGCACGGCGCTGGAAAGAGTAGCACCGTAGCGTAGTCCCAATTTTGTGATGTGGTTGATGGCTTTTGACTGTGATTGGTAAATCTAATATATAGTATTAATTGATAAAAGTCGAAACTAAAAATCAGCTAAAAACCGAAAAGAATGGGACTAATTGATTGGTGCATAGGAATTGCAGTAGCTAAAAACCGGCCGGTTCTTTAAAGCTTATGCTTATAATTACTCTTGGACAATCAAACGAAATGATTTTTTTGTCACCGTTTTGAAACGGCTTATCAGGATAATCTTTTGAAAACAGTTTTATCGGTATTCGATACGTCTGTATAAACGTTTATGTTAGAATCAAATACCATAAATTGCAGTCGAAAATAACCAAACCCATATCTAGCTGCTAGGTCTGCGTGCATCGAAACACACAGTAAATGCGCGCGGACGCCGTTTTCACTTGTTTTCAGCGCCTCCTCCGCAGTGCCGGCCGCTGGATCGGTGCCGCGCGGTTCGGCCCATCCTATCCCGCCCTCGCGCGTCTCCGTATGTAGATCCACACGCGCATCGCGCGCGCCAACGAGAATGGCTAGACAAGATTTTAGATACAATTACTCCAATAATTTATATTATAGTTTGTTACTATAAGTCTGTATTTATATAAGACGGAATGACTAGTTTGTAGAGCGACGGCCCCATTAGTTTTTTTGTTCCTAAAAAAAATCTTTGATACTCAATTTGTACATTAGTCCCCGCTTGTTTCAGTTTCAGCTTCTGTCTTATTTTTCATTATTCATAAATTTTGTTTTTTTGTGATTTTTTTTCGTTTTTTTGCTGGTTTTTCTCGTGTTCGTTTGTGTTGTCCGAGATAAGCTAGCATATTTTTCCCCCTATTTTTGCACTTTTAAATTTAATTATATCAAATAAGGCACCTTCAGCTATAGTAAAATTCTAACCAACTATAATATATTTTCAACCATAAATCATAGCTTTTCAGTCCAGTCGAGTAGAGCCTTAATCATCTACCCGCGTCCCTTCCCGGTAAAATCCGGCAAGAGAAACTACTCCATACAGCAACGCAGATGCTGCAACGCGTACAAATGCAGCAGTACATGGGCGGCCGTGTGTTCGTATCATCAGTACGTGACGCAGAGCAAAAGGCTGTCATGTGAGTAGGATGGATGGATGGATGTCACGTGGTGATTTTAAGCGCGGTCTGGAGCTAGCTTTTGTGCCCGTCCTTAACTGCGATTCGTTTCGACAGTGGAAATATGATTTAATATACTGCCACTGTGCTGTGATAAAACTTGAACCTTTAACACTTGCTCGGCTGAGTATAATCTAGTAGTTATCGCCAAAAAAAAAGGGGTATAATCTAGCAGTATGTATGACTAATACTATTTGGTAATTGGTATGCGTGACAAGTGCGTAGTCGTGTGGGTCATGAGGTGCGTGTGGATCGATCGGGTCAAGCGGACTCCCTCGGGAGGTGTATAAAGAAAATTTTAACTGCTCACGCCGTGCCAGACCGATCGCGGTAATCATGTGCCGAGCTCAAAGAAAATTAGAAAGCTACTGGAGTACTACAGTCTACTAGCAACCTGCCTGACTGCTGTTATTCCATCCCCACTCTGAACCTTCTCTCTTTTTAAGAGGATTTTGCTCGCTGAACTTGGTTGTTTTAGGAGGTGTTTGGTTCATGGTAGAAGGTGTTTGGTTTGTTCGATTTGATCGAACGATATGATATAACATTTAGATAAAATATTTCACTGAACCACGGAATCACCTAAATAGAATCATCTCATCTGAAATAAAATAGTTTCATCCATCAAACCAAACAAAAAGAAATAGTTTTCAAAATAGAATATCCACTAAACCAAACACCATGTAATGCAATTTGCCATTTTGGACGGCACCGTCCAACCAGGCCTAGGGCGATGAACCGTGGGCCGAATTTTGTGGTAGCCAGTGACATCGCGCGGAGTAAGGCCCGGATATCATACGTTCTTAAGGACATTGGGGCCTGGCCCAGTATAGTATCCGAGTGTTCTCAAGAGAATGCGTTAATTTGTGAGACAAAGAACTGAAAGAAGGTACTGGATCACAAATAAAAATGCGATAAAAGATGAAAAAGAGATTATTATCGGTTTTGGAAATTCGTGGTGTGGAACCAGCTAGATAACTCGTTATAAACGGAGGAACGATGAACAGAAACCAACATGCTCCACCTGTACTACGGCCTCTATTCATTTCTTTATATTTTAGCAGACGAAGTTTTTTCCTTTTTTTTTGAGAGAGAAAGCAGACGAAGTTTTTGATATGTGGAATTGTGTATTTCGAGAGCAACTGTATGCTCCGGTTCCTTTTAGTTTTTTTTAATATTTTGGCTTAAGCTTTTTGGAAGCCGAAACAAATAGGATAATTTATTAAAATTGTTCCATTAAATGGTTTCTCGAATCTAAGACTGTGTACGCCATTCGCTATCATCTCGAAAAGCACATCTAAGCTATTAGCTACAGTCAAAAGTTATAAGCCGTAATGTAAAAAAATAGGGTTTGTGTGGGTTCTTTTGGGTTATGACTTTAGGTTTTGGCTAATAAATTTTTGAATTCTGATTGTTCGTGAATGATGGTATGCAGAGAGAACCGGTTGCACGTGATTTTGGCCGGTATAGTTAAACTCGGTACAGTGTCTACTACAATCTATTTGTAAACACCACCTTAAAAACACAATTTAAAATCTAGTTACTGTAGCAGGAAGTGGTAAGCCAAAGCTGAGTGGATTCTTTTGAACTTATGACTTGGGTTTCTATAGTAACTAACTTTCAGATGAAGTGCCTTATTAAGGTGATGTCTATAAAATCAATTAAAATAGATACTGTCTCGACATTATTTATATATGTCAAAATCGTATATAAATATATCTGTTCATATCTTTTCATAAATAACTAGAATTAAAAATTTTTACAAAAACTATAAGATACAGCCTAAATGTACCCATACAAGTGCTAAAACAGAAAGGGAAAGAAGATCCAGCCAAAGGATGCAAACCACACAGGCGGGCCCCAGAAAAGAGAGGAAAAGAGAAAGCGCCACCTGTCCTGCGGCCAAAGCAGGGACGAAAAATCGTCGCAAGTACGATGTCCGCACGCGCGCGCACATCACTGCGCCACCAGCCCACCACCCCTCATCCTCCTCGCGGGCTCACAAAAACCTCAAAACCCAACCAGGTCGGCCTCCACAGAAAGGGCAGGAGAAAAACAACGCATGGAGCTCTTCGTCTCCACCACCGCCTCCGCTCGCGCCACCACTCCCTTATCCTTCGCCTCCCTCCACCGCCGTCCGTCCTTTTGCGCAGTACCCATCCGCCGCCGCCTCCAGACTCGAGGTCCCGAAGCTTCTATCGCTTTGTCGCTCGTTCATTCGCTCGTCTGGCGATTTGTTCACACGGTTGTGTCCTTCCTTTTGCGCTGTTTTCGCCAGGCTGGCGCTGCGCCAGTGCGACCGTGCCTGACCCGGTGCCGTCCCAGGAGCCCGCGTTCGCGTCCGCATCCACCGTCGTCGTCACGGAGAAGCCCGCCGCGGCGGCTGAGGAGGAGAAGAGTGGGGAGGTCGGCTCGGCCTCCGGTGGAAGCGGCGCCGCTGTGGAGGCGACAGTAGTTGCTGCGCCGGTGTCGTCGGAGGCGTCCGAGGAGGACGGCGGCATAGATGACATGCTGCGCAAGGTATCGCTGTGCTGCACGTTACTTGTTTGTTGTTTTGCGTTCCAGAGATGGTGTGTGTGTGTGTGCCAAGCCTTAGGGAGTAGGGGACTGTTCGTTGAAATGAGGATCAAAGGATGGAAATTCTCTCCTACGTTTGGGAAAATAGCGAGTTCAGAATTGACCGCCAATTCCCACATATTTAATGGCCAATTACCGATTGCAACCAAATGCCCCCTTGAACGCACCGGCAATTAACACTTATGTGGGATTAGATCAAACTAAAATGGTGGTTATATAACATGGATTGATGCAGAAAAAAATGTCGCTTTTGAGTGGGAAAAATATCATCCCAGTTTCCATGTGATTGAGCGTGCTATACTCTGGTAGCAAACATGTTATAGTATAAGACAGTCCACAAAACGAGAAGAGTTAAGTAGAAGAACACCACATCTAGAAAAAATGGTGAATGAACCGGTGAAAAATGCAATTTTTCTGATTGTTTGGCTCAGCATGGCTGTTCAAGCTCTCAATATGTAAAATTGAGCTCAAACAATATGTAAAATTGAGCTCAATCACCAACTTGTGTACAAGGTGTAAGAATCAGTAAGCTAGGTAGTTAGGCTCTAGTGTAAGATCTGCAGAGATCTAGAGCTCCAAATGCCCAGCCTGTTATGAAGTTACACAGTATTAACTGAATCAGATGCCATATCACACAAATATCTTAGTTTTGTTGCTATCGGTTGAGACCAGGCTATTTCATGTACCAGCATATTGCATTGGTTATTTATATTCCTCTGAACTCAAAAAGAGAGTACATGTCTTGCCTAAATCTCAACTTTCCGGTATTCGTTTCTATATGAAAGGATAATCTACTTCTCAGATAGAACTTCATAGCGATACTTACACTTTGGGTTTGCTCATTTCAGTTGGACATCGAAGTGACACCCACTTATGTCGTATATGGATCTGGTGCTTTCGTTGTTCTATGGGTTCTATCTTCAGTTGTTTCTGCAATTGATTCCATTCCCCTGGTATGTAGTTGTGGCATTGTTGGATAAATCTGTCTGTACCTATAGAGTTAATACTCCCTACTCCCTAAACCGCTTGACCTACTCATTGTAGCTTCCAAACGTGCTGGAACTCGTCGGAATTGGCTACTCAATTTGGTTCACCGCGCGGCACCTCCTCTTCAAGGTACGTCTCCAACTCCCTACAAACTATAAAACCAGCGGCGGTCATACCTACTGTGTGAACCTAAGATCGGCTTTTATTATATGCAGGAAAACAGAGATGAACTGTTTGCGAAATTCCAAGGTCTCAAAGAGAGGATTGTTTGAGATGGTGACGAATGATCCTTTGGCAACAGCCAGCTTATATTAGGCCCTTTTTTTTCCAACTATCACGGAAAGAAAAAAAAGTTGTATATGTAAGCCAAGTGTCCACTCGTCAACTGTGATCAGACATCTGAAGTTTTGCTACTAGTGTGCTTGCTCGAGTCTTTCTGGTTGCCTTTTTACTTGATTCGGTGTATTTTTTTTTTCGAAACAAGTCGATCCGGTGTATATATTCCAACTAAAAGCATCAAAATTTGAGGTTTGGTACCTTTGAAACTTTCATGGTTTGACTGAACAGATTTATCGCCTCTATTTGCTACAGCCCAGTAACCTTCCATCCGTGCTCACAATCATCTAACGTTTCCCTTCCCGATCACTTATCAAAATACTGAGCCTGAAAAGAGGCATACAAAACATAGTTTGATCAAATGATTACAAACAATGTTATATTTATACTCTGGATTTCTGGCAAGTCGCCACAGCTGTAATTACATCACTGCAAAGTGCAAAATATATTTGTAAAAATTGCTTCATGGGCAATGCAAAACGTACTCTCCCCTTGTAGCGGAAAAGGCAAATACAATAATGCTGAGGTTATAACTAATCAACTATTCATCTTTTCCCTTGTAAGGTAATAGAAGTTTTGGCGGGTAAGGAACATGGCGTTAACCAGCAAGTATTTTTCTGCCATTCAGCTGCACTCAGGACCATGAGTAAATGGCGATACATTCAGGAATACAGATGCTGACATTTCATAGGTTAGGAACAGTGTGTTTGTGTGGGCAACATGTAACATACAACATATCTGCCTCTTGCAATCTACCACAGCTGATCAACAAATATAAATCATATCTGTTGTAGGATGAACTCTTAAGTTGTCATTTTTACTCCCCAAAAATGGCAGGACCGTACCGTACTACATTTTGTGAATCAGATGGGATTTACACACACACCATCCAAGACCGCAGATGGATGCAGACTCTGGTACCCCTGAGTAAGCTCACCATACTGAGTACCTTATGCCAAGGCCATTGCATGTAAGTATTAAACCCTTGTGCCGGTTCAAGTAATCCTGAAGTAGTTGACCACAAATCAAATGTGTCAAGAGTTATCTTGTGCAAGATAAAAGAGGGAGGGGGCGTAGGTACTTACCACTACATTCTGATCCTGAACATATAGAATGCCCTTATTGTCATACTCTTGCCTTTTTACTGGATTACTGAGAACTGTCAAAAACAAGAGTTATGGCGTCATGAATGAAAACACTTGATGTATCATACCTACCTTAGGATTTGTCTCGCTTTCTAAAAAGAATACTAAAGCATGCATAGTGAAAGAGCATTCTTTTTAAAAGAAAAAGATTAGCTACATCTAAAGACGTATTCTGACAGTTAGTGCAAATAATTATATAACCCAGTGATCAGCAAATTACAGTCAGCTCTTGCTAGAGCTACTAATTGTCCAATAAGTATGGATCATGTTTCTTATAGTTGTTTAGCAATGATCCAAGTGCAGAGTTTCATGGCCTGCTTATAAACTATCAGTGATTTCTCCTAGAGGAATGTAGACGAGTCTCCAAAAGATTTACCAAGCACCTTGAACAAGGACATCAGGCAGCTATCTCTAACTGGAGATAACGAGGGAACTTGACTAATTTAATGCAGCACGATGTTCCCACGAACAATAAAACATGAAACCATTAGTCGTAAACAAATCCCACACAATCTCAAGCTCCATGCCACAGCTTATTGATCACACAAAGTGCTAGGGCATATCCTTAGTCTTGTGCTAACCATTCATTGTCTTTCAACTCCACCAGGTACCACAAAATTCATAGTAGTTCAGCAGCATCTTGGACAGGAACAGCATGAATTGCTCCATGCCTCCATGTCTAATGCGCCACTTGGTTGAACGTACTGTTTAGGATTATATGTACGTAAATTTGTGTGCATTAATATCCAATCTGATTCGCTACGTTCTTAGCAAATTTCAAGGTTCTAGAAAGCATGGTAAACTGAAGTATGTAGCTAAAGATGTTGCTTGCACACCATGTGAAAATACTAAGCAAACATTATGCAAATCATACGTGGTAGACAGTGCATGTAATGCTATTTTTCTCATCTCAGTTAACATATAAGCATGCTGATCAATTAATCAAGCTCACCTTGGTATGCTTCATTAATCTCCTGAAATCTGGAGGTCGCATTATCTTCACCCTGTTTCTTGTCAGGGTGCCATTTCTACAGGAAAAGGGGGGAAATCATCAATCACTACCATCAAGGTATCGTCACGAAGCTACAAACGTAGAATTCTACTAAAGAGAAATACAGAAGCTGTTGCATCTGCAGCAAACCAAGTAGAATTCCTAGGCCCAAATTCCTTCTAGAGATAATTAATAGGGTAAATGCCTCTTCAGGGAAACAATCTACAAAGTTACATCAAATTACGCTTTTCAAGAACGGGAGACAGATAGAATAGGGCGTTGGAGCAAACACTGACCAGTGCAAGACGGATATAGCTCGACCTGATTGTCTCCTCCGACGCATCATAATCGACTTCCAATATCTTGTAGTAATCCTGCATTCGCATCTTGGCCCGTAAGTGCGAGACAAGAAGTTTACAGAAAAATCGAAGCACGAATTTGGGGGAACGGGAACTCAATTGCCAGCAACCACGTTCCATCTACACGATCTAGAAATAAAAAACAAACGTGGCGAATCGAAGGAGCAGAGGCGGGGTGAGGTTTCACCTTGGGCTTGGAGAGGAGAGAGATGAAGTCGAAATCTACGGGGACTTCCTCCCGCGGCCGCGCCCCCTCACCGTCCTCCCACTCGCACCACATTCCCTCCCCTCGCCGCCTCGCCGGGATTTTTTTTCGCTCCGCTGCAGCGGGCCGCAGGATTCTGCTGGAGGATCGATTCCCGTGTTCCTTCCCTGAGATGGCAGCGGTGGTTGGATCCTTGTGGGCTTGGCGCAGCCAGGAAGGTTCTAGATTTTTTTTACTATCTCGTTGGGATTTTCCTTTGAGAATCTGGAGCAAAATTTGACACGCCCGACGTGGCCTCGCCTGTTGTTCTTAACGCCTAAGCCCATGTACAAGTGTACAGCTCCTCGACCCGGCCCAACCTGGCTACTTTTCAGCGACTTTTGTTCATTCCCTTCTTTTAGAAATTAATATTTATATATTAATAAGTTCCAGTCTAAAAGAATATAATTATAACTTTTACTTACAGCTTATAACTTGTTAGATTCGGACCCTGACACCCCGTCAGGTCCAACCAGATTCACTCCCTGATCTCCAGGTCTTAAATGGACTGTGCACTCTGCACACCTAAACCCATGGGCTACCCGTAAGTAAGCCTCTCAAGCAACAACCTTATAAATGATATTAAACACTCTACTCCCAAAAGACTAGTCAAGACTAGTTCAATACGTGGAAGCTCCCTCACACTTATAAACTGTGAGACTATTCCTAACAATCTCTCCCTCACACATGAATTGTACACATTGCACTCCTAGGAGATGTTAGGCGTCTGAGCTCTGATACCACTTGTTAGATCCGGATCCTACCACCCCGCCAGGTCCAACTAGATCCATTCTCTGGTCCTATGTCTTAAATAGGCTGCGCATCTAAGCCTATGGGCTGCCCGCAAGCAACCCCTCAAGCAACAACTAGTCCAATGGGTGGAGACTTCTTCACACTTATAAACTGTGCCTTTTCTTTTCCCATAATCCATGTGGGACTATTCCTAACATGGCTTTTATTTGTATTTCTCGAGATCAGGGGTGTAGCCACACCCCGGGCAGGATAGGCTTTAGTTCGGGGTGTGTAAAAATATCTAGTGTACAGTCCGGATAAATTTAGTCTAGCTCTGGGTAACATTTTCATGATACAGCCCCGATAGCCTAAATCATTCCATCACTGAGCCTGGGGCGTAACCAAATCTTGGCTCCACCATTGCTCGAGATTATAACGAACAGTGAAGACACACGATCACACTCTTGCTCAGCTCGAATTAACTTGTTTAAAATAGCTTTTGGTTGATTTTTAGCTTCTATAGCTGAGCTCAACAACACCGATGGAGACGATGAAAACAGTTTGAAAGAAGTGAGCGATAATCACTACCTTTGCTCGGATCCTAGATTCAGCCTTTTGGCTTTTAAAAAGGTCAAATGGCTTATTCTTTTTACCTTGTAAAAGCTACTTTTCGGTTTTTCTACAATAACTAGCTTTTAAACAGAGTATAATTTTAAAATAGAGTCTACTAGTTAATTATAGTACATACTGTATAGACTTCATTTATATCAGTAAAAACTGCACGTGAGTTTCTATTACTCTGTAATCTCTTACACAAGCAGTCTAAAAGTCACAAGCCATAATAAAAAAATTATAAGCTTCAGTCAAAAAAACAGGCCCAAAATCCGTTTTCAAAAATCAAGCCTTTTTTAGCTCTACGCACGTCGTCACACACCACCGGTGTGCGCCACTAAGGATGTGTTTGGTTGGAGGAATAGGGTGGGATGGGATGAGATGGTTCCTTTGACCAAGCCTATCTCTGTGTTTGATTGGAGAGATGGGGTAGGATGGAATGGTCCAAAGTGGGATGAGCCTGTGCAAATTTAGAGAATATTCTTTTTAGATGCTGGACCATGTGGTTCCACTTTTTTTATGGAACTATTTCATCTCATCCCATTCCACCTCATCCCTCCAACCAAACACATCCTAAAACATACTACCACAGTAGCATGCCAAAGCCCATACAGTAGCATGCTCAGGTCTGGAATGCTACCTGAGCACCAGCCTTCCCACGCCAATTCACACATCCCAATCCGCGCGATGAAATGCCTCGTTGGGCACTTGGGCTCCAGTTCCATGGCAGGCATCCCCCACTTGCTATTAACAAAAACCAGCACTGCTACTAGTACTTCCATTTGCCCCCAACCTGGCATTCCTTAGCGCGGAAGCAAGCAGATCTTGCGAGGAAAAAATGCTTTCACCTCCACGTGCCATTCACACTGCACAGTAAACGAAGTCACCGAAACAAAAAAAAAGGAAATCCAAGGAGGTCATGGGCACATAAATTTAATGGAGAAACGTAAACAGCGGACAGTTACGCTGCTCCCGGCTTTGCAGCCGGCCGGGCGCAACCTTTCCGTGGGTGCAGCTCGCGCTCGCAATGCGGTCCATGTGAGGAGCAGAGTATGTGAGGCTGGTGCAGCGATCTCTCGATCTCCTACCAATTTCTCGTCTAACCCGACCAAACTGCTCCCTTTTCCGCGTGACCGATGGAAGGAAAAGCGCGCAGCTTGTTCCATGTGGGTATTCCTTGCGACTGTTGTTTGTAGGCTTCGTCCGTTCGGACTTAGTTTTCTGGTTTCGGACTTAATTTTTTATTTTTAGTATTTTATCGGTTTTTTTATTCGTTTGTATTACATGTGTTATGCTAACCGGTTTTCTTCATTTTTAATTTTTTAAATTTAATTATGTTAAATAAAACACCATCAGTTACAGTATAATTTTAGTCAGGTACAGTAAAAATTCAGCTATGAGCCACAAAAATTTAATCCAACTGAGCACCACCATAATTTATAGTTATAATTTATTAATATAATAAATAATAATTATTTTAAAAAAGGGATTCGTATCAGAAGAAAGCTTTGGTTACCATAAACTTGGAAGACACCTACATGGCACTGTGCAGCGTTTTTTTTCTCACCCTTGAAAAAGACGACGTGCTAACAAACCTGGAAATTTTAACCGTCTGAAAAAAAATATCTTGTTGGCTCAAATCCATAGCGCTGCTGGAGTGTTCTCGGTGCTTCACTAGATCAAACTGTTTTCCCCCAATATCATATAATGGTGATCGGTTCGGCTGAAAGCCTCATAGCTTATGGCTAAAAATACTGTAGCTGACTGAAAAAAGCACGGTAGCTGACAGAGGCTTATTTACCATAATTAAATTAAAAAAATTTAAAAATAGAAAAAACATATTAGCCCATCACGTATAATGTAAACAAATACGAGGAAAAAAAGAACCGGTAAAAAAACTCAAAAAAAAGCCAAAAGTTCAGAAAAAGACGAAATTTATAAATAGTACAAAAATAAGCTGAAGCCAGAAGCTGAAGCCATATCGATCAGGGCTATAGTGGAACAATTCAATTCCTGCTTGTACCGAGGAAAATTATTGCGTTCCAAACAAGATGCTAATAAACTGTTTATAAACAGCGCGATAGTACTTGTTTAGAAATTAGAAGACGGAATTGCCATTCCGTAAACAAAGGCGCACACAAAATGCCAATCCTGCCACGGTGGGCCGCACCAGGTTGGCCCTTTTGCTCCCCGCCGACTCGTCATCCTGGACCCACCTCAGCACTCAAAAGGACCATCACGAAGTGGATTATGGCTGAAAAGTACTGTAGTTAGCTGAAAAAAATACTATAACTGATATGACTTATTTGGTGTAATCAAATTAAAAAAATTTAAAAATAGAAAAAACAGGTTAGCCCGTCACGAACAGTACAAACGAATATGAGAAAAAAGAACCGACAAATTACTCAAAAAAAGATGAAATTATTGAATAATGAAAAATAAGCACGAAGGCAGAATCTCAAACCGAAATAAGCGGAGCTAAGGGCCTGTTTGGTTGGTGCCTAACCTTGCCATGCCTAAGCTTAGGCAATATGTGGCTGCCACAGAAAGTGTGGCTAACAAAATCGAAGCCACACTTGTGGCAAAGTTTGGCAAGAAATTGAGTTTATGACGTGTGGGGCCGGGTGCTAAGAAAGTGTGGCATGCCACAGTTACGTCAGTGAACCAAACAGCTATCTAAAAACTGTGGCATGCCTAACTTGTGGCTAGGCAACTTCTGGTCATGAACCAAACAGGGCCTAAGTCCCTCCATCAAGTGGCACGATCCCACCCGCCGCTGCAATTTCGCCAAAACACGAGGGGCAAAACCGTCCTTCCACCACGTGATGCCATACAGCGGAGTCATGAGTCTCATGGCTCATCCCCGACCACGCCGATTCAAAAGAGACCCGACACGCGGGCCCCACCCCATGTGCCCCCACGCAACCGCTCCCCATGCGCGGCCCCGAACGCCACACACGGGACCGTACGTATCAGATGGACAGATGCCCTCCACGTCTCCCATCGTACAGGTGGACGGCATCGCGGCGCGTCGCACGGCGGAGCGATGCCTCGGGCGGGAGCAGCGGAGCCGGGCGTGCGCTGCGGCGGGAGCGCGTTCACGCCGGTCCGGTCCACCCCACCGAGTCGATCGACCACCACCACGACGTCGGCCACCACTAACGTTCGACCGTTACGGGGGCGCCCCGACGTCACCGCGCGCGCCCTACTGACGGCGTCAACCCTCCCGTTGTGGCTTACGTAGGACGGGGAGGGAGGTTTTCAAAACAAACGGAAAGCTAGAGCCTAGAGCGAGTCCACCAAAACGTTGGGACGGTGTTTGCTCGTAGGTCCCTCTCTGATGAGAAATTTATATAGCGCAGAGGAGGATTGCCTTTTCTTATGTTGTAACTTTGGAGGGTTACCGTACTAAGTACGAAAGTTATGAGGCATGGAAGATATGTATGTTGTTTCCTTTTTAACTATGTCAGGAAGATAATTAACTTTTTATGCTGATATTTGCTGAATTGGTAATGATAGAGGCATATGTCAAATTTTTTTAGGTTGCGGCTGATAGTTTTTAGCTATGATTGATAACTTTTATCTATTTTTTTGGGACAGTAGTGAATGTTAGAGACACCGATATAAACTATCTATATAGTTTTTTATTTGAAAAACTGTTTAGGGAATACACTGTTAAAAATTATTTCGTTTATTTTGTTTTTTTGGAAGAGACAAAAGCAAAAAAAATCTAGACTAATAACCCAAACGCGTTGAAAAGGATCTCCTTCCATCTCATTTCTTTCCAAATACAGCAATAGCCAAGAGCTTAAGTGCAAAATCTGTCGTCGCCGTCGCGTTTAATCGAAAAATTGGGTTTTAGTTTTGTTCAAATACTGACATGGGCTAATAAACTCCCTGTCCCTTTCGTCTTCCTCCTCTGCCCCTTCCCCACTCGGTTTGCTTCAGGTTCCCATCGCTCTCGCTCCTCTCGCTGCTGCGCGGAATTATTCGCGTAATTTTCTTTTGAACAAATACAAACTCCAGCGCTCGTGTCACTCCCAGCGCCAAATCCACGCCCCGATTCGGCCCGCAAGTAAGCAATTTTTTCCTGCCCGATTCGCCTCCCAAGTCCCAATCCTTGGAATCCCTCTGCTCAAATCCGCATTTTGAGGATTTTTTTCCGATTTTTTTGGGGGCGCGTTAGTCGCCTGCATTTTGTGTGGTTGGCTCAAAATTTGCTAATTTTCGCTGAATTCGTTCGTTTCAGCCGTGACTCGCATGCGCACATGATGTTTACGGAGGGCTTAGATCGAGACGCGCTCAAGTGGGTGCGAGAGGTGAGTGAACTGTCCGTGCTCCCGAACCCTAGCTGATTACTTGGTGTAGGCTTGGGTTTTCGTCTCTGACGTGTGTTTCTGCGCGCGGTGGTGTTGGTTGGTCCAAATGTGGCAGGGGCACGGCGCGGCGCTGCACAGCCACGACCGCATCGACGCGCTCCGCGCCGTGCGCGGCGCCGGTGGCGGCGGCCTCGGCATGCCGCCGCCGGAGAAGTTCCGGAGCGGGCACCTGCCGCGCGCGGCTGTGCCGGTGTCGCACGCCGCGCTGCGCACCGACGACCGCAGCGCCGCCTCGGGATCCGACATGGACGAGTCGTCGGACGCGGAGGAGGTCGAAGTCTGCAGCGGGAGGTACTCCGTGGACTCATCGCCCCGCCGCGACGACGTCCCCAGGCGCACGGCCGTGCCCATGTACCGCTATGCCAGTGTGCCTGGGCAGCAGTATTACTCCAGTGATGGTTACTCGGATCTGAGCTCATCGAGAGACACGGCACTGCCAAGGGCAAAGCCACAACAGTTGCGGGCACGGGTTGGTGGGTATGTTGAGGAGGAGGAGTATTCGGATTCTGCTGGCAGCTCGGAGTTTTCGAGCCAGGTGGAGGGGCGGAGCAATGGTGTGACTTCGAGGGGTGGGTATGCATCTGAGTACTCCCATGCTGGGCCAGTCCGAAGAGAAGTGAACAATGCAGTTCCTAAGGCTCGGGTGGCAGCCGCGGAGAATTACAGCTGCAATAAGCCTTTAAACTCGAGAACTTGCCAGCCAGAGAACCATGTCCCTGCTCGAGACAACGTGAAACCTTTGCCTAAAATGGTTCGTTATCTGTGTTCATTTATAAAGCATTTTCATTTTGTTTATCTCCTGCTTCATTCTCTGATAACAACAGCATCATTTCCACCTTGTTTCATTCTGTGGTTGCATATAAAAAGGACTAAGCTTTTTGCTGAGATAAGCAAGAGAACATGTTTGCTGATCAACGTTTTCATGATAAATAGTCTGTGCACATTCACCAGGCGTTCAAAAATGTTCAACGTTGAAATAGTGCAACAAATATTCTGGTCATTGAACAACCATTTATATTTTGTTCTATATCTTAGAATGATTTTGTACCATCAGTATGTCCATATGTTGTCCAGGGGTTCCATGGTTCTATCGGAAGAATTCTTATTGAATTTCCATGGATACAAGCAGGTTATAGGTTTATATTTAAGGATAACACACTTTTCCATTATCAACCTGGAATTTTCGCTGCTTATTGGAAAATGCATGATAACGCTGTTTCTCAACCTTTTGGAATTGTATTTATTACTGGTTCTAGTCAATAATCTAGGACCCAACGTTGGTGGTAAATTTTGGTTTATTTCTGGGGCATTCTTGACCCCATAAGTTGCAAGGGCCATTTGTTGTCCTGCTTTCTAAAATATATTGAAAGTTACAATACCGATTAGTTCTGACAGAACTATATGTGTTGACAGCACTCATAACAGGTGATTCTTTTTAAGCCGTGTAACCGTGATGATTGATTTCGTGTGCAGGTTGGTTTGTCTGATGTCCCCAGTGCACCACCAATACATGATTATGATCAGGAAATTAGCCCAGCCTCTCAGCATGCTAACATACCTTGCTCTAATGCAAATGTATCGGATGGTTCAACTGTCAAAAAAGAGGAACACAACGATGCTAATGTGGGAACTAACTTGCCTGAGAAAAATGAAAGGTAGTTTATGTAATACTGGCTGTTTGATCAAATCATTGTTCATACAGGAATTGTGTTTCTTCTGTTTACATTCTTTCTGGTTGATTGTTCTGCCATGTAGGAGCACTTTAAATTCAGGGCACACCATCAGGCCATCTAGTTCAATTCCTCTTCGTGTCCCCACGTTTCATGCCAGGTGTGCTGAATAAACATTAAGTAATAATTTGTTTTAGTGTTCTATATTCACTGATAACATGTTTGTTAAAAATTGTTATAGTTTGCAAGGGCCCTGGTATTCTGTGCTTGCTTATGATGCCTGCGTTCGCCTGTGCCTTCATGCGTGGGCTAGAGGCTGCATGGAAGCTCCAGTTTTTCTGGAAAATGAATGCACACTGTTGCGAGATACATTTGGGTGAGTTAACTTTTTCATATGAACTTGAGTTAAATGGTTCCTGCTCGTGAAAACCAACAAGCTATAATCATGTTATGAATATTGTAGCTGCACTATGCTTAAGCCAATTCTGAACTTGATGTGGATAGGTAGTGCTTTGTGTTTCCCATTGCCATGACCATTTCTCCTAACTTAACTTTTTTTTGCGAAGAAGTAACTCAAAGATAAGAACATATCTATTCTACTTAACTGCAGATAGTTGTTTCTATCCATTGTGATTGTTGCTTCAGTACTCCTGTATGGTGGAAATGTTTACAACTGTTAACTACAATGGCTATTTAGTTAAGGGTTAATTTGTACTTAAGTGGATACCCAAAACGGATATAAAAACGTTCGAAGCTAGCCTGTTCCAAAACTGATTCCATCCGGCATTCATGGTCCTACATATGCTGGATGTCATGGCAATTGCCTGCGGGTACCTCCTCTCAGTGTGCCTCGGGGAGTCTCGTCTGGCCTCCTGGCATGTTTCCTCGGTGCATTGCAGCTACCTTCACCAATTCTTCTGATAACAGTACATTAGTTTCAACCCGTTTTGGAAGCAAAATACATGCTCGACTTAAGTTAGTTCCGTTTGAAAGCGCAACATCCCTCTGCTATTGCTATTGTAAAGAATAGAAGACATGGAATGACTCAAAATAGCTTTCATTGTAAACATCAATCTTCACATGTGTTCTGAACCGACATAGTGCAATTTTTTGAAGAATTACAGATCTCATCAAGGTCTTATGGGTGAATATCATCACACACAAAGGAATGGTCATAATGCCATTTTAAATAACAAATACAAGTTTTAATCTCCATCTTTAATAATGCTTGAAAACTTGTATAGTTTTTCGAAGGTGGAGTATTGAAGCAAGCACCCTTTTGTTTGTTTTTTTTTTGTGTTGAACAAGTGTATTAGTTATTCATTCTATTGTCTTGGTACAGTGCAATTTACTTGCTTGATGGTGGTTATTATACATTTATACTATTCTTTTTATGTTGCGCTCTAAACATAAGGCTTAAATAATTGTACACCTAGGTTAGTTAATGTTTTTGTATGTTTCATTTAGCTTGCAAAATGTGCTGCTACAATCAGAAGAGGAGCTCATGGCAAAACGCACATCGGAACTAGTTAGTGAAGGAGCTGCATCAAAACCCAAGAAAACAATTGGTAAAATGAAGGTTCAAGGTATAGCAATCATATACACTTCACAGATACAAGCCCTATCACTGGCTATTTTCTGCTTACTGTTTATGAAGACTTCTAATAGACCATCCCATCCTTCTAGTCGTCAGATTATTGCTTTACATGCTCTGTGTAAACTATTTCCAAGAAATGCCAAGATGTTAATGCTAACCCAATATAATTCCAATTGCAGTTCGGAAAGTTCGAATGTCTGTAGATATGCCTTCTGGTTGCAGTTTTTCATCGTTGCCAGTGGTGAAATTGGATTCAATTCGCTATCGTTTGTCCAATGTACAATCCACACTCTCCTCTGGATGGGAGTCGGCTAGGAGAGTTCAAGTTTTACAACAGCTACCTGCTAATAGCTCCTTCTCAAAGCATAGCTTAGCATACATGCAAGCAAGTGCTCAATATATCAGGCAGGTATCTGGTCTTTTAAAAGTTGGCGTGACTACCCTGCGCAACAGTTCATCCTATGAAACACCGCAAGGTAAATATGCTTTACTTCTCTCATAACATGCAGCCTCATTACTTAATCTCATCATGTTCTTCTTGTCTCAGAGACATACTCTTGCCAATTGAGGCTTAAAAGTTTACCTGAAGATGACGTGGTACCAATGCAGCCAGGATCTGGCGAAACACATGTCTTGTATGTATAAGAAAAGTTTTAAAATAACATCTTATTCATCTATGCGACCATTCATTCTTTTGATCTGAAGGAATAGTTGTTGCAATAGTGTGTTATAGATTTCTTGAGAAATATTCTTTGTGAGAACAAAGTCTATATTATGAAATTAGTGAAGCTGAATATATATTTCTGTGGATATTTCAGCTTTCCTGATAGCATGGGAGATGATTTGATCATTGACGTGTCTGATTCAAAAGGAAAGCTCTGTGGACGAGTTGTTGCTCAAGTTGCTACTATGGCAGAGGAACCTGTAAGAATTTCCTAATCGTTTTGCTACTTGCATATGAAAGCTCTTTAAAGAAAAAGGTTCTTGTAGATTTTCATAGTTTGGTGGTTCTCAATATGTACCTTTTGTGCCTTGTTGTAATTGATGTTCCTCAGAGAACTTCTGAACTTTCTTGTGTAGGCTGACAAACTTCGCTGGTGGTCGATTTACCGGGAACCAGAGCATGAACTTGTGGGTCGCATACAGCTATATGCCCACTATACAACTGCTGCAGATGAAAACAACACAAAGGTACTGATGCTGCAATTTTATGAGAATGACTATACCAACTTTATCATAGATTTAGGTGGAAGACTTGGTTTTTGCCAAAAATATTATGATACTAGTGAATTTCTGTTTTATTTACTGTATTACAAGTTCCAGCCCTAGTTTCAAGTTTAGTATAGTAAGATGATCTGTGGCTGCAAAGAAAAACTTCTCTGGAATATCCTTAACGAAACAATAATGATTATAGAAACTTAATTGATTTCGAAACAAGTGAGCAGGGCATCCTGTTTATCAGGATCTTAGTAATATCAATAATTAATTTAACGATATACCTTTCTTAATTATTGAATGAAGGAATACTTCGTGCTTTTCATTTATTTACTAATTGCCATCTACTTTATATTCATACCATTCTTTGCTTTGTAGTATGGCTCTGTTGCAGAAACTGTGGCATATGATATTGTTTTGGAAGTTGCAATGAAAGCACAGCACATTCAACAAAGGAATCTTATCTTGCAAGGTGCTTGGAAATGGTTGTTGACAGAATTTGCATTGTACTATGGGGTTTCAGATGCCTACACGAAGCTGAGGTACTTGGATACTACAGTGGGACCAACTGTTTTCTAGCTTGTACTTGCCTTTTGCACGGTCCTTGTGTTTCAGTGTGATTTTAACTTACCTTATGAACTGCCTATGCTTTATTTACATTTACTGTCTGTCTGCAATAAGCATACCAGATAGTTTATTGTATCTCATATATTTGGTCTAGCAACTTAAAGGTGTGGCTAAAAGGCTTTTGTGCTATTTGCCTAGGATTGTTAGATTTGTGTCAAAAAATCATCCCTTCTTTCAATTAATCTGTCTTCTATCCCCCTATTTACTTCTCTTCAGTGTAGCTCCTATCTACTGATTCTCCCGCAATGTAGCTCCTATTTACCGATTCTCCCACAGGTATCTCTCTTATATAATGGATGTTGCAACCCCTACCGCTGACTGGCTGAATCTTGTTCATGAGCTTTTGTTGCCAGTACTAATGAAGAGCCATGGCACTGCTACATTGAGCCATCAAGAGGTACCCATTCCTTCATTTTTTTTGCTGGAACAGCGTGTTATCTCACAAGTTAGGCAGCAAATTTCATGTATTTATTTAGAGTTAATGTTGTGTTGATATTACTAATGTGATCTAATGAGCAAATTAATCTACTTGCCTGAAATAAGTTAGATTACACTTATTCGTCTTCTTTATTGTTTGTTTGTTACTTATCTGTATGCTCTCGTGGCATTAACATCTCAACACAATTGCTTGGCTTGAATTGCTATTAGAATCGCATACTGGGGGAAGTTGAGGAGCAAATTGAGCAAACTTTAGCGATGGCATTTGAGAATTATAAGTCACTCAATGAGTCTCTGCCATCTGGATTGGTGGAAGATTTTAGGCCTCCAACTGGATTGGCTGCTTCAGCTCTGGAACCAGCTATAAAACTGTACAGCCTTCTCCATGATGTGCTATCTCCAGAGGCTCAACTGAGATTGTGCGGTTACTTCCAGGTCATTCTTCACCTATTTTATATATGTATATTATCTTGTTTCTCTAGCTGCAACTATATGTATATTAGCTTGTTTCTCTAGTTGCAACTATATGTATATTATCTTGTTTCTCTAGTTGCAACTATATGTGTATTATCTTGTTTCTCTAGTTGCAACTTATTGAGTTATAAATTTATGTCCAGGCTGCTGCCAGGAAGCGATCAAGGCGGCACATGCTTGAGACTGATGAATTTGTGGCAGGAAATTCTGAAGGCATTAGAATGGACTTGGTCACCTTTACCACAGCTTACCAGAAGATGAAATCTTTATGCCATAATATACGTAGTGAAATTTTTACAGACATTGAAATTCATAATCAGCACATACTTCCCAGGTAAGTGGTTTTATCACTGTGGAACAATTCTGTTATTTGTGCTTTATTTCTACTTATTAATTACTTGTTTCAATTTTTATTTGTTCCTCTGCTTCCACAGTTTTGTCGACCTCCCCAATTTGGCTGCCTCCATCTATAGTGTGGAGCTCTCAAATAGACTGCGCGCTTTCCTTGTTGCATGCCCTCCTACCGGTCCTTCATCTCCTGTTGCAGATTTAGTGATTGCTGCCGCTGATTTTCAGAAGGATCTTGCTAGCTGGAACATTTGGTAAAAGTTCTTGTTGATTGGGATCTCTTCTTGCACTGGCGTCTTGTATATGTAAGACTGACTTGAATTTATGCACAGCCCTATTAAAGCTGGTGTTGATGCAAAGGAGTTGTTCCATTTGTACATTATATTATGGATTGAAGACAAACGGAGGACATTACTGGAAAATTGCAGGCTGGATAAGGTAAGCGCTACCCTTTTATTTGCTTTGGCTTGTTATTGATATAATATTGTATTTGGTTGGCACAGATTCTTCATATAATAAATGATTGAAAAGTGATTAACAGTGTACAATCTGCTGTTGTTTGTCCCTAGGTGCCAAAGTGGTCTTGTGTTTTTCCTTTACTTTTATTTTGTCTTTGTTTAGTGGCATTTGAGAGGTTATATGTTGATATTGTGGCCTGGTTATTAGCTAAATCTTTACCGCATTCACTAAAACAGCTGGAGCAATCAGATGCAAGGTGTGAGGGTTTATTCATTCTAAGAGTATGTGGTAGCACCTCCCGTAGTGGTCGGATCTGGTACCTGGAAATGTTGATAGATAGTAACCAATAATAAATATTGGAAATTTTATTTGATTGGTTGTGTTTATAGTGTCCATGCTCATATGCGATGTTTCACAGTTGAAAATTAACCAGCTCTGGAGATTAATGTTTGCCACAGTAGTTTTAGTGTTATTAATTCTGATGTCTCTATTGACTTGAATGACATGGTGGTTGAGACACTTTTTTTGTTGAATGACATGGTGGTTGAGACACTTTTTTGTTACTCTTTATTTTGAAAAGCTGTTAGTTCGCCAGAGTAATTACTGTACCGTATCTATATATGGTCTAGCCAGGTTTTCAATATTTAACCTTTTGGGATTTTTCGTGCATTACCTTCGCCAATTGTCAGGTTAAATGGTCAGGAGTTAGGACTCAGCATATGACAACACCTTTTGTGGACGAGATGTATGATTTGCTGAAGAATACATTGACAGAGTACGAGGTTATCATTTCCCGGTGGCCAGAATACATATTTGTTCTTGAGAATGTATGTATGGATTCCACTTGCAGACCCTTTAATTGATTTATTTGCATCGGAAAGATATCCGACTTACCATGTTGTTTTGATTGCTTTAAAACAAAAAGGCTATTGCAGATGTTGAGAAAGCAGTAATCGAGTCTCTAGAAAAGCAATATGTGGATGTTTTGGCTCCACTTAAGGATTTTATCACCCCAAAGAAATTTGGCCTCAAATATGTACAGAAACTCACAAAACGCAATTCGATGTGCCCATATACTATACCTGAAGATGTAAGTTTTGGTATTGATTCAAATTTCTTGGAACTTCAGTTCCTAATATCTGACCCCCTATCTGCTTTCAGCTGGGCATTCTCTTGAATACCATGAAACGACTACTTGATGTTTTGCGGCCAAGGATTGAGAGTCATCTGAAGTCATGGAGCTCTTGTATACCTAATGGGGGAAATACAGCAAGTATCGGAGAAAGACTTAGTGAAGTTACTGTAACATTGAGGGCCAAATTCCGAAACTACATGCAAGCTGTTGTGGAGAAGCTGTCGGAAAATGTGAGTGTTTCGCTAAATTTTGATGCTGTGTTTCCCTTTTCATATGTTGGATATGTTGCAATCATTTTCAAGATAGATGCCTAAGGCTTTTGGATTTATTGCTGACACTGGACATGAACTGACATTATCACGTAATAATACTGAATCATTTTTATTCCCTTAAAAAATGTAAAAAATTGATCCATTTTGCTACACAGCTCTTCCATATTTTGCTTTCCTTCTGCTGCATAAATTTCTCACCATGCTGATAGTTCCACAGTGGATCTGCAAGATGCCATCAGGATTCCATTGTTGAATGTTCTTAATTTAAGTTTATATGAATCTTGATATTTTCATTGTATTGCAACTTCTATTTGGTTTGTTGTGGTGGGTTGCTATGTGGATATGAGGATTCCATTGACGAAAACTTTGTGAATTAAGCTTGGTTATTGTGAGTCCTGATAGCCTTCTTCTTTCTGTTTGCACCTACAGCGATTTAGCCATTGACCCAGTTATGGAGATACAAGCTTTGCTGTCACTTTATATAGATAATGTGCTGTTATGCGCTTATGCATGTTGAAAATTACAAGGTTCTTATCTTTTGTTATTTTCGTATGCAGACCCGCATGCAAAATACCACAAAGCTCAAGAAGATTATTCAGGATTCAAAAGAATTGGTGATGGAGTCTGATATTCGCAGCAGGATGCAGGCGTTAAAGGATCAGCTAATTGAGGCAATAAATCATGTGCACAAAGTCTCTGAAGTTCATTTGTTCGTAGTCATATGCCGAGGTTTTTGGGACCGCATGGGACAGGTATATGAAGTATCATTAGCGCCACTCTTTCTTTCTAATCACCTGTGTGACTAGTTACTAATTAACCTAGTTTTAGGATGTCTTGAGTTTCCTGGAGAATCGCAAAGAAAACAGAGCCTGGTACAAAGGTGCTCGAGTCGCAGTATCCGTAAGTTATTGTTCCTAGACCCCTTGTGCTGCTCTCGACCCATTTTTTCAGTGCTTGTTTGTTGATGTTTCTCGTCTCTGCTATGGTTAAATAAGCGTGTAATACTGCAGGTGTTGGATGATACATTTGCATCCCAGATGCAGCAGCTGCTTGGTAATACACTCCAACAGAAGGACCTGGAGCCACCCAGATCCATCATGGAAGTTCGCTCTATTCTCTGCAAAGATGCACCCCGACAGAAGAATTCTAGCTTCTATTATTGATATTTTTGTGTGTGTACATACGAGTCTTGCACATTAGAAGCTGAAGCTTTTCACTGGAAGAATCAGGGAAAGAGTCATTCTGCGAAATGTCCAAAGTGAAGATGCGGGGATCTTTGTAAAGAAAAAGAAACAGCAGACCAAAGGGGGCCCCATAAAATACATATCTGAGAAGCAAGGCTATCGTGTTAACCATAAAAAATGTTTTTCTTGTTAACCGGGTTCAAATAGTCCCCATTGCCTCTTCTGGATGGTCTATATTCAGAAATCGAGTTGTGTTTTTCTAGAGTGTTAGCTTAAGTGATTCTGTAGGTTAGCTTTATTAATAGCACCTAGCTGAGCCTTCCCAATTGCTAATACTTGAACATGTTGACTGGTGGTTTATAGAAACTCAATTCATACAGATCGTATGGACGCGACTTTTGTTCGTTACTGACGTCCCTGTATTGTAATGGTATACTCGAGTATCCTTCCGTGCTGGTGAAGCCCGATTTCCAGGTGAAATCGCATTGGCCAAAAAAGAACTTGGTAATGATGTTTCACCTTTTTAATAGCACCTTTTTACTTCTTTTTTTAGATGGGGACACCACAGACTTCTTTGTTTTTTTTTAAAAAAATGGGGACAACATGGCCAAAAAAAACTTGGTAATGATGTTCACCTTTTTAATAGCACCTTTTTTCATTTTAATTTATCCTGGGGATTACCACAGACTTCTTTTTTTGAAAAAAAAATTGGGACACCACAGACTTGGCAGTGGCTCATTCTCCCCTGGCCAGACAGACATAGGAAGGAACGAACAGATACGACATTCTTCTGCGTACTTAGAAACACCAGCGTTACAACTGCCTTGTTTAGGAGCCAAAACGAGCTTGTATGTCCAAAATGCAATTCCTCTTTACATGCACAAAGGACCTCGACATTTCCCAGCTTACCAGTACGTACTGTACCCTCGAACAGTGCGTGCATCACACGAGCTCGCGTCGCTCGGGCGGTCAGGCCTTCCCGGTTCGCGCGCCGCAACCACTGCCGCCTGCCGAGCTCGGCGAATTTTGGACGTTTTTGGCACTGTTGCTACCCGAAATTCCGAAAATAGCCTCTTCGGAAACGAAATTCCAACTCTAGCCCCCACCTGACCGCACCATTTAACCGCGTCGCGACACGTGTTCAATGGTGCGGCCGGGGAGCGCACCACACCTGAGTGGTGCGGTCCCCGACCGCACCACACCTGAGTGGTGCGGTCCCCGACCGCACCACTCACTCTGATGTGACCATGTGGTGCGGTCGGGGAGCGCACCACTCCGGTGTGGTGCGGTCCCCGACCGCACCATTGACACGTGTCACACTCCCGTTAAGTGGTGCGGTCAACAGGGTGCTAGAATTGGAATTTTGTTCTCCTCAGCGCCATTTTTGGTATTTCCGGGTAGCAACAGTGTCAAAAACGTCCAAAATTCGAGCTCGGCTGCCTCGCCGATCTCGAACTGGGCGATCTCTCCTACTCGAGAGCCTCCTGCCGTGCAGTCACCGGGTCGCACCTTGCGGGCTGACACCGCCGACCCTCGTGATCTTGCCGCCGCACCACGCCCGCGTCAAATGGCCACGCCAATCTTACGGTTGCGAGCGCGGAGCGCCAGGAGCCGCCGCCGCACGCCCACGGCGAAACAGCCGCTTACTGTAACACCTTCATTTATAAGAGTATTATGAAATCCTCGCAGCTGCCCAGGACTGTTCAACTGCGAGTACATCCAACGAGTGCATAACATTGCCAACACAAGCTTAAGAGTAAAAGCGAACTTTATTACAATATAACGGCGAAAGCCAAGTATCACAGTAGGGTCAACTGCCCTTAGTTACATTACACAAAAGAAACCACAGGCACACTTGAGCGAAGAACGATCCTAATTCCACGCTTTATCGACCTCGTACAGAATCACCTCTTCGTCTTCTCCTGCCTCCTCAATATTTGTTGTTTCTGTTTATGTTTTTAGCAAGTATGAGTACAACTACCGTACTCAACAAGCCACACGGAGTCCAACAATAACTACGTGCACGGATCATCAAGTAAAAGGGGAATAAAGTCTATTATTTTATGTGGATGCAATTTTAATTAGAACCATTGAAAACCTTTAAAATGAACTTCATTAAAGTAAATGGGGGTTTTCAAACTTGATTATCAATATTCAACATTTCTAAATCATTATCAAATCTACTTATGCCTCATTATTGGATTCACCCACTAAACATAGCTTCGTTAACCGGAAGCACGACGTATTCGAATACTATTTGTCATGACTTTGCAAAGCTGCCCTGCTTTACCCACAATATCTCTTAACTCCCGCTAAAGAGTTAAGACAACAAGGACGTTCACTGCTCAATTCTTTTTATAGACTCCGCCCAGTAGGTATTTAATCTCGACAGGCTCGGATGACCCCACGGATCTCGTCCGACTCGTCGCAGTCCTACAGTTGTATGGTTAACCACCTCCCATACGGACTCACCCCCTGTCTCCCCCTTTCCAGTTGCAGAGGTTCAATTGAAGTTGAGCAGCTACTAAGCCAGGTTTGACCAAGTCAACGCTTGTGGTTGGGCGGATACTATGTCCTTTACTCAGCATAAGGGTCTAGTCCTTGTATTTTAACTGAGGCATCAACCCCACACAAACCCATATTCAGTACACACTGTACTGCCACCAATCCACGACCAGCCTCCACCCTAGGATAAAGTCTTCGAATCCACCCCTGCGATCCTCATTTATCCCATTTCCAACTTCCCAAAACTCTAGACCAACATTAAAAACCTTAACAGTAGAAGGATGTGATGTCCCTAACTACAATGATAAGATTAATCTTATATTTTATGTAACTAAGTTTGTCAAGGTGAATATGGCCATCAAGTTAAACTGGGATTTTCGGGTGGTAGGATATTAACTAATAGCATGTCATTTTAAACAATCTTTGTACCTAAAGTAACAGTGCACAAATAGCATAATGAAATTACTGATAAATAGTAATTAACAGAAAGTAGGTTCAACATGATCAAAAACATGTGACTTGCCTTGCGGATCGGTGATTTCAATTAGTTCGTATTCTTCAGTAGACTGAGCTTGGACTTGCGCTTCTTCTCCTGGCTCCTGTGCAATCTTGACTCCGGGAGCTAACGCAAGACAATTAAAATAAATTAATTCCATACCCGAAGGAATGGGCGAGGAATAAAGAAATAAAAGAATAAAGAAAAATCCGAAAAACTCCAATAAAATGGGCCTTTGGGCTTATAGGAGGGCTATATGGGAAAATGGGCCTGTGATTTGGGTTGGCGGGCTCGAAACGAATTCGGGGAGTATAAATATGTATTTTGGGCTTTGGGTCAATCACTGTTCATCGGGCTTGGTGCACTGTTCCTCGGGTTCGGATCCGACGCGACGAGCTGACTCGGCGCAACCGCATCGCTTCGGATCCGGTCGGACGCATCGGGCGTGGGCGGCAGGGCTCGGCTCAGCCGAGTCAAATGGACTCGGTCGGGGGAACAGTAACCAAGCGGTTACTGTGCTTCTTCTCCAGCTCGTTCCCGCGCACGCAGAGGAGCAGAGGAATGGGCGGTGGCTGCCGGCGATGGTCCGGTGACCTGCGACGGCAACGGATGGCACGGATGGGATCGGGGTGGCATAAGGGTTCCATTTTTGGGGTTTGGAGGATCGGCGGAAGCGGCGTTCACCGGCGGTGAGCCTCTCTTTTTCTCGGCTGTTTTTGAAAATTGGAGTGACCGGGAGGTTCATCGGGCAATTGGGTCGGTGCTAGGGCATCCTTGGGGTGTGGGGAAGCTTGGAAGGGGTTTGGCCGAAGCTCGGGAGGCTTGGGCTATGCTGGCCACGGTGGGGGTAGGCGGTGGAGAAGGGGTGAACGGCGCCGGGGAAGATGAGTGGATGAGGGGCAAAGGCGGCGGTTGGGGTCTGATACTAGGGCTATGGAGAAGCTAAGGGCGACGGGAATTGGAAAGAAGATGGCCAGAGATGGGACATTGAATTAGGGCTCCGCGATTGGGGATTTTCGAAGTAACCGGCAACGGGGAAGAATGTGGGGGCTTGGGGTGCTTGGTGAGCTTCAGGGAGGTGAGATGTTCCACTTGAGAGGGTCGGGAGTGCTTTAAATAGGCCGGGCAAGGCGGTTCAACGGGGAGGAGAAATATCGGGGCTGCAATGGCGGTTTTGGGAGAGGCCGGGGTAGCTCGAGGACCTCCGGGTGCATGCAGCTGGCTAGGGCGGTACAAGGCGGCGGTCAAGAGTGTCAGAGGGCTGCAGTTGTCGGTTGTGAGAGGAAAAGGCGCGAAGGGGCAGAGGCGGGGCGTGCGGACGGCGGCGGCGCTGCCACGCACTGTGGCTGTGCCAGGGCGGTGTCAGGCGCGTTTAATGAGCTGGTACGGAGGCTGGCAGGTGGGACGGAAAAATCGGAGGCAACGACGCCTTTTGCCGGACATGAACAGTGCCGCGCGAAAAAAATCCCGTTTCCTCCGTTATGACACCGTGATGACAGGGATTAGTGGGCAGGTTTGCTTTGAGATTGGTGAGGATTAGGGCTGTGGAGGAGATGGGCAAAAGGGAAATAGGAATTCAACTCCAAATTTGATTTTTTTCAAATTTTGTTTTATTTCACTTACCGACGCGTGCACGAGGCTAGCAGTACTAGCCGCTTACGGCTTTATGGCCTGTTTGCCTCGCTTGGTTGGGCTGAAAAGCTGTGCCTTATGGCTGAAATTTCACTGTAGTGGCTGAAATTTCACTGTAACTGAAGGTGACTTATTTGGTATAACTGAATTTAAAAAAATTAAAAATAGAAAAATATGCTAGCTCATCGCGGACAACGCAAACGAATACGAGAAAAAATAACCGGCAAAAAAGCTTAAAAAAGCCAAAAATTCAGAAAAAGGTGAAATTTATGAATAGTGAAAAATAAGACAGAAGCAGAAGCCGAAACGAGTGGGGCTGGCCCCGCTTATAAAAACTATAAAAATACTATAAAATTTTTATAAAAACCAATTCACGAGTCTAAACCGCACGCGGAGCGCAAGCGGACGACCAACAATTTGAGCTACTGCCATATAGCTCGTTCTAACAGGTTCAATTTCTAATTTTTTTTTATCTTTCAGCTGGCCTGTTCTTTTTTGCTGCGTCTTATGACTTTTGGACTGTTTGTACGAGAGATTACAAAGTAACAAAAACTCACGTGCGATTTTTGCCGATATAAATAAAGTCAGTAAAGTATGTACTACAATTAACTAGTAGACCTTATCTTGAAAAAAAACTCGGTTTAAAAGCTAGTTACTGTAGAAAAACCGAAAAGCAGCTTTTAGAAGCTGAAAAGAATAGGGCCTATAGCTTATATAAGATAGAAATCACTTAGACTATATCAGTTTCTAATTTTGATTTATTTTAACTATATAGCCCGTTCTAACGGGTTCAATTTCGGTTTTCTTTTTCTCTGTATTTCTTTGTATTATCTATGATGATATAACATTTTTTTTATTTTTTCCTTATTTTTCTCCAAATTTTTTATGAAAAAACTAACAGAAGCCGAAGCCGAAAACCGACTCAGGAAGCCGTTTAGAGCGGGGAGGTCGGCGTTTTGGGGCTGGCCAATCGTGCATCAGTGCTGTAGGCCATGGAAACTGCAGACCATCACAAGAACACAAGCATAAAACGGCAAGAAAGCTTCGTAGATTCATCATTTTGGAGCTAAACTTGCGCGCGGCCGATCACTGGAGCACAAGGATGAGGCCTGAAGTCGGAACAGAATGCTATCCAGCCAAGTGGAAGGATCTTGCCACGGCAATCTCATCATCCCAGGTGACAAAACAACCTCAGCGAAAGTTGTGCGACAAGGATATCCAGAAACTTATTATCATGTCCACAGGCTATGGAGTACCAAATTTTTTCTCAATCCACTTAGAACAACACTCCAATGTAGTAGCACTCAAAAACAGGATGTGCCGTTACAATTATTTCGGTACTTAAGAGGCATGGCAATATGGCAGTGTTCCATAGATATCTCCATCCAGAATTACATTGCTCATCACTGGGCGCTAAGAACTTCAATCTCGAATATCAGCACTGAGTTTGGTTTAATTCCCCAGTTTGGAAACCCACCTGCTCCATACGCATAATCTGGGGTGCACTGCAACAAGAACACTCGAAATATTAGATGCCAGGATACCGGTACGATAAATAATTCTACACAAGAGCATCTCTATGCAAATGGTCTCAGGTAAGGAGAATCCTATGCATTGCAAAGGCTCATTATCCATATGTAAGCTGTTTTAGATGCATTTCTGCCATGGACAGATAGAAGTACCATGTATGTATTCAAGCACAATGGGAAATTCACAGTAGTAGTAATGAAATGTCAAATGAATCAGTAAAGAAATTGTTGGATACTAAAACAAGCCCGTGAACACATCAAATTAATTTGATTTGTCTGAAGAGAATACCTGAATACGAGCAACTTCACCCACTTGCATGGTCATAACTCCCTCATCCCATCCTATAATAACGAGAGTTGTTATTATTCATTAATTGGAAGAGTCTACATGCACCAAGTAATGGATCATGCTTTTGCAGCCACTGTTGTGATGGCTTGGCATGCGAATATGCAATATGAGACTGGGCCGGTCATGAAAAAATATACAGTTTACTTTTAAAACAACATTGTAATTATTCCAATATGCCTTAGTGATCTATGCCATTACCAGTGTAAATCTAGGCTTAGTTCCTACATCAAGAGAAAACGCAACACAAACAGTGAAGGCAAACAGTGCATATTTGCAGCCATATCATGAATTTCCTAGATACTCTCAAGTGCACAATAGAAAAACATCACTAAGATCAGTAAGCTCACGTTCTGACTTCTGACATCAAAAACCGTCCAAAGAACTATTTCGATGGCAGAATATGACATATGAAGTTAAAATGTGAAATCAAGTCTGCTACATAATTATTCCCTTGCTGTGTCTTCTAATTAAGCAAACAACGGGCCTTTAGAGGTGATGAAAAAAAGCATTCACTTCCAGAAGATAGCAATAGCAACTAATAACACATGCGCCAATAACAAACAGCTCAAATGATTGTGCATGAATTCAATAGCTCTTTGATACGAGATTACCTTTGATCACGGAGCCCAGGCCAATATTGAAACTGAATGGCTGCTGCCCAGGGTCCTTGGTACTGAAACAAACAAACGACATAACATCATCAGATAGAATTTCTAGCATATGCGAATATTTGTGGAAAGAGTTGTATCCACAAGTTTTGATTTACGAGGTATAGCAACAAATGTCCTCCCAATGAACAATTTGTACACAAGATATGGCAAAGAAATTCCGAATTATAGACAACATTTACTGCAGTGATGCTAAGCTCCGAGTCGAACAAAAAAATGAAAAAAGATTCGTTTCTTACCTCCAAAACTTCTTAGAGAGATCTCCGTCCTTCCCTGCAGAAACAAGACAGGAAACAACAGAAGTTAGCGAATAATTACTGCAGAAAAGAGAGTCTACAGCATATGACAAAATGAAATTAAAAGGAAGTACAACTGGACCTGGGACTGAGGTACACTTGCAAATTTGCAATTAGGGATCAAATCTATATTAACTACTCAAGGCACAATCTTCGCACGCTAAACACATAGACAGAAAGAAAATTCACCGCCTCCTATGCATCAAGATCGCTCTTCATCCAGCATGAGATGGATCTGGATTCTGGAAGCATCTAAAGCCAACCCCCTAAACCCATATGCGTGGATCCAAAGAAAAACGAAGAGTAAGAAAACAAGGGTTTGAAGGGAAGGGGCGAACCGTAGCCGGTGCAGTGGACGGTGACCTTCTGGCCCTTGACGGGCTTGGGGCCGGTGCCGGCGTTCAGGATCTGCTTCTCGAACCCCATGTTTGCTTCCTCTCCGCTTCACTCCTCTCTTCTCGACGACTCGACCCGACCAGACTCTCCTTGCGGCGGCGGCGTTTTGTGCTGTGAATTGTAATCGGTGGTTTATTCCGCTTTCGCCTCCACCGTCCGGTAAGATATCAGCTTATTTATGTGGTGGTCGTTTGGAATCATATATTATTAATAAGTTTTCTAGAAGCATGTTTTAATTTTTAGCGAGACGGACTTTATGTTATTATTAAGTTGGAACAGAATTTATTGAAAGTATTGTTTGTCTAAAAAAACTTTCAGTAATTTAATGTATTAAAACACCACAGGTTTGACAAATAGAGTTGAGACATAGCTTATTTTCCAATGGAGCAAATCTCTGAATGCATGTTTCCTCTATCCTCAAATCTTCATAATGAGCAATCTAAAGAACAAGTCTACTTTCAACTCTGAACTATGGAGGTGGTTCGAAAATCAACCTTGAACTTCAAAACCGTATGAATGGGAACCCGGAAGGCCAGAACTACCGATACTGGTCAAGTTACCCTCTCGCGCGAGACCACCCTAGTTTTGGGCTGACATGGTGGCCATGTGTCTCCTCGCTGGCAACGACATGTACGCTGGCTCCTCGCTAGGCGAACGGCGCGCACTATAAGTCCCCAAACGCGCGGGAGGGAGAACGACCTAGTGTGGCGTGGCAGGAAATGGTTGTGGGTTCCCTCTAGAACCCTAGAGTTGGGCGCCATTGGCGATGGAGAGGGGTGGGAGAGATTCGTGAGCAATTCAGATGGCAAGCAGTGCGAACTCATGGTCATCCTACTCGATTGGCGCTCCTCCGTCCCAGGGGACAAACAGTTCATCGTCATCATTGCACGATACCGTACCGAGAGAGGCCCTGAAGTATACGCCGATGACATAGTGCCTCTACGGGGAGAAGGCAGCAAGATGGATCTCGTGGAGCAATACCAACCCTAGAAGGAGGTACCTAACTTGTCAAAGCACTCGGGTGAGTTCATGGAATTGTTGAATTATTGATTTGCATTTCCCCACAAAATCAATGCTTGATGCTTTCGTTTTTCTTGCGAATGTAAGGCGGGTGGTTGTGCATTCTGGATGTGGCACGACCCGGAGACCGATCCTTTCCTGAAGCAAGTGTTGGTAGATTTGCGCGACATGGTTAAGGCATTGAGACAAAAGAAAAGGAAGATGGCAGAATCGCTTGTTGAAGCTAGAGCACAAATCAGGGAAATAAGAGCAGAGGTATCCTCAGTGGGAGCTTGTTTAATGCAGAAGGAGGCTACAATCGATGAAGTGAGCAGTAGGATCATTCAGTTGGAGAAGGAGAGGTTTGTATTGATATGTGTTATTGTAGCAATGGTTTTCCTTCTTGTTGCTATGACTCTGAGGTCTTGACTATCATGTATCTTTGTGTTGATGCTCTATGTTATCATTGATGTGACTCTGAGGTCTTGAATGTGGTGTATATGCCTGATGGTTTGTGTTCTTGATGGTGGTGTGTATTTGTTAACAAGCGCCTTGAATGTTTATATGCTTTTGTGATCAATGAATGCAAATTTTTGTTAGAAATGTCCATAAGTTTGGCATGACATCCATATGAATTTAATGGTTACATAAGGCGGCAGCAAAATTGCATTCCATACATGTTCATCATAAGTTTCCCACTACAGAGACTGAAGCCATAAGTATGTCATTACTTGCATAACTTAAGACGTAAGTTTGGCAATGGTTACATAACTAAAGCTAAAAGTCTAGCAATTGTTGCATTACTTTTCCTTTATTGGGGACATCAGAAGCAAAGGCAGACACCTTGTCTTTGGTGGCTGCTTCTTGGCTGGTTGTTGGGCGCTAACCCAGGCAGTTTGCAGTCCCAAAAGCGAGGTTGATTGTCACATTTGATGACACTTGTGAAGCTGGAACATGTGCTTGCATGTCTACATTTGCTGATCCACCCTGATGGATTGTAACTGAAGTTGTGGATATAGCCTTGGCAATGCCTTCTCCACCATAAGTTCTTTTGCTACTTTGTGAAGTTTGGCTCCCATGTGCACTAGGCTACCTCCTCTTGGATACAGTTTTGGAACTTTCCCCAGTTTTATCCAACCCTAACTATACTGAACATAAACATCAAGCGAGATTGCATGAAGGAATTGAAGTATCTTAATTGAGACATGAAGCTTGAACTGTTTTACCAATGCATTAGGAGTGTCGACGTTTTAGTATCGATCTTATGTATAATTATTTGGATTCAAGGAATCTCTGCTGACCTAGCTACGATCATACAGAGAAAGACACAGGGATTTTATACAGATTTGGGTCTTCTCTTGAGAGAATAACAATCCTACTTCTATGTGGCTATTTCTCAATGAATTGATTACAATTGGAAAAGAAAGTAATGCAGAATGCCTTCCGCTACTCCTCTTGCATCTTCCGGATTTGTCGGATTTGTCCTCTCTTCTCCCTGACATCAACCCTTATATAGCTTATGAAGTGGCAGCAGTTGTTCCATGCCAAGAGACATCTTAACGTTTTGGATGATAACTGTCCGATGGGAGTTATTGTCAGAGAGACGTGATATCTCATTAATCGTGCAGTAGTTACTGTCAGAGAAAAGTTATGAGCAGTTATTTCTGAGAATAATCATGCACGTTAACTGCTTGGGCCTACCTTAAAGGAGAGCGATTATTTCAAGGATTTCTCTCACGCTCATCAAAGTACTCACCTGGTTCATCACTGGAGGCCTCCTCACCGTCACCACGAGGGGTCGCAGTGTGTGAGCGGAAGGGAACGTCATCAGCCCTTCCTCTGGGAGAGCAATCAGTATTTGAGGGAAGGGCAAAGACCTCCTGGATATAATCTCCACTTGTGTCGGATGCCCCTGGCTTGAAGAGTCATCCAACGAGAGCGCATCATGATCTGAAGTAAGCCCCTCCAAGAAGGGGAATTTTGAGTAGTAATCATCTCCTATTGGAATTGAACCATGCGAAAGTATAGGTAGCCTACCCACATTCTCTACGGAGACAACCGGAGAGTGACGACCACCAGATGTCGATGGAGTCCCGGAATGTGGGATTTCAGGACTCGTTGAGCATGATCAGATGGTCACTGAGGGACTTGAACGTTTAGAGGCAAGCCCCTAGTTATGTTACGAGTCCTGTTTGTGGTCAAATCAACCCTTGCCCTTTGGGGAAACTAGTCTCTCCATTGAGCATAATTTGTGGGAGATGAGGATCCATCCTTAGCCTTATTTGTGGTGCAATCTTTGGGATCTCATGGTGGATCTCTAGAGATAGCCTCACCGTCAGATGAATGCATGGTCTGGTCATAGTCATAACAAACATCCATGTCGAGATCTGCGTAGTCGGCCAGGTTGAACCAATTCTCCTTGTTCCAGTCTCCTATCATGAGGACATCAGAAAGAAGATAACCTGCTTACAAGGAATTACCGGAGTTTGGAAGAAGATCCCCATGGATGGCGCCAACTGTCGATGTTTTAGTATTGATCTTACATATTATTATTTGGATTCGAGGGATCTCATATCGACCTGGCTACGATCACACAGAGAAAGACACAGAGATTTTATACAGGTTCGAGCCTTCTCCTGGGAGAATAACAACTCTACTCTTGTGTGGCTATTGCTTAATGAACTGATTATAATCGGAAAAGAAAGTAATGCAAAATGTCTTGCGCTACTCCTCTTGCGTCTCCTGGGTCGATCGGATCTGTCCCCTCTTCTCCCTAACATAAACCATTATATAGCTTGCAAAGTGGCGACAATTGTTTCACACCAAGAGACGTCTTAACATTTCGGATGATAACTGTCCGACTGAAGTTATTGTCAGAGACGTGGTATGCCACTCGTTGTGCAGCGGTTACTGTTAGAGAGAAGTTATGCACAATTATTTGAAAGAATAATCACACATGTAAACTACCCTGTCAGACAGACCCACGATGTGGCAAGCTGTCGTAGACAAGCTAGTTAAAGTTAAGCTAGTCGTAGAAGAGTCTACGAACATAAGGTGGTCATAGAAAGACTTAGGACCATGTCATGCTCGTAGAAATACGTATGACTAATGAGTGTTTGTAGAAGAGTTTATAACTACCTTGTGAAATCTCTACCTTATAGGTAAGGGGTACAGCCAAGGAGAATAATAATATAACAATATTATTTACAGATAAATAATAATATGAGGATTGTTATATCCTCGTCAAGGAGCATAACTTGCTTTACTGGTCGAGCCTAAGATGGCACTCTCTTGTGTGCTTCCCTGTGCCCCAGGCTGCCTCCTCTATGACACTCTCTTGGAGCTTTGCTCATTATTTTCCTACATAATCTATGTATAATATGGCCACTGAGATAGATTACATGATATAAAGTATATTACTTGATCAATGAAGCTTGAATTGTTTTTCCAGTGCATTAGGAGCATAACTTGCATTTTCTGTTGCTTCTGAGACAACTGGTGTGATTCCTGCGGTAGCCAAGCCCTTGATCCTCTCACAAGTTTTCTTATTGTGTCCTATACCCTTGCATTGTCTACATCTAATGATTGTGCCCACCCTTGATAGTTTTGTTGCCTTAGGTTTTTCATAAGGTTCTCTTTTCCTCTCCTTTTTAGGCCTCTCTGGCATCTACATATACTTTGGTGGTAATGGTTTTGACCTATAAGATACATGCCAGGAAGACATTCCCTCATTGGCTGAAGGCAACGGTCATAAGTCTTCTTGAATTACTCTATTGAGTAGCACTTAGCAATGAACTTATCCACATTTCTTCCATTGTAGTAGATGCATGAAAGTGCATAACAACTGGGCGAGCCACTCAGCTGCCAGTACTACAAGAGCGTGTTCTATTATTTAGGTTCACTGTGAATCCATTTTCATGGTGCTTGACTTCATAGTCATCTTTTCCATTCCAAACTACATGGCATGATCCAGACTCGGCTATGTAGCTATGGACATTCTTTAGGATGTTGGAGCATACGTTACCATGCCACCTCACATACTTGGTTTTGTCTTCTTGGATGCTCATTATAACTTTCCTTCTAATAGCTTCTAGCGTGCTTATGATAGGAAGATACCTAGCCCCGCTATCCAATTATTAAAAGACTCACATTTGTTATTGTCTACACTATCACAATTTGAGCCTAACCTAAACTAGGCTCTACTCCAATGATGTGGGTCAGTCTTCATTATATCTCTGGTACCTTCACGAGTCTTCTGAGCTAGCTTTGCTTTGTGAGCTATATTTTATTAATTAGTTATTAATATATCCTCCTTGCTTTCAACATATTGAAATTGCTGGTGGAGATTGGCTTCGATACAACTGATCATGATTGGATCTACCAGCATCAATAAAGCCAGTAAAATCAAACCATCGTATGATTAATTCCTGTTTTGTTTGCTCCTGTGTCACCTATATGTGTGGATATTGCTATAATCTTAGCTGACTAGACAATAAATGAAGAATGGTGACTGTGATATGCTACATCTTTGATTTCTAATGTAGCATATGTTGTTAGTTTCACTAATGTCGATAAGATAGTATTTATTTAAACATTTATAGGTGTTTTTTTTGCCCCGTTTAATCATCACCACTATCATTTTTTTAGTTGGCCTATTGATCCATGGCTTATATTATCAACTGAGGACATTTCCTATAGGCACTATTGACTATTGACTAATTTGTGAGTGTCACGCTCTTGGTTAATACTATCATTTCTTAGTCAGCTTGGTTAACTATCGACAAAAATTAGTCAACGGTCAATGCTATCGTTTCTTAGTTGCCCTATTGATCCATGGTTTATATTATCAACTGAGGGCATTTTCTTTGCCCCTGTTTAATCATTAGCGCTATCGTTTCTTTGTTGGCCTATTGACACATAGGTTTCTATTTTTTGTTAATATTGTTTATACCCTTAAAATATTTAGAATGCTTTGGTTTATAGTATAGACTAAAAACATTACCTCTTCATCCCTCTGTTATAATGCTTTTGAAATCATCACGTCTGTATCGATTAAAGGATTCGAGTTATATTTATATATTTTTGCTTTTAACCTAGTGTTGAGCAATAACAAAGAAGCTCGAACGGATTAATGATATAGGCAGAGCCACCTCCCGACGACCCTCGACAGCTGCCCGAGCTCATTGGCGAGCAACCCTATTGAGCTCAGTTGAACTCACACTGGTCTTCCGCCACACAGCAGCTGGCTTTGCCTGGGCTCCCACACGGCGGCTGGCTCTGCCCAGGCTCCCATCGTCGACTGGCTCTGCCACTGGTTAAGGATGTACCTCCTAGGCCAACTGGAGTGGAAGACGTTTGTCCTATAATGTGTATGGCATGTAACTAGCTTATGTACTACCAGATAGTTGTCATCTAGGTTATGGCATCTATGTTTGCTATGTTTCGTTAGGTCATTCTATTAATCAGGTGTGCTAACGCGCCACATAGGATTATGCATCGTTCCTATTTTGTTCTTACATCTATATTGTTTAGATTCAATGAGGGAATAAAAACGGTTTAGTAACAAATGTTCTATGTAAGTCAAAAATTAGCATTGCTCACCCAAATATTTCCAATTTACCACAAGTAATATAGAAGTTTAAGCCTAGTAACGCACCCAAAGAAAAGGAGAAACGCCGAACCAGAATGCCGGCCCCACGTACCAGACTCTACGGCATCCATAGGTCCTGATCAACTCGGCTTCGGCTTCTGGTTTATTTTTTACTATTCATAAGTTTCGTCTTTTTCTGAACTTTTGGCTTTTTATTGAGCTTTTTTGCCGGTTCTTTTTTCCCGTATTTGTTTGTATTATACGTAATGGGCTAACATATTTTTTATATTTTTAAATTTTTTTAAATTTAATTATGCTAAATAAGCCTCTGTCAGCTACAGTACTTTTTTCAGCCAGCTACAGTATTTTCAGCCATAAGCCATGAGCTTTTCAGCCGAACCGATCACCACCATAAACGCACCGCCGCTCGTCGCCATTCCCCCGTCCCAATTCCCACAAAAAAAAACCTCCCAATTCCGCAGCCAATCTCCCACCGGCGGCCACCGCCGATGGAGACCTAGCACCGGAGCCCCCACCGCAACCCGTCGGATCCACCAGTACACCCCTCCATGGAGACCGAGCGGATCCGGCAGCTCCTCCTCCTCACGCTCCCCGCGCCGCACGCCCGCCTCGCCCTCGTGGGTGGCAACCACACCGCCGCCCGCTTCTGCACCCGCTAAGCCCGTCCTCTCCTTCCTCCGCGCCGGCCTTCTCTTAAGCAACGTCTCCACGGTATAATTTCTCACCCAATCCGCGCATCCGCGCCCGGCGAGCGCGGCGGCCTCCGATGCCGAACGACTGCGTCGTGATCCGACTCCCCGACCCGCGCGCCCTCCGCGTGCTCGCGCGCTCCGTGCTTCTCGCCGTCGCGCTGCTTTCCCTGCCCTGGCTCCGCGCCGCCGAGGCGCCAGCCCGTCGCCGTACCACGAACGCGTGCGGCGCCGAGCTCCTGCTCCGCGACCTCCGCCGTGAGGGCCTGCTTGCCCCCGGTGCTCGCGCCGTCCTCCTCGGTGCTGATGGCGACTGCCACACTCCCGCCCTGAAACAGGACGACGCCATGCGACCCATCTCGCTGCGGCGGATGCTGATGATAGGGGACTCGTCAGTGGACTTGTTGCTGGATCTAGGCTACTTCGACGAGGCCAAGGACAGGTTTGGCTTCGCCGATAGGGTGCTCAAGTATGGCGGCATTGTCACCGCCCCAATTGGCTCAGCGAGCACATTCCGCTTGCCGCAAAACTACCGCGTCGTGTACATCCGTCGGTTCACTGAGACTTTTGTCGGGATCAAGAAGATTGCGCACGATGGCGATGATGGCAATGCCGGCGCTGGAATGGAGGTGGCATCACCAGCTGCCCTGAAACTGAAGGAAGGAGTGCTTTCGGGCCACCCAACTGAGACTGCCAATGGTGAATTCAAGAACTTGGGAAGGAAGCTCTTACTGTCTGACAACACCAGTGCCAGCGGCCCAAGCGCATCAAGGATGGTTCAACATGCACCGTCCGAGGATCAGAGTTGATTTTGCAGCTTTATGGAATGTGAAGAAGCTGCAGCCTGCAATGGCTCTCAGCCTGCAAGATAAAGCTGTTCCTGGAGCGCAGGGGCAGCTCAAGAGGATTGTGAGACTGAGCCTATTTGCAGGGCGGTGAAATGAGAGAAAATTGATCATTTGCCATTATGAAGAGTGGGCTTCGCAAAATTACCACTTTCAAAATTGGCTTCGTAAAAATACCATGTAGTACATTTACCTCTTGATTACAATGCCATTTGAGCTATTTAACTCATTTAATATATTTTTTTTCTAATTTCAGGGGCTGGAAAAGACCTTTCTACCATTGTTAAGTTTTGCACGGTGACTTCAGATGCACGCACTCAATAGTTTGCTGAATGCTGAGGAATCCTTAAAGCCCAATCTCATTTTGATCAAGAAATGTATGACACATCGATGAGAGAGAGAGAGAGAGAGCACCTGGATGAGTATCTGCCTGAGGTTGAGCCTCCCGTAGGTGAGGACGCCCTTCTCCGTCTGCAGGTTCCTCAGCCACTGCTTGAACAGCGTGGACTCAACCGCGTTCCTGAAGTCCGCCTCGGGGAGGCCAGGCGCGGCCACAACGCGGACGGGCCCCGTCGCGCCGGGCACCGCGACCGTGGTGCTGAGCGGCGCTGAGCCATCCGACGAGGCCATGCGCACTGCCACGCCGCGACGGTGGGGTGCAGCGGGGTTGGTCGCCGCGCGTGGGAGCAAAGGGAAAGGCAGCGGCGCACGGCGACGGAAGCCAAGCAGACACTGGACTCGAGTTAAAGGAAAAGGGTAGAAAGGTCTTTTCCACCCCTGAATTTAGAAAAAAATATATTAAATGAGTTAAATGGCTCAAATGGCATGGTAATCAAGAGGTAAATATACTGCATGGCATTTTTGCGAAGTCAATTTTGAAAGTGGCAATTTTGCGAAGCCCACTCTTCAAAGTGGCAAATGATCAATTTTCTCATAAAATACCACTCTCTAGATGACAATTGTTAAAATGCCATCCAATACATGATTAACTCTATGATTTGTCATTTTTGGAGGTTTTAGCCATTTCTTTTTCATTTTTTATTTTTTTCTTCCAAAATTGCATAGCAAATGTCTATTATACCCTCCCCTCCTTCCAGGCACGAGTAGACGAGGGCTTCCGCCGTTCGATTCATATGCTCCCAAAATTGGTTGACAGACTTCTGAAACGCTAAAGTGGCATTGGAGGGAGGTGAAAGATTCCAGTATTTACTGTGTTGACGAACTATGGCTGTGACTTTGACTTTCGCATCTTTTAGATCAGTAAACTTCAGACTTTACTCTGCTATAACAGTGTAACTGGTTGTTAGCCCTGGGTACTTAAGCCCAGACTAGCTTGGCCATTAGTTCTAGCATAGAACACCAGTCTAGCCGCCACCGTAGTTCTGATTACTGTCTGTTTTTATCCCGCCTACAAAAATTATCTTACGTTGTCTGCATCCATTTCTATTAGATCGGATTCGTCCTTAAACGGATTTGACATAGGTATCAGAGCATAGCTTGGTTCTTAGAGTGAAGTTGAGATCGGTGAGAGTTGGTGGAATCGGGAGATTTCCTCCGTAAAATCCCTGAGCCAAAATCGGTTGTTCACTCGGTGGCGTCGGGGAGGTAGCTCGTTTCAGAATGCAATTTTGGGAGCATATGAATCGAACGGCGGAAGCCCTCGTCTACTCGTGCCTGGAAGGAGGGGAGGGTATAATGGATATTTGCTATGCAATTTTGGGAGAAAAAAATGAAAAAGAAATGGCTAAAACCTCCAAAAATGACAAATCATAGAGTTAATCATGTATTGGATGTCATTTTAACAATTGCCATCTAGAGAGTGGTATTTTATCGAAACCACTCCAAATGAGTGGCATAATATCAATTTTCTCGCAGGAGGAGAAACATTCTTGTTGATTGCAAGCCTCGGAGGTGACGGTCTGTGCCTGCCAGTGTATGGTTGATTTGCTCGTTTCTTAGTTCTTTCGTTAAGCTGTCAGTCGTGTGTGTTGCTTGATGGTGTGCTACTAGTTTGCTGGCCTGCGCGGATTTCGCTTGATAGTCTCTCATTTGTCATTTGTTGTCAGTGTGACCTCCAATATTGTACTATAGCACTTAAGAATGGCCATGTTCTTTTGAGTTTGAGCTTAGACAGCGATAGATGACAGAGATGTAGAGATAATGAAGACGATTTTAGATTTAAAAAACTATTTGAAGAAGTTGCTTTAAAAAACTGTCCTACTTATTTTTTAAAAAAAATAAAGGTAAAAAAGAATATAGCCGATGCACGTTGCTCTTTGTGGAACATTTTCCCTTGTCCAAGTTACTCCCATGTTCCACATCATGTGCGTTTCTGAAATTACCAGCATATGGCAGTCCGACAGCTGCAAAGTGAAGCAGGACTGACTACGTTGAGAGCAGCCCTCTGCTGTTACTTGGTCCAATTTCTCCATTATTGAATGGGAAGGAGGGTACCTTTCTCAGATATGGTACCTTCCTCAGATATACTATGAGATAATGGATGAAAAACCGAAGTAGTTTGGTGTGACATCTAAAGGAGCATATAAAGTATGGCAAGACGTCAGACGAAATAAACTGGATTCTTGCAAGTTTTGTGATGTTCACATAGCGCCATGTTACCAACAAATACAGGAATATACAAAACAATGTGCTACATGGCAGGCTTATTCCACAATTCCATAACCAACACTTTTTTTCTTACTCAGAATGGACAGAGCAGTCCTCATCCCTCAGCGCCACCAAGTGACAAAATGATGCACAATCATAGCCTTCAAATGTGAAATACGCAGAAATATTGTACAGGATTATAGATAGCACGCTACCAACCTCAAACGCTTGACGTGAAATTTGAAACACAGCAAAGAATGTTGACCAAAGATAGCTCAACTCCTCACGTGCTCTTGATTACAACAACAGGGCAGCCCACATTGTTGACGACTTGACGCAGTAGTTGCTCACACTTCCCAAGAACATCCTGTAGAAAAGAATAAACTTAGATTGCGTACTTGATATAAAAATTGAAACAGGGGGAAAATAATGTCAATAAAACAATGATGCAAGGAATCCTTAAAACGACTTCATGATCTAGATACATCAACACTAGATCAGCTGATCAGGAAGGCAATATTACTACATGATTCCACTCCACAAAAATGTAAAGGCTCTGTTCTTTTCAGCTTCTAAAAGCTACTTTTCGAATTTTCTATAGTAACTAGCTTTTAAACGGAGTATTTTTTTAAGATATGGTCTACTAGTTAATTGTAGTACGTACTTTACTGACTTCATTTATATTGGCAAAAACTACACGTGAGTTTCTGTTATTATGTAATCTCTCGTACAAACAGCCCAAAAGCCACAAGCCGCAGCCAAAAAGAACAAACCCAAAGAGGCAGTGGTAATGGCGGTTTTTTCGATAAGGATTTGAATGTCTGTCTTGAAGTGTTCCCTTACACATGACACAAGTACACAACTGATTGACTATTGTTTCCTTACAACTGACTATCAGATACAATGATCTGCTTTGGTTGCTTTGTCCACTGTCATACATTTCAGTGTCAACATAACTTTCAGGTCCAAACTTGTATCAAAATTAAAATGATGCAATCCAAGCTCAATGGTTGCATTCACTGCTAATTGCAAGACAGTGAACACTTTTCTTGCCAATATTCATTTCCATGAAAAAAATTGCGATGCCATTCCACAAACCAGGAGTGTTACGCCATCTAAAGTTTCATTTCCATGAAAAAACTGTCTTTAGAGATTTCTGCAATGTGTATCTTCTGTGAATAGGTTATAGATACTCTTACAGTGTGCTCAATTGGGCTTATTCTGTGGCTTATGGTTGAATTTTCACTGTAGATGACTGAAATTACACTGTAACTAATGATGGTTTATTTGTTATAATTAAATTTAAAAATTTTAAAAATAAAAAACGGGTTAGCCGAGCACGTATAATGCAAACAAATTCGGGAAAAAAAGAGCCGGCAAAAAAGCTCAAAAAATCCGAAAAATCAGAAAAGACGAAATTTATGAATAATAAAAAATAAGCCGGAAGCCAGAAACCCAAGCCCAAATGATAGAGGGATGCATAGAGCCACAAACGGCAACTATAAAGTGTTTTTCCAGTTTCAAGCCCGACATTCATACACAAAAGGATGTTAAGCGCAATTTCTTGCTTCGTTAGAGGCAGTCAAGCAGATCTCCTAAAAACACAATTTTACCAAATCTTATGCGTCACCATCAATAGAAGTGATACCTGCAGTTGAACTTAGAACAAAGAGGTTTCACAACGGGTGTTCCACTGATGAAAAATGGTTTCAGAAACCAGAATTTCCTTGCAGATAAATTTTTTGAGTTATTAACGACAGTTCTTGCACAAGATGGTGAGACAAAAAAAAGAAAGAAGGCACCTGATCTACGACCCTTGACTATACCTGGCTCCTAACATACTGGCAAATCGTGTATGGAAAGCAACCAATCCATGTTAAACTGTTAATCATCATTTTTGTCTCACAGTGGAATTTACCCTTGCATTTGTCCCAGTTCACTCTTTACAATCAAGTTACAATGCCCAGCTCCTTTTCATCAGGAGGTCATCTGATCTCATAGCTGATTCTTATGTGAGATTGTTGCTTGATTGTGAGAAATATCATAAATCCATCAAGTTAATGTTCTTCCTGTGGCATAAAGAGGAGTCAAGACCCTCCAATGGATTGAAATTACTACAGTTAATTCCCCCATTAGGCCGCAAGTCGCGATAACATTTATGGAATTGCAAACAATCTGTTCCCAATTAGGCAAGACAGCATCAAAACCAGCACCAACTTAGCTAACCAAAGCACAGGATAGTGCTATTTTTATTACCTCTTGAGCGGCCCAATAGAACGGCACCCCATGACGAGCAGATCGGCCTTGAGGTTGGCCGTCACCGAGCAGATCTTCTCCTTGGGATCCCCCACCACCACCTCCGTCTTCACCTCCACCTTCAAGAAACCAAGTACCCAGTCGAATCAGCAAACAAGAACACCCGAAAATACGCGAGCAATACGCCAATAACTGACGCAAATCTGTTCTTGTCTTGCCCTTACATTCTTCTCGGAGCAAATCTTGAGCGCGTGGTCCACGATCGCCTGCGTGATCCGCCGCTGGTGCGTCTCGAACGCCTGCGTGAACGCTGGCACCTCCACGTCGCCTGATCAACGCGACCCATCCAAGAAGCCACCATCAGACCCAGCTCGACGAAACGGGCAAGAAATACAACTCACAAGAGTATCTCTCTCCATCAGATTGCTAGCTTTGCTTACTAGGGCCGCCGAAGGGGATGGGGCCGGGGTTGAGGCCGGCGGCGATGCTGGGCGGTGGCTGGACATGGAGCACGACGAGCACGCCGTCGGGGCGGGGGCGGAGGTTTTCGAGCGCCCAGTGCAGCGCGTTCATGCTCTCCTCGCTGCCGTCCACCGCCACTACAACCGATGGCGGCGCCGGATTGGCCGGCGATCCCGGCGGCTTGGGAAGGGCGTGGCGGTGCCATGGGAGAGCGAGGACCAAATCCAAGAAAGGAGGAGGAGGCGGAGGTTGTCATTGCAGTGGCCGGCGAGTCGGAGCAGCGTCGACCGAGCAGAGAAAAAAGGCGAGCGGGAGAGACCAGGGGCGGGAATAGGGCTTCTCTATCCCTCTCTCCTTATTCTCCTCCCTATTTCCTCAATCTAAACCACTCAAATCTCATCCAATAGCTAGTTTTTTTATATTTTCACCATTTTCCCATCCATCATAAATAATAAAAAATACAGAAAAAATAAAATTTATTTTTTATTATAATTTTTTTACAGAAATTATTTCTGTAAAAAAATTATAATAAAAAATAAATTTTATTTTTTCTGTATTTTTTATTATTTATAATGGATGAGAAAATAGTGAAAATATAAAAAAACTAGCTATTGGATGAGATTTGAGTGGTTTAGATTGAGAGAATAGGGAGAGGGGATAGGGAAGCCCCATTCAGGGGGGACACGGATCCTCTGATGTCAACGTCAATGACGTTGGGTCACTGCGTGGGCCCATGCGTCACTGACGTTGACGTCAGGTGAGACCCATCCTTCAGGGGGGCGGGGGGTTGTCGGGGAAAAGGTGAGTGAGAGACAGGAGTGGCAAAATATTGGTAATTTTGTATGCACCTTGAGCCCAAGTACAAAACCTAAGAAGCAGGGCCCCAGGAGCCTCTATTCGACGCTTCGCACGCGCAAGCTAAAATGGGCTTGGCTCCAACTTAGTTTCGTTCCTTGGCCGGAATAACGGTTTCCAAGCCGAAAAAGCTGGCTTCAAAGCCCGGCCAAACGCAGCCTGATTCTTGATCTAGCCGTGCAGTGCATGTATGTACTGGTGAAGTAAAACTGCCACACTGCAGAGATGAACGAGCCTTTTCCTTCACGCCAAACTGGGGAAAGCCTTCGGCCGGGTGCAGCGTTGCAAAGCGAATCCACAGCAAGATTTTGCTGCACCCTCACCCAAGCCATACTGTGCAGATCAGATGGATGAATTGAGCCGGCCGGGACTGATTGCCCCTCCGGATGCGTTTGACCGTGATCAGCTGCTCCTCCCGACACGCCGGTCGTTGATCATTGCTGCTCCAGCCGCTCACAGATCACAAGTCTCCGTTAGAGCAGGTACAATAAGACTTAGTCAGCAGACTATAGCAAATATAATATCAAAAAAATCTTACATGGCAGAGAGAGAAAGGAAGAGAGAGAAGGAAGCTGGCTACTAAATTACAGCTAACTATAGCACGTAAAAATATGCATTTCACTCTCTTACACGTGGGGCCAAATAGTTATTGTAATAACTACCTTATTGTATGAACTATTTTTTTGAAGACTATAGATGAAATGAACAAATGTTATAACCACTAATTGACTATACTATTGTCCTTGCTCTTAGAAAATCGTTCATGGATAAGCATCGCATGACTAGCTATCGCTATCTGTATCATGTGGTAGCTAGGGGCTGGGCGCTAGTGCGTTGTCGCCAGCCAGCCAGTAAACCAGTTTCCTTGTTAGAGCTGGCACCCACAACGTCCTCGAAAAAACCGAAGTGATCGCACCACAGCAACTTTTTTCGAATTAGGGGAGCTCAGCAGAAGGACGGACGTAACAAGTTAGCCCGCCGTGGTTGGAGGCTAATTAGTGTAAGCATGCTTTAAACATGCTTAAGTTAAGCATGACTTAATTAGCGTACCCTGTGGATGGCTGTCGAGCTCGATAGGTGCTACCACGGTGTCATCTTCTGCCGAAATGGGGTAGCACGATAAGCGACATGTGTTATCTACTGTAGTTATCAAGCTCAAAAAGTAGGCTATATTTGAAGAAATGAACCTTCAAAAGCTAAAATTGAAAAAAATGTTACAAGACATGCCTAAAATGCATGTCCCCTATGTGGCTCGGTGGTGCATCCTGGCCCAACCAAAAGTTCATGCCGGTCTCCTTAAGGCTATGTTCCAAATAGTGACAACTTTTGATTTTTAGAAGCTAAAAGATATTTGAAATGCGTTAACTTCTTAACGCGGTTTTTTTCCTTCTTTTTTGGTTTTTTTCTTTGCATTATCTGTGTAGATGTAACAATGTTTTTTTGTTTTTGTTTTCTATTTTTTCTTCATTTTCTTTTAATTGAATACCTCGGAAAAAGTTTTTTCTATTTTTCTTTATTTTCTTTTAATTGAATATCTTAGAAAAAGCTAACAGTCGTTATAGCGACATTTCAACCAAAAGATGACAAGGATTTAACAATCTAATAAATACAACTTTAATACTCAATTAAGGTCTCAAAACCCATATGGCGTAAGTTTTCAAAGGTAATTACCCAAGTACCCCTGGTCAAAGATTTGCTATACATTTTATTCAACCAGCAGACTACTCGAAGATCTCATGAACAGGTAAGAGCCCCTTTAGGCAATTCATTCTATGCGATGGATAAAACACGTGCTTTATTGTCTCCACCATGCAGTTGTCTCCACGATTCCCTCTCGCTGACAATAAACAAAAATCAGTTATTGTCATATTTCTCTCACTAACATCAACCGTCCACTCAACTAGCCAGGACGATTTAACAGATCACCTGTCTATATGGATAACTAACGTCCCTTCAACCCTATTTAAGGGTTGACGGGAGAGGACATGGAGGATAGATCGGAGAAGAATCACAATAAGCAAATACAACACAATAGAAGGGCATCAAAGGCTCAATCTCAAAAGGTCAATCAAGATCTCAGACTAGATATGAAACTACAAAGGCTAGGGCTAGTTGTATCCTTCTTATAATATCTTATTGAGAGTATCTTGTAACCAAGTCTATAGTAATAAAAATCATCTTCATTCTCTTCCCAAATCCTTCTAAGGAATCCAATCTACTGTCTAATATTTCATAAGATCATGACTTGATCACCGATAGTAGATAAAAGATAAAAATTATAGCACTTTAAAATATGACCTAAAAAATCACCTTATCTCTTTTGGCTCGAGGAAAAGTGCTCCAGAACAGGGCACAAGTAGTCGTGCCCGGTGAGCTGCACCTGACGAGTTCTGCGCCGCTGCTGCATTTTGGCATGGACGAGGGTCGCTCACTCACGGTCAACAGTGGGGCTCGCTCGCTGCTCCGCCCGTGGGGGCGGACGATGCGTTGTACGCCTGCGCTTCTGTAAATCGGTCGCTAGCTGGCTTCCCTCCGATCGAGGATTAGACGGCTCGGTGGTGCGTTGCGTACGCACCGGCGGCAATGGGCGGGTACTTGGCGGCTGCGCCATACGGCTTATAACTAATAACTTATAGTTTTAAATTCTAATGTAAATATTTATATGTATACTTTTCGTACTGTAAGGCTTGATGTTTCGGGTGCGCTTTTGAGAGTTGCTTCTATGCTTTTCTCAATAGTAAATTATATAATTTTTAAAGTATGATAAATAGTGGGTAGATGTTACTCATCTCTTTATTTGATTTCAATGGCGAACCCAGGAATTTTAAGATGGATATTCGAAGTTACAAAATATTGTTCAATTGAAAACATAAAGGTACACAGTATCGAAAATTGAATTACAATTATTTATATTAGAGACAACATCTCAAATAATATAAGGAAATTCTAAAATAATCAAAAAATTAACACGACGATGCTTCATGTCTTGGAAACGAGATATAATGTCATACAGACAAGCACGCAAAAAGGAAACAACTTCAACAATGAGTGAAAAACAGAACTCAAAGACTAATAGTTTTAACCATGATGATTGGAATTAGAGATGAACTGTTTCCCTAGAACTACTATCCTGAGTCAAAGTTCAAATCGGAATAATTCTGCAATAGAGTTGTACAATCACAACGAGATGCTTTAATTAAGTTAAAAGACAATTCTCTTTATTAGATTTTTGTATTCCCAAACAGAAGTTCAAAAGTGATTTTATCGTGAACATACTTTGTTGAACGGTTTCTAACTAAGCAACTTAAATAGTATGCTAAACAAAACATGGATCAGATAGCCAGACATCAAAAGGGATCAAATCATCCAAGTGTCCAACACATCAAACTACATGACAAACTTGATAACACTTACATATTTTCTAAATAATTGATACATAAGTCATCAGAATATAATCAACTACTATGCAAAAACTTTTGAATCATTATAGATACCTCACTTCTTTAAGCAAAATGCAACTCACGTCTTTATTTAGACGCATAATTTTGCTTCAAATCAGAGATCGCTAGGGGAGGAGAAGGAGACAGAGGGATTACCGGATTAGGGATATGGGGCCATGACGCCATGGGGGTCACTAGGTCGAAGAGGGTGAACCTATGCGGCTGCACCGCACTGGCGAGCGGTGATGGCAAGGTGACTTCGTTGCGAAACGGCCGCTCCAGTGCTCCTATAAGACCAGAAGCTCCTGCACCACCAAATGGAGAGAGAGAGGAGAGAGACTTGAGTGAGAGAAGAGACTGAGTGAGACCTAGAATTTCTACCATATGTCATGTGAATCACGATAGTGCCCTAGTAGGCCTAGGCCAATGTTTGACGCCAATTTGGGCTTGGGAGAGGGAAATTGGCTAAAAGGATCTAGCGATAATTTAGGCTGACTAGGTATGAACAAGACGAATTTTGCCTAACTACTAATATACATATATATTATACCTTGCATATAGTAATTTTTTTGGCAAAAATTTTGGGTATTCAATTGAATACCCATGACATATGGCAAGATCGCCCCTGTTTGTTTTGATATTAGTGCTACTCTTGTTAAAGAGGAAAACACAGAAGTACTGCTCGCATTTTTTTTGGCTATGGCTTATAGCTTACGGTTGCGGCTGATAACTTTTGGTCTTAGCACGAATGCTTTTGCGAACAAATCAGATCTCAATAAACCACTTTAAAATAATAAAAAAATTATTCTATTTATTTATTAAAAAAATCATAAATATAAACCATAAACTATAACTTAAAAAGCACATGGCCTTCCACTTGCGGATGGCGTGCACGTTGGGTTCGTGTCTCAGCTAGCTCTCACAACAGGCCTGGACTCATCTCATTCTTCCATCCTAGCTGAGGACTTGTTTACAAATTAGAACGAATAAATTTAGATGACTACAGTTCTATAGGATTTTTTCCCTTCTAAAATGACCTATCAATATAGGAATCGTTGGAGAAAGTTCATAGGCACTTCTCAGAGGAATCTATGTATTCAAAATACGAGCATCATGTAAAAATTTTGGAAGAGTAGTAGCTAAAGATGGCAATGGGTACTCGGAACCCGATACCCGGTGGGTTTTACTCTATTAGGGCATGGGTCTGAGTCAATTTTCTAACCCATGGGTTTCTTAATGGGCAAACAAACCCAACCCATCAGGTCTGCCGGGTTCGGGTACGTTCCTATAGTACCCAAACCCGTAAACCCATGGGTAATATAAACCCGATCCATAGGAGTTATAAACCCAGGCTCCCAAGCAAACCAGCCTAGCCCATAGCAGCCCATTAGCCCCAATGCCCCATAGCAAATTAGCCCAGCCCATCTCTAGTATAACCCTAGCACTCAGACTTACTCGCTCAGTCGGTCACTACTCACTCCTCCCCACCTTGATTCAACAGCCGCCGCAGCGACGGCGCATCTGGCGCTCTGCGCTCGGTCTCCGCCTCTCCGGCTCTCGCTCTCCACGCTCGCCCTCCCGTCCCGCTCCTGTTCCCGCCACTCTCGCCACATGCTCGCCCTCCTGTCCCACTCCTACTCCCGCCGCTCTCGCCGCATGCTCGCCCTCCCGCACACCCTCGTCGTCGCCTTCCAGTTCAGCCCGCCGCCGCCACGCCGCAGCCAACGTGCATCGCAACAGTAGGCCCTTGGCCATGGCGCTGCCCTCCAGCTCCAACGAAGATGGTCGGTGAACTTCTTCCTCCTCTCCATTAACCATTTGTCATTACTTGTTTCATGCATAGTAGCATATAAATTGAACTTGTTGTTGACTTGCTAAGCACTGTACTGTCTGCAATCTGCACAGCTGTTTTTGGGCACAGGCGACCCGTGGGTACCTGTTACCCGAGCGGCATGGGTTTGGGCAAAAATCTGCACCTGTCACGGGCTTGGGTTTTTTAGCGGGCACGTCCAACTTTCATGGGCACGGGTTTGGAATAGCAAAACCCAGCGGGTTTGTGCCCGTTGCCATCTCTAGTAGTAGCTATCACTAGACATGGGTTTTCTTACAAAATTCATGTTAGAATCCTGCATTCTAAGTGCGCCCCCTAGACACGAACTCAAATCTCATGCTGTAATTCTCTCTATATTGATAACATTCGCTTCTGTCAAGCATCAAACACCTCTTTTTAAAAATCATTTCCAAGCTCTAGATTCCTTACATTTGCATCTTTTCTATTATAGGGCCTCTTTGACTCAAGTGCATTTTAAAGGAAAAATAGAGGTATTTAATCCAAAGGATAAATTCCTATAAGTGGTGTTTGATTTGTAGGGTTGTTTCAAAGGAATTTCGTAGGATAGAAAAATTTTCTACAAGTTTTGAAGGAATTCCAGCATGAGATCTGAAGAACTACGCGAGAAGGTCTAAAGTTATGTTACAATGAACCATTGTTATTTTATAGGAGTGAAAATTTAGATTTTGCAAATTTACGATTTTTTTAGAGCAATTGTCACGCTAACAAGTGTAGGATTGAGGACACCGACTAGGGGGGGTGAATAGGCAGTTTTTAAAATTCTTTTGGCTAAAACCAAGTTTATAATACAGAAGCGTAAATCAATTTGTTTTAGCACAAATAAGGCCTAAATCAATTAGGTTCACCTAAGTGCAACAACAACTTAAGTCTATGTCATGTCAAATGTTTATAATTCTAGGGTGACAATCAATCAATTTAATTCTATAAATGTAAATTGCTTGAAGATAGATTGAGCACAAGAGAATAAACTATAACTAGCATTCTTTTTACTGTGTTTATAATTCTATGAATGTAAATTTCCTAATTTTGTCTTTTTCTGGTTTTTTAAGGTTTTTTTGGGTTTTTTTAAAATCTATGTTCCTTTGTATTGTCAATAATGAGATAATCTAGCTAGAGGCAAGGAAATTGAAACGAGGCTAGTTTAGACAACATCAAGGTAGTCCGATTAGTTTTGATCAGATCTAATGTCAATTTAGGCAACTAACTATATTGTTCTATGCTATGCCATTGGATAATTGTTACATGCATACAATATGTTTCTTTGTATGATTTTTTTTGCTAACTTAAAGTATTACTCCAACGAGCAAAATCAATCACATGATAAAACTAAGGACAATTGTATTATCTTTATTATGTCAGCAAATGCTGTAAGCCAACTAGGTCCAATTGCATGATCATTCTATACGATACACTTGTTAAGTAGACGTGTTAAACACCGTCTGGACGATAGATTAATGCATGCCAACCTGAGCATCCTAACTCAGGTTCTGTTCTTTTTGACTTCTAAAAAATACTTTTCGGCTTTTCTACAGTAACTAGCTTTTAAATGAAATATCTTTTCAAGATAAGGTCTACTAGTTAATTGTAGTATATACTTTACTGACTTCATTTATATCGTCTAAAAGTCACAAACCGCAGCTAAAACCACAAGCCGCAGCAAAAAAAGTCCCTCATTCCTCAACAGGAACAGCTGAACCAAAACACAAAAAAAAGGATGAAGCGAACAAGCGAAAGATGCAGAAAACCAGAGGCAACGGCACGGGTTGGCAAGCAAAACCATGGATGAGCCGGGAAGCCACCGCAGCAGTCGCCCACCCACACAGGGTCGCCGGAACAGCGAATCCGGGCGTCTGCGGTACGCGGCCGTGCCCAATCCGCAGCGCGCTGCGCATGGCATGCAGCGTCCATCCATCCCTCGTCGGCTCGTCCCTTCCCAAGAGCCGAAACCCACGGCGCCCTCCCCTACGCGCCTAGCCTGGCCGCGCCGCCTGCGCTCCCTTTCCTTTTCCTCCCCCTCCCCTCCGCTTTCCGCCCTACTTGATTTCAATTTCCCCCGACGCCAGCGCACGCGGCCGCCTGCTACAGTCTGTGCTGTTCTGCTCCGGCTGCCCTCGGCCCCGCTCCGACCTTTCCTTTTCCGGAAGCCTCCCCCCTGCCCCCCCCCCCCGCCTGCGCCCCCGTAGCATGCTCGCGTGCGGGCCCACCTCCCAATTCCTTGTTCGATAAACAATGACCAGGTTTTTTTAATTAGATTTTAAATAATATATCTTTTTAGACGGACTCTATAAGTAGTTTAAAATAAATACTATATAAAACTCAAATATATCAGTCAAAATCATATATGACTGTTTTCTTCTACACACCGTCTCTCGTAGATAGTCAAAACTCAAAAATAGATTGGCCGGCCTCATGGCCTCCCCTCACCTCTCCTCTTGGCACTTGTGCTTTGCACTAGTTCATTAGGGCATGTACAACCCACAGACAGGCTGCCGTCTGCAAGTTCATTCCACCTCACATACAGACGACTGAACAGACAGCTTGTACAATGGACTGTCTATTTAACTGTCTGCAAAGTTTTTAATGCATACATGCAGCCATGATTAAGTAAGAATAAGATCCTTGTATACCATTTTGTTGCTTCTGAATACAAAACAGATCAAGAATAAATAAGATAAATATAATTACAAAATTTTTGCAGCTATCAATTTAGTTCCACTTCACTTGCCGGAAAAAAGATCCAATTCTTTGGTTCAGCTAGTACAAACATACATGCATCCATGATCTCTGTTTGGAGTCAATCAAGAAACAGCATGCACAAAATAGGCAAAGCCGTACAACGCTGCTCCTCGCGGCGCTTGGGCCTCGGAGCACGGGCCCTCGCCGTCGCCTCACGAGGCGACGGGGCGACCGTCTCCAAGCCAAACCGAGGTGATTTTTGCAAAAAAGCGAAGACGGAGACGGGCCGAGACGACGCGTTGTACATGCCCTTATTTATGCTTAAGCGCATCTTTAATGTATTGAACTAATGTTGATTTAAAGCTATACTACGTAAGCATTTAAGGAACTAAGCTTGTTTTTCCTCTAATATATTAGCCGATTCCTACTAATAATTAGAACCCATGTTACGTTAAAAAACCACAAAATAATAATATTTTCTTTCAACTGCACTCTTTTTATGTAATTATTTAATACTTATATGAATTGTTTAATGCTTTGAATTCAATTACAATTAGAGTCTGATTCCACATTTTTTTAAACCAATTTCTCTAATGCATTACACTGGTTCAATGCTTTTTTGGGTCCTATTTGAACCGGCTAAAATATACATTGAGGCTGGTCGCGTCGCGTCGCGTCGGCAACCTCGGGTTGGGTTTATTTATTTATTTTGTGCCGACCTGCCAATAGGAGCAAGTCCCGTCTCGAGACCCCAACCCACCGGCCCCCACGCCACCTGCCTCCCTCTCCTCTTTCTCCTTTTGCATACCTTCCCATCGCATCGCACAAACCCATCGGGGTGGGGGAGCCGCTTCCTCGTGTACGCACGCCCGGTGCTCCCAGCGGCCTCTTCCTTGCGTGTGGTGTGACGTGCTCGCTTCCGTTCCCGGTGTGGGGTTGGGCGGGACATCGGCCGGCGGCGATGGCGCGGGAGCGGCGGGAGATAAAGCGGATAGAGAGCACGGCGGCGCGGCAGGTCACCTTCTCCAAGCGCAGGCGCGGCCTGTTCAAGAAGGCCGAGGAGCTCTCCGTGCTCTGCGACGCCGACGTCGCGCTCATGGTCTTCTCCTCCACCGGCAAGCTCTCCCAGTTCGCCAGCTCCAGGTACGTGCGCGTGCGTGTATATCGTCGATCCCTCCCGTCCCATCTCGCGTTGCCGTGTTCCTATTGATCATTCGCCTCTCCTCTCCCTACGCCTTCCGGGGTGTAAGATCCGGCCTGGCTAGGGTTCAGGCTGCACCTTACCCACGCGATATCTCTATTGTGTGTGTGTGTTGCGTCCGGTGGAAATCATGTGACATGCTAGGGAGACAGATCGCATCGCTTTGGAGCACTGTTTCCACTAGTGGGAGAAATCGATGTGTTGTGCCGTGTTCGAATGGTTGTGTGGTCAGGTTCGAGTGCGCGTTGGTGCGGCTATCGTCCCCGCAGAAATGAGGATTTTTATGTCGTTTACTGTAGTACACACACGCCTGTTTTTTCTCGACTTTCTTTTTCTGGTTTTGTGGCCGACTGGAGCGCATCTTGGCCATATTTGCTGTGTGCGCATCGGTGCGTGGGGGTTTAATTGATAGACTGAAGAGTGGTGTGTTTCTCGAGTGCCCTGGTGGGGGTAAAGTTGCGCCTGCCAATTGCGTACGGTCGTACTTGTGATTTTATGTGCTGGTGTGTCGCATTACCCAACGATCAAAATGGGGATCTCGTGTTTTGTGCAGTTAGGGGGCTGTTTGTTAGCCTCATAGAGTTGTTTTTGTCTGTGTTAAATCATGTAGTACTGTTGTTTGATGAGAATTCTGTGTAGTCTCTTACACGATTGTTCGTCACCCTTTTTTAAATAAAAAAACTTATGATATCTAGTGAATTCTTCCTCAGAGCAATCATATTTGCGTTGCCTAGATGTTCTGCTGTATGTTTGTTTATGATGTGCTCCAGTTATTTCGTTGTGGTTTTACTCGCTGCGGGAGAATGTGGCTATTGGGGTAATTTATCCACAATATATATTTCTGCATCTCGAGCATCAAGTTTGTTTGTTTATGATACACACCCTTTTCGTACCAAACAGCAGACAAATGATGTCTCGCTTTTGTGTAATCTTGTGACCATTTTTAAGCAATCTCATAGAGATGCATTTGTCTCAGTTGTGCTGTATATATTAACATGGAAAATTTTCCCCAGCTAAACATATGTTATACCGAAATCCCTGCCTTCACTATTTCAGCATCATGATATATGATATACTTCCTCTTGCTGAGGATGCATGTCTATTATTCGAAGCTTTTTAAAATTTGTATCGATTGATAAGAGAACTTGGTATGATCACAACTTCTTTTACTTGAAGCGGAAACCTTCTGGTAAATAATAGCAATCTTTTGTGTAAAGTAAGGAGTTGGGGTTTGTTTTGAATTTCTTGGATGATTGTGGATCGTATTAATACATGTCTAATTGTGCTGAATTATAGAATAATCATTTGGCTACGACAGCAATACGATGGAGTGGTATGATTTATATGCTTATAAACAACACGCATTAGATGCGTGACTTAAGCATGAATGATTCACTTTTGAATTTCTTCCGTAGTGCATTATATTTTATCTCCGCTTTTCGGAGCTAGAACTGTTGCTAAATAGTAGTCCTTGTTTGTTAATTTCAAGTAGTTTAAAGAATAAATTGAGATTGCAGGTGCTGCTGAAAGTACTACTGCTATGCAAAATTAATGGAGAAAATTGTTGACTCAGTTCTGATATTTACCTGACCTTTGTAGCAAGTGCTGGTAGAATTCTCAAACCATTTTGGGATTTCTGATTGTTTATCTAATCTACTTAAAATCACACTCTTCTCATTTAAATCAAGAAATATATGCTTTAGCTTTCTCTTCTATTTGCTTTAGTTCAATGTGGCACAGGACATCATATATAGAAAAATTATTAGCTGTGAATTAGCATCTGACTTGATTCTTTGTTAGCAGTGGACTTCACCCTTGGAACCTAATATCTGACTCTTGTTCCGTTGTTCATGATTGCTAATTATTCTAATTTAACTATATATTTGAGTTACTGTTTCCATTCTGATGCGAACAAAATCCGTCTTCTGATTATTCTCTGTGACAACTGTCAATTAATGTGTATATTGCTATATATGACGAGAACTATACTTTCAACTGTCAAAGTGATTCAGCAATGTTATAGTATATCCTGTATAATTATGAACATGCATGTAAGACTAATATTTTATTTAATTTGATTTAGCTTGATTGATTGTAGCTTGCTATGGTACTAATATTGCTTTTCGTTGGACAGTATGAATGAGATCATCGACAAGTACAGCACACATTCTAAGAACCTGGGGAAAACAGACCAGCCTTCACTCGACTTGAACGTATGTAGATCATTCCTTTTTCATACAGTGATGCTAGCTAGTAAGTAGTAATGTACTTATCTGTAGCATCCCAATACCCAGGAAACTACAGAAGCAATATTAGACTATGGTTCAAATTGGGACATTTTATGTCCAAGGCGTAGGCTAGCACAAGCCCTCATATAATATGATTGTTTCCTCTACCTGAAACCATTGCTCTAATGATGATTTTTTTGTTGATCATGTTTCAGTAGGTGTAAAAAATGCTTTACTTCTGTTGTGGTCGGTGGTTGGGTACGGATCCGAGAATCGAGGGTAGCACACTTGCCCTCATCTAGTCACCGGCAAGGCACTTCCTTGACTTGGTAGAGAGGTTCTGAGGTTTAGTTAAAGAAGAGGAGACACTAGAAATTTTGTTTATTTATTGTTTGATTATGAATAGTGTGGCTTTTATCTTTATATAGATGAAGTTAGCCTCTAATAATATAGTAACTAACATAATCTAACGCAACTAATCAACTAAAGATAAGATCATATCAATACCATCTAAATATAAAGATATGCATTTATCTATTCATAATATAAAGATACGCATCTAACTATTCCTAATATGAAGATATGCATCTAACTATTCTAAATATAAAGACATACATAAGATTCTATCCCGTTGCTACGCACTCACACTTGCTACAGTATCTACGGTACTGTTTGCTCGCCTGCTGTTGCATCGCCGGGATCTTAGGCCATAACAACTTCTCTCATTTATTTTTCTCAATGGATATCTAGAAATGGTACTCCCTGTGTAGTAAGTGCTACTCTAGGGCAAGTTTGCATGGATCATGAGCACATTTTTCAGGATTAAGGAATAATCCTCTATTTAGGGAGATAATAGAGATGAAGAAACCCCACCGTGCTATCCACACGTTTATCGTAGTGTGTTTTCGAATCCAGCAATAATATTTGGTTTTAAATTCCTCTTGGCAGCACTCAGACATCAAATACATACTTTTTAACAGATGCAGATAGGTACAATGTGTTTTGTAGCTCTGCTTAATCTAAATGATATTGACCTGCTGGCTGAGCAACGGTTCTACTTTGTTGCTAATATTAACAGTTCTACTTTGTTGCTAATATTAACAGTTCTACCTTTTCTTTTCAGTTAGAACATAGCAAATATGCAAATTTGAACGAGCAACTTGCGGAAGCCAGTCTTCGGCTCAGGTTTTATTCTATCCCATTTTGTTTTTATGTGATCCATTCCATCTTTTGTTTGCAATAAATTTATAATAATTATAGTTCATGTCCAATTTATAGACAGATGAGGGGTGAGGAGCTTGATGGATTGAATGTTGAAGAACTCCAGCAGTTGGAGAAGAACCTGGAAGCTGGTCTGCATAGGGTGCTTCAGACAAAGGTATGATGATTGAACATGTCATTTTCTCATTTCCCTTAAAGTCAGGCTCACTATGACAACTGTTTAATAGGCTACATGATATTGCAGGATCAACAATGTTTGGATCAGATCAATGAACTCCAATGGAAGGTACAATTTGTTGTAAGATTAAATCTTCTGAATCATTAATGTTGGTGAGCACCAATTACTTTTATTTTCTGCGCAAGTAGAACCTTTAAGCTTTCTTTTGTTGAATTTGCACATGCATCTCATGTCTTATGAAACCTGATATTACAATAATTTTTATGGCATACTTGTGTTCATTCTTAATAATGGATTTGTCTGTAAAAAGTTGATTTTGTGTAGTTTCCGTCAATATAGAAGAAAGCACATGTGTTACTGTGATTTGGACATTAGGATTAGAATACTCGTGACCTGATTAGAAAGTCACTTATATTGAATGCAAAATAAGCGAACATTAATTCATGTTTATTAAAAGTCAAGATGCTTGTGTGCCATCGTCTAAAAGCCTATTTGTGAAAAGACTCCTGCTGATTCTAATTGTTGGCGAGCTGATAACTGATAAGATAGCTGCCAACTTAATTAAGAGTGCAATGAAGCAAGTCATCATCTATCTCACTTAAATAGCGGAAAAAGAGAAGAGATGGGAGAATACAACTTTCTCACTTTGTATTCTATATATGTTTATTAGCTTGTCCTAATTCGAAAAAAATGACCACTGTCCTAGTAAATAAATTATTTATCAGTTACTTTTACAAAGAATGATACCCTCCGTTAAGGAGCCCTTATCCACTGTTGTAAAACCTACAACTGTGGTCCTAGAGATGCAGGTTTCCCTCTAGTATGACCAGGAGGAACGGTAGACAAATTATGGAACTACCCTTCCATAATTGGGGCTGCCTCACCCAGTCACCCTCATGCATGAAGTGTGTTGGTGAGAGTTACTGCTGCATCATGGCTTATGTTGCGTTTTCTTGGATACTGAGTGTGCTTACTCAGTTGCTGCCTTCTGCCTTTTTTGCACAAGATAGCACCCGCAGCAAAGTTACCAAATCACCTGGGTGCTCAAACAAGAGAGTAGATGAAACAAAGAAATTAGTGTTGACATACGTAGACAACCTTTTTCTTTTTATGTTTTTCAGTAGCTAGGCAAGAAAATTTTCTTTGTTCGATTCTCCCATGTGTTAATGTTCCTATTGTTTTGTTATCGAGTAAATTTATCCACCTCTATAATTTGAACTGTTCTGTGTTGTCCTTATGGTTTCAATTTTACGAGACAATACTGCTGCTAGTTGAAATTTTCCATCACCTCTACGCCTAATAGAAACTAATTTATTTTGACCAGTTAGAACTTGAAGATAAAAGGACAAGGCGCCCAGTTATTAAAAGCAAAAAAAAAAAACTCAGTTGCAAGCTGCAATTGTTCTTGTTGACCTGTCATCATTTTACCGATTTAACATGCACTATCTTTCTCATTGTGGCGGTTATCTCAGGGGAAAAGTCTACGCTTTACTGTCTGGAAATGTAGAGGGTTGCTTGTGCTGTTAGAAGCTGATCAGATACAGCATTAGCAGATGGAACATAGTATCCCATTCTCTGTTGGAAAAAAAGTACTCACTAGCTTGAAAAATATAAATTAAAAAAAGTACAGCAGAATAATGATTTCTTGGTTTGGAGTTGGATAATACCCATGTCGTTTGAGATAAGATGAAACATATATTTACATGTTGCACTGTTTGCCATATTGTACTGCAGAGTTCACAGCTGGCAGAGGAGAACAGGCAACTGAGGAACCAAGTATTAACTGCACTTCTTTAACTAGCCCCTGGTTTGTGGTTTGTTCAGATATGTCCATGTGAATACATAAATATTTGTATCCCTTATTTTTGGACACAGGTATCCCAGATACCGACTGCTGGCAAGCAAGTGGTTGCTGATACTGAAAATGTTATTACTGAAGATGGACAGTCATCTGAATCTGTGATGACTGCATTGCACTCTGGAAGCTCACAGGATAATGATGATGGTTCGGATGTATCCCTGAAATTAGGGTGAGTTTCTAAGAGCATTGTTTTTTATGTATTTATTAACCTTGAATAAAGTTGGTATAATTCTTCTGTTGTTTAGCTAGTGACTTAATCCCAAGCGGTATTGGGACAGTTGGTATGGATTTACCTGCCTTTTAGATTTGGGTTTTGGTTGATATGGATGAGTTAAGCTCTTCTAATAAATCCATACTATGAAACTTGAAAAATACCAGATCATGTTTAGTCTATCCTTATTTTCTTTAATATTTATAGCTTTAAGCAAATTATCACTATACTATTTAGGGGGGTTTTGATATGAAAAATTAGAATAAGGTATATGTAATTTTTTGATATGAAAGTTTAGATTTTGGTTTGGATTTGAATTGAACCAGAGTTAAGAAACATTCATGTTTAAGTCGAAACTACTCAAACTGCGAATTCGAGCTGATACTGTGACATGATCTTGGAATCTGGTTGGAAATAAATCATGTTTCTTTAGTTACCAAGAAATGCTAAACATTTGGCTTTCCTCGTTGTCATTTAACTCTTGGGTCTCATGGCATTTTGATTATTTTTGATTTGTTGATGTGGTAAATGGTAAGAAAAATACTAACATTTGTGACATTCATCTACTTTTTACTTTACTTTCACATAAGAAAAGATGGAGGGCGTATCTAGTGGAAGAAACATTTTTTCCAAAAATGTGAAATACTGCTGAAACTATTTTTATTTTTAATAAATCATTACTAGGCACATTGAATAGACCATGGTCAATTTTCAAGTTTCAACTCTTGAAGGAATGATAGCCAAACAAAGAGGGGGAAAAATAGGGAGAATAGCCATTTTAGTCCGGAAAGTTTCACCAGAAGATCACTTTGGTTCCTCACGTCTCAAAAAGGCCAAGTTAGTCCCTAAAGTCTGATTTTTGGGCCAAGGCAATTCTTTTGCCAACATGTCATGCCACATCCTCATGCCGACTCACGCTGCATGCTCGCTCGATGGCTCAGCCCACGTGAAATGACATTTATGTCCCTCCTGTCAAAGCCTGCAAGCGTGTTGTCATGTTAGACCATAAAGGAACAAACTTGGTAACGAGTTTTGTACCCAGTTTTTGGCTACTCTTGGGCCTGTGAGTCAGCACGTGGATGTGGTGTGACATGCTGACCTTTCAGTGAAACTTTAGGGATCAAAGTGGCTATTCACCAAAAAAAAAATAAACACTCTTTATTTAAATTAATTTATTCATGAAAGAAGTTCAACCTTTCTGTTCTCTGATTTGTTAAAGGAGGTTATAATTTGAGATCTTGCCTAGGTTTACGCAACAGCGATGCTTACCTTATTGACTGAAATTATATGCTTGTATTAGTTTTATCAGTATTTTGTATGTCTTTCATTGAAGATTTACAACGGCTCTTCATGTTGCAGTTTGCCTTGTGTTGCATGGAAGTAACAACATGAAACCATCCGTGCAGATCTGAATGTAGTTGCGGCATGGAAGAAACACATGAAACCATCCATGCAGATCTGGAAGGAGTTGCGGCATCAGTGGAGAAGCTCTTGTGTTATGGCTAAACTCAGACTGCAATAATCTTGAGTTGCAAGCGAGATCAGTTAACCTGATTTATCATTCTTGTGGCTGCATGATGAGATGTTCCGCTTGTACCGTTTTCTAGGATCTTAACTAAACTTTTAGATCTATCTGCTGGTCAGCTCATCGCTCCTGGCACTGTTCATGCAATCTATGTACTTGTTGCTATTTTCCCCTCTTTAAATGGTTTTAGTTTCTGTCTATTTTAGTTTTTGGCTTATTTAAGACGAAGTCACTTGGAATGCGTTAACTTCTAATTTTGACTTCTTTTTTTCTCTTATTTCTTTGTATTGTCATATGATGATTTTTTATTTTTTAATTGAATAGTTCAGAAAAAAGCTAATAGTTGGGACATTTCACTTTAAGCTTAACAGCCAAAGCTAGGAACTCAAGTTTTTTGGAGCCGTGCCCTTAAGTTATGATCTATGAATTGGACAGCGTTCTAAAATTTTATTGGGATGAATGGGAGCTCTCTGAGTACTGTGGATATGTACTTGCTACTTAGACTCTTTTCGTATTGATTTCTTCTTAGAAAAGTCAAAAATCAATACGAATACTTTGCTTTACTTTTTTTTACTGTCTCACTTTGGGGATAAAGCAGGGTTACAGGTGCATCATCCATCTTACTCTCGTTTCTGTCATGTTCATGTGCACATATCTTTTACTTTTTACTCACTTTTTTAATTATTACTATTTATTTTCAGTTAAAAGCTATTTGTAAAAGTTCAACGCCTCTTATATTGTTATCTTAAATTTTTTATTTTCTTTGAATATGTTGCTATCTTTGGATTTCGGGTCCAATTAATCTGTTGTAGGTTAGCATCATTAAAGGCATCCACGGTGTGTATTACCTACTAGCCTCATAGGCGTGGCGCCATGCCGCGCCAGCCACCGTGTGTACCCAAGTAAAAGAGGCGATAATCCGTGAGGAGTTTGTAAAAAAAAATTAAAAAATCGAGGGCACATGTGTATTTTTGAAAAAGTCAAAGGTCTTTTTCGTAAAAAACTGAGGGCCTGTACGTAATAAATGGGAAAGTCAAAGGTTTTTTCGTAAAAAATCGAGGGTCTGTACGTAATAAACGAGGACCCGCACGTAATTTAGAAAACCGCGGGGCGCTATCCTGCAAAAATTTGGGTGAAAAAAACTGCCAAGGACCTTTTCGCGAGGAAAAAGGACCTTTACGTAATTTTCGAAAAATATGAGGAAAGTGCGTCGGCCGGCCGTACCGAAATTCCCCCGCCACGCGCCGGCCGGCAGTGCGGGCGGGGGCGACGTGGATAGCGCGGGGGGCCGGAATCCCCCCGGCTTTGTATAGCTTAGTATACAAGCGCTAAAAAAATCACATAATGATGTTGGTAAGTTTTTTTTCCTTCATTGTTTTAGCTCCTATTATCTCTTCATAGTAGGACTAAAAATAAAATAAAATACTATCCCCTTTCGTCCGCTCCATTCTCTTTATCCTTCACTCAATTCATTGGCAGATAGGTCCATCAGTTCTTTATTTGCTCGGCGTGGTACCGGTGCTAGAGAATCTATTTGTAACAGCCCAGATTTTTAGTAAAATAAAAATAAATAAATAAATAAATAAGTAAATAAAAATTAATTAAAATAAGTATTTTTTGCCTAAATTTTAAATTTGGATTTGCCCTGAATTTCTGTTTTTGAAAAAGCTGTATTTGAAAAGCATTTTAAGAAAAAAAACCTAAAAATATTATTAAATAAAATTATATTTTGATTTTCTATAAAAAAAATCTTATGTCAAATTAATTATTTGGACTTATTTGGCTTTTATTTGGTTCCCTGGTTTTTCTGGAGTTTAAAAATGTATTTTTTAAAATTAAAAAGTATTTTAAAATATGAAAATTAAATACCAACATTAGTTGAAAATATTTTTATTGAGTCCAGAATGTGTCCAGGAGATTCTATGAATTTTTCTGGAAATTTTGGAGTTTAATTCATATTTTTCTGAGCTTTATTGGGTTTATTCGGGTTTTCTGAAAAAGAAAATCAATTTCCAAAAACTAAAATCCTCAACCTCCCCCTCTAGCCGCCATGTGGACGGCCAGATTGCCGACCACGTCGCCCCCGCTCCATCCCGCCTTGGCCCCCTCCGGGACGTCCGATTTCCCTCGCCACGCGGCGCCATCCCGGCCGCCCGCGCCTCCCGCTCATCTCTCTCCTCCTCCCGGGCCCCACCTGTCGGCGCCCCTCTTCCCTCCCTCCGCCTCTCTCTGCCCCGCGGGTCCCCCCCGTCAATCACCCCGCCCCGTCTTCCCCGCGTCGCCTTCGTCCTCCTCGGGCCCGTCCTCCCCGGCCGCAACCTCCGTCCGCCCTCCCGGCCACCACCCCGCTCCCCTCGGCCACGCCGCCCATCTTCGTGCGCCGCACGCACCCCGCACCCACCTCCCGCCTTTCCCGCGTCAAACCGCTGCCCACCTTCCCCCGATTCGCCGTAACCACCGCCGCCACTCCCCCACTTCGGCGAGCAATTCGCGCCGACCCTGTGCCCCTCTGCCCCTATAAAATGGCCCCGAGCTCCGCCTCCTCCCACTCCACCTCTCGCCGCCCACCATTTCCCCTCTCCGCTCCCCGAGAGCCTCGGCGCCATGCGCGTTCATTTCCGCCGCCGCCTTCGACGTTCGGCGGGGAATTGTCGGCGAGCCGAAGCTCCTCGCGTCTCGCCGACGCCTCCCTCGGCCTCCCCGTGCCCGTGCGCAGCTCCTCCGCATCGGAAGGCCCTCGCCGCCGTTAGCCCGAGCCGCACCGCCGCTTGCCCTCGTCGCCGGCCAATTCCGGCCATCTCCGGTGAGCCCGCACCCTTCCCCCACATTCCCCTCCGCGCCCTCTCGCTCCTCCACCCCTCACCGCCGGACGCCGATCGCCGGAGCGTCGCCGTCGTCCCCGGTCCTGAGCGCCCCTCGCCGGCCTGTCCACGTTGGTCGCCCGTGCTGGCGTGGCAGCTTGGGTGGCAGCCACGTCGGCGCTGCGTCGGCAACCACGCCCAGTCAGCGCCACGCAAGCGCCACCGGCCACCCGTGCCACCTCACCCCTTCCCCTGGTCCATGGACCTGCCTAATGTGGACCGGGCCCGCATGTCAGCCCCTCCACCTATTTTTCAGTAGAAAAATAATTTCGGCCGAAAAATAAAATCCCTGGCTGACGCAATGCTGACGTCATAAATTCTTTTCCTTTAGAAAAATAATTCCAGTAATTCCCTTTTTCCATTTTCTCTGAATTTAATCTTCCCGGAGCCCGTTCTTCTTCGTCCTAACTCCGATTTAGCTCATTCAAATTTCTAAGTTCATCAAAAATTCCCTCTATCCATTTCTGGCCTCAATTCAAATTTTTGAAGTCAATTTGAATTTATTTGAATTTGGTGGGTTATTTTCACGTGTAGACTTCGACGATTCGGGAAAATTCGACGACGAAGGTTTGAACCAAGTTGAAGAGCAAGGCAAGTCACACTCCTTGATCATGCTGATCCCAGTTTTCAAAATAAAATTATGTTGATTTAAATTATGTTGCATGCATATTTTTATTCAGCGTATTTCAATTCAGTTTTAAATTTAGTTATTGCCTACTTGTTAATCCCTCCATTGAATTTGAATTCCTCAATACCTTGTCACCCTAGATTCAAACTCTAGTTAATACATTAGTGTTGGCTAGAGAGTTTATTCAAATGCTTAGCCCTGCGAAGTTATATTATTTGTTTTTGGGATACCTTTTTTATTAAATGATACGCTTTTGTTATGAACTCTTGACTTTGGTGAGTCAATGAGGTTTATGAAACTATTTTGAAAACAAATATAAAAACTGGTTTAGACTTAGGCAATTGGTTAGAGTGGTGGGTGCAGGCATGCCCTGTTGGTTGGAGCCGAAGTGGTTGATTGTCGTGCACGGGGGTATGTGGCCTGAGTCAGATTAAGGACAGGTCTGTGAACTACTGTTGCAAAGCCCTAATCGTACTACCACATGACTGGTATGAGACAGCCCTGGCTGAATAATTTGCGAAGTCCCAACCTGAGCCGAGTCGTAGGTTGAAAGTGAGCGTGGTTGGTGCCATGTGAAGTCTCACTTGGGCGAGCGTAGTTAAGCCATGAGAAGTCTCGTCTAGGCTCAAGAGGGGGTCCCGGTCTGGTGGATTCCTTACTGGGGTGAAACCTTAGAGTTGGCTCGACCAGGTTGAAGGCTTTGCATTGTAAAGGCCTTGTCATGACTCCTTGCCGCACACCTAAGGAAGTGTGTAACTCGTGTGGCACAAAAGGATGATCGTGTCTTGTGGGTAAAGCTGTACAACCTCTGCAGAGTGTATAATCTATCCTGGATAGTCGTGCCCACGGTCATGGGCATGCTGAGTAAAAGTTTTTCATGGATTAGACTTTGTTTTTCAAAATGTTTTTTTTAAAACCTTGTGGATAGATGGAATCCACGAGAGATGAAAACCTTGCGGATGGATGGAATCCGTGAGAGATTGAAATCTGGTGAATGGATGGAATTCATCAGAGTTGCACAGTGGAAGCGTGTGGATGGATTGAATCCATACGTGAGCTTTTGGAAAAGATGGTCCGGGTGGGATGCCCGTGAATAGGTTGGTGTATGGTTGGAGCCTGTACTGTTTTACTTACTGTATTAAATTCAGCAATTTCAATCTACTTATTGTATTTCTTAAATGATGTTTTATGCAAACTAGCCCTATAAGCCTTCCATTGAAGCCTTTATCATTATGGTGTATTTTCCCGTGTGACTTGCGGAGTACAAGTTTGTACTCACGTTGCTTTTTCCACACAGAGAAGGAAGACGTCGACTACGGTGAAGATCTGGACGAATAGGCCGCGTCTTACTGTCGTTTGCCTGTGGGCAGGCTCAGTGGGCTTCTTCCGCTTCGGTTTTTCTTCCGCTGCTTATTACTTAATTTTCGCTTATGTGCCGTTGATGTAAACTTTGGCATTCATGCCCATATTCGGTTAATAAATGTCATTATGGTTGATATTTATCTTTGATGTACGTTGTCTGCACTAGCTGATCCTGGACTAGTGCGATTTACACAGAGGATCCAGAAGTCGTTGCTCCAGGTTCCGACACTTTTCTTGTCCCTCCTAGCTTGGTACCGGTACTAAGAATTTGTAACTCTCTTAGAGTGTTTTTTTATTAGAAAAAAATTCATCCATAGCACAAGGGCTTGGCCAGTACAAAAAAAATTCCATAACTATTTCTATGTACCAATTAATATCACCAAATTGTGGCAAAACCTCTCATCTATACAACTTGAACAATTTTGCCCTTCTTCTCCCGTTCCCCTCTTTTCCTCTCAATTGAGCCCGACAATGGCTACCATTGAGGAAGCAATCGATGCTAGCCCCGAGCACCTACGTGAGGGTCACCAGTGCTATCTTCCTCCCCCTCCAGGCCAGATTCGATGAATCCTCCGCCCTGGTCGTTGTCGTCTTCGACTACCGGATCTAGCCACCCTCCTCTATCGCTAGCGGCTGCCTCCTCCCTACCCACTTCGGTGCCCCCTCCTGCATTGCTGACGATCGGGGACTCCATCCACCCCGCTGCCCCCTTCTTCCACCAGCATCGTCCCCCACCTATCTGGAAAGAAGACGACGCGGGCTCAGATCTATACTGCTGCTGGGTGCACGTCATCGTCAACGTCAACATCAATGGCGGGTGGCAAGAGGAGGTTACCAACGATGGCTAGTGAATAGCAACATCAAGAAGGGAATAGGTAGGGTTTTGAGCAATGGTGGCTGGTGATTGGTGCGGCAAGCTCTATTGCTGGATACGATGGTGAGAAGTTGAAGAGCGAAGTTGGAAATTAGGGAAAAATAATTTAGATAAGATTTTTTATTAAAGAAAACTAACTCTTGGGGTATAGGAGTAGATGAGAAGTTTTCCCCTAGGTTACGGTATTAACTAGCAGCGGAAGTGCAGCGCCACCTCACGCTAGCTACCACGTGGACCAAAACAAAAGAGCCAATAATTCGTGGAGGCTGTTCTGGAAAAATCAAGGACCTGTACATATTTCCAGTTAAAGCGAAGGCTTTTTCTGCAAAAAAAAACTAAAGACATGTATGTGATTCCGGGAAAATTATGGGGTTTTATCCCGTAAAAGGAGGTCTCCCTGAAAAATCGAAGACCCATATGCAATTCATAAAATTGGAGGGCCTTTTTGCAAAAGTGCTAAAGTGGTGGGGTCTTTCTGCAAAACTAAGGGCCCACACGTAATTTTGCAAAAACCAGAGGGCCTTTTTGCAAAATATCCGATGTGGAGGCGCTGGCCAAGGGCGAATCCCTCCGGCTTTAATATAGGAGTATTGGTACCCAAAAAATCTTGTGGTATTTTTTAGTACTGGCAAAACTTCTAGAATAGAAGTGTTAAGATGTGAATAGGGTGCCACAAAACCAAACTTGAGATGAAAAACTGGCTCCACACCTAGAGCTGGCAAAAAAGCTTGAAGCTCACAAGCTGCTTGAACTTTTCGAGCTTAGCTTGTAAAATTAATGAGCCGAGCCAGAGCTGCCTACCTAGCTCGGTAGCTTAATGAGCCAAGCTTGAGCTAACTCACGAGCCGCTCGTTAGCTTGTTAAGGCTCAGTAACTAAATGCTCATTGGCTTTGCATGCAGTGTATTGGTGATTTATTTTTCTCAAAGCCCAGCCTAGCGTGTTGGACTAAATAGTTTAGACTAAATGGGAATTGCAACAAAACAAAAAATTGGACTTCATAAATGTTATGTTTGTAAGACTTAAATGGGACACTAAAATAACTATTTTTTCAAGAAGGCCACTTCTTAAGTTGGACTTCATAAATGTTCCATCGTCTAAGAACAACTGCTTTCAATAGAAGGGATCAGCTCCTCTTCAGGTTCAGAATATCATCTTCAGGTAGAGGGGTTCCAATCTGTAACATCCTGAAATTTAAATCAGGAATATGTAAAGCTTTTGAATTAATTCTTGCAATGTATTTCCATTTGCATTTGGAGTTGGAATGCTTTGCTAAAAATTTGGCAAAAGGATTTAAGAGTTAAAAGGGTCCAAAAAGAAACATATATGTTTGAATAATAGAGATTTAAAAATCTAAATTAAGAATCTGAAAAGATGATCCTTAAAATATACGGAGAGAATTGTAATTAAGCACAAAATGTCATCTACAAAGATAAGGGTATGAGAGGTAAAATGGCCAGTAAATAGAAACGGGTCTACATATGAATACATATATACATATACACATAATGTTGATCAAGTAATAATAATAATAATAATAATAATAATAATAATAATAAAAATAATAAAAAGAATATACTGGGGGGGGAGTCAGGCCCGACCGAGTCAGCCAGCCCAACTCCCCGCTCGCCCCTTCTCTCAGCACGGCCGCTGCTCACTCCTTTCTGCCCGAGCGCCCAGCAGACGTTTTCTTCATCCCTTCTCTCTTTCCGTTGCGCGGACGAGCCGCCTCCACGTCGTTCCTTCCTCCGCGCCTCCTCTCCTCCGCCCCGCCTTGGAAACGTCGGGCAACGTCGCCCCCGCCCATTGGCCAGCCGCGCCAGGATCCTGCGCCGCCCTCTTTTTCTTCCCCCGCGCTGCCGCCAGTGCTCTCTTTTTCCTCCCCACGCTGCTGAGCCGTCTCTCCAGCGGATGATTCGAGTTTCCCTTCCTCCCTCGAGTGGCACAGCGGAATCATGCCTGCTCTGCAACTCCGCTGCCTGCCGATTGGATTGTGCAGGCGCATCTCCCGGTGCCAACCCCAACCGCGCGGACAAGTTCCCGAGGGCAGCCCTCTTCGCGCGTCTATAAGCTTCCCCGAGAACCTCTACGGACTCCCTTTCTCGCCTGCTCCGTCCAGAAGAAAGGAATCGGGATTTCGCCCCAAATCGCCGCCACAACCCCCCTTCTTCCCCAAGTCCGGCCGCCGAGCCATCTTCCTAACCGCACCACCATTTCTCAATTCCTAGCATCTACACCATCTCCATGACGTCGTGAGGTCAACCGTGAGGTCGGCCGAGCCTCCCCGGCCTTGTAGCTCGCCGGTGACGAGCCTTCCTCAAGACCGCCGCCACCGCTCGCTGCCGACCCCTCCCCGGCCTCCCACGACCCCGGCCGACCACCCCAGCAGACTCCACGCGGTGCGGGCATTCCGTTGTGGCCATCATCCGATCCTCCCCGGCCCCTCCTCGCCGACGAACCCGCCGCCCTGTCTCGGCCCCGAACTCAACTGCCCCTGCCTCCACCACTGCCTACCTTAAGAGGTAATAGCCCTCTCTACAAGTAAGCAACGTTGAGAAGTTCTCCTGGCTAGCGGCGTCGGCGCTAAAAATCTGCCCTGGCAGCGCGCGTTCGATCCCTCACCGCCGCGCCGGGTTTGTTTTTTTTGGAGTTTTTGATTTTTACTATTTTACTGTACATCAGAGGATCCAGTCAACCGTGAGTATTCATATGTGTACACATGAGCTTGGATAATAAATAGCTTTGTTTAAACCCTTAGCAAATAAATAGAATGAATGATTAAACATAATTTAAATGGCACAAGAAATAGCAAAGATCTTGTATTTAGACCTTGAGTATTAGTCTTTACAGATTACAACTAAGAGTATTTGGGACTTTTGAGGGTGGATGTATATATCATGTGATTGAAGGTAGCACTTGGATATAGAGATGTAGCATGAGTAGTTATTCTAGTTCTTGTCAAGAGAGAGAATTTAGTAATAGTGGGGCTAGGGGAGAATGTTACATGAAATAATGGCCCATCAATTGAAGAGTATGGAAAATCAACCATTAGTAAGATCTTGTAATTAGACCTTGTGTATTAATCTCTATAGAATGCAGTATATTCAAATGAGTATGATTAAAACTTTAGCTACTCAAAATGGGATTTCTATAACACCAAAACAAATGCAACTAGTAAATGGGTGTTGAATTTATTTGGGTCTTTTGGTGAATGTTTATTGGTTGTTGATTGCCTTTTTCTTTTATCCAAATTTTCGCGCGCGTTAAAAATAGCTTAAGAGGAGGAGGCAGAGACAGCAGTACTAGAAGCTTCAGACGATCCAGAAAACACCCCCTGTGACCAAGGCGAGTCAATACTTTGATCATTTCGAACCTACATTTTCTGCAAATTACTTTGGTTTAAATTATCAAATTGCATGCTGTTACTTTATATGCAAATACATGTTTAGTTTAATCTCCTAGTTATATGCCTACTGTTTACATTGAATAATATTATCCTTCATTTGGAATATTTGAATGTGTGAGCCTTGTCGCCCTAGCAAAAATTTATATTAGTAACCTTTCGAAAGTAAGTTTGTAACTATATGCCATGCTTAGCATTGTTTAGAGTCTCATGGGCGCGAAAGCGCCCAAGCATCACTTTTAATCCTGAGAAAAATTAGTTGGGCAGTCATGGTGGTAATGACTGGTGTATGTTGGATATAGTTATTTTATACTCCCGAAAACCTCGAATTGCTTAATCATCTGGGCGGATGGTTCGGGGGTATGGTGCAGGTGAGCACGAGAGTGTGGTTTGTGGTAGAACCGCCCAGATACCACTAAGGACCGAATCTTGTCTTGTCAACCCATGTAAAACAGTACAACCACAAGTCTGTAAAATACAACTTGGCTAAGTAGACTTATCGAAACCCCGGACTCATCTCACCGGTAGAGGATCGAAGTGTTAAGCTATGGCAAGGGGGCCTGAAGGGACACCAGTGGAGGGTGAAGTTTGCCCAGCTGTCCTAACGTTGCGGGGAGGGGAGCCCGGCTGCGTTAGTGGCTGTGGGGAAACATCCCGCGCATAGGTGGGACCCACCGCAAGTGGGAGAAGCCCATAAAGTGAGATGAGAAAAAGGGCTAGATACTTTGAATAGTCACTGTGATGGTCTGCTCGACCACATGTCTAAGGAATCATGTGGGGCAATGAGTTGATTATCTCTTGTGGTGAAAGTGTACAAACTCTGCAGAGTCTAAAACTATTCGAATAGCCGTGCCCACGGTCAAGGGCAGACATGGGAACTTAACCAGATATAGTTCTATTTCAAAATACTTTGTGGGTGGGAATGGAAAAGTGAAAGGGCGATGGACTGCCCTAGTTTGGAATTGTCCTGGGTGTCGTCCCAGTGGTAAGTTAAGCGGCTATAACGCTGAAGAATTGCTATATGGTGCAGATGCCATGTAACGGTGGATGGAATCTGAATCACTATTAATATTGCATGTTCCTGAACATTATGCTTTTGTTCAAAATGCTAGGTCTTAGGAATTTTTATATAATTGTATTCAAAAGCACTCTTCGCAAAAATAAAATAAACCTAAGCCATCCTTTGATTAGCCATACATGTTATATCTTGCATTCTGTGTGTTGGCTCGCTGAGCACGGGGTCGGAGTGCTCATGCTCGCTTTTGCGACATAATACAGAAACAGGATCGCAGGATCACTATGCTTACGAAGATACCCCTGCCACTGAAGGAAGATCCCACGAAGGAGACTAGGACGTAGGCTTCGTTTTGCTAACCATGGACAAGTAGACCATATGGCTTTGTGTGCACGTATATTCCAGAATCCCGGTAATATATATTGCACACATTACCTTTCCAGTCGCTTGCCTGTGGATTTGGGCTTACTTTTGCTACTGTTTCCGCTGTATGACTGTAATGATGGTATTTGGCCAGAGCGGCCTTTTGTAAACTGTCACCCGATGTGGTGTATTTCAATTTCTGTAATATTACTATGCGATGTAGGATATGATCCAGCTATGTACCTGTGTGCACTAACTACTGATCCAGGGATTAGTGCAGTAAAACACAGTAGATTCGGATTGAAAAATCTGGGTCTGACACAATCTCATTCAATCCCCCATACAGTCCTTTTCCCCCATCAATTGATAAAAAATAGATACGTTGAAGATGTTACAATTGCAATACTCAATTCTTTTTTCCCAATCAAGTCTCCTTTGTACTTTATATTAGTAGTCAGAGTTGTTAGTGATTGAGTTTACTAAACCTTCTCTAGTGCCTGCATATCTTGTCTCACATGGCTTGTGAGTTGCTCACGAGCAGCTCGAGCTTCTTAACGAGTCAAGCTGGGTTTTCAACTCGTTAGCTTAATGAGCCGAGCCGAGCTAACAGCTCAATTGAGCTTCCAAGCCGCTCGTGGGCGGCTTGGGCTTGGCTCATTATTGAGCCGAGCTGTGACCTCAGCTTAGCTCGTTGGGTGATGCTTCAAGTTCAAGCTGAGCCAACCTGACTATAAGCCAGAGTGTCTCACGAGCCTCGAGCTTTTTTGCCAGCCCTACTAGAAGCCAATCACGTTGCTGTCAGTTCCAATTCTTTGGTTCTTGATAGTTTAGTTGCAATTCTTCTTCTTGGGCATAGTTAGGTGTGTTCTTGCAATTCTTCTACTTGTGCTATGTTGTTGATGTCTACTTCATGGGCTAGAAGGTTTGAATTTTTGTATGTATTAATGAAAATTTCAATTTCAATAGCACTAGAACTAGAATTCTCACTTATTGCTTCGTAATTGTCATGATTGAGACTTAGCAAAGGTGCGTTTTTATTATGTTCAATAAATATCTACTACTTAAAAATGTGAATTGGTGGTTGTTGGTCCATTCTCCCTCTTCTCTTCTCAGCCGCCCGATCAAAGATTAGCCGTCCAGATCCACATATAGGTAGTTCTTCTGCTCCTCGTAGAAAAGGTTGGGCCGATACGTGGCCTGCACTCCTCCTCTTCTTTTCGCCTCCTGCAACCGCCGCCTCCTCTCCCCGAACCCTCGTGCCGCGCCTCCTCCTCACTGTCGCCACCAATTCCTTTCATGCGCGGCAATGTCTGATTGCAGTCTCCCAACTTCCCCCAGCAGCACCGCATCCCCCGTCGCCGTCTCCCCAATGCATTCGCTCACCGCGTCCTCTCCCCATTTGCCCGCCGCTGCCTCCCCACCTCTACCTCCCGCAACCGCCGCCTCCTTCTCTCCCCCAAACCCTCGTGCTGCGCCTCCTCCTCCTCGGCGCCACCACCAATTCCTTTCCCACACGGCAGCGTCTGGTCGCAGTCCCCCAACTTTCCCTAGTTGCACCGCATCTTCCCATCACTGCCTTCCCAATGTATTCGCCCACCGCCTCCTCTCCCCATCTGCCCGCCGCCGCCTCCCCACCTCCACCTCCTGCAATCGCCGCCTCCTTCTCTCCCCGAAACCCTTGTGATGTGCCTCCTCCTCCTCAACACTACCGCAAATTCCATCTCCCATCGTCCTCCAACCAGAGGCATGACCCTCGGCGACAGCAGCCGGTGGATCAGAGATAAGAGCGCTCGACGATGGCGGCGGTGATTTCCTCTTCCTAGGCCCGCCCACGTGGCTCTCCCCCACCGCCACTACCCAACGGTCGCTCACCCGGTGAGCCTCTCTACCTCCTACTCTTCTCTTGGAGCGTATCGCACTGTCTATCAATTTTGGTCTCCCAAGCTGGTCGTCGAAGTTGGTGCCGTGGTCGAGGCGTCGTGGCCGAAGTCGAGGGGCTATGGTCAAAGTCAAAGCCGTGGTCGAATCGGGCCATGACCTAAGTCGAAGATCAGTGGTCGAAGTCGAAGCCGTGGTCGAAGGGGTGGTGGTCAAAGTTGAAGGGCCGTGATCGAAGTCGAAGAGTCATGGTCGAAGTCCAAGCCATGGTCGAAGGGAACAGTGGTCGAAGGGGGCAGTGGTCGAAGTCGAAGGGCCATGGACAAAGTCTGTCCGCGGTTGAAGTCAAAAGGCCATGGTCAAAGTCAAGCCATGGTCGAAGTCAAAGGGTCCTGGTCGAAGGGGACAGTGATTGAAGGGGGCAATGGTCGAAGTCGAAGGGTCATGGTCGAAGGGGACAGTGGTCGAAGTCAAAGCGCCGTGGATGAAGTCGGTCCGCAGTCAAAGTCGGAGGGCCGTGGTCGACATCAGGGCCATGGTCGATGTTAGGGTCATGGTCAAAGGAGGCCACGGTTGAGGGGTCGTGGCCAAAGTTGAAGATCCGTAGTCGAAGTCGTGGTCAAAGGGGGCGGTGGTCGAAGAGGAAAGTGGTCGATGTCGAAGGGTCGTGGTCATCAAAGGGCTATGGTCGAAGGGGACAGTAATTGAAGTCGAAGACATGGTCGATGTCAAAGGGCCGTGGTCGAAGGGGGCAGTGGTTGACGTCGAAGGGTCATGGTCGAAGGAGACAGTGGTCGATGTCAAAGGGTCGTGGTCGAAGGGGACAGTGGTCTAAGGAGATGGAGGTCGAAGGTAGAAGTGGTCGACATCAAGGGCTGTGGTCGGCGAAGGGACATGGTTGAAGGGGACAGTGATCGAAGGGGGCAATGGTCGAAGTCGAAGATCCATGGTCAAAGTCGAAGTCATGGTCGAAGGGGGTCGTAGTCAAAAGGGGAAGTGGTCAACGTCGAAGGGCCGTGGTCGAAGGGGACAGTGATCGAAGGGGGCGGTAGTCTAAGGGAGAAGTGGTCGACGTCGAAGGGCCGTGGTCGAAGGGGATAGTGGTCGAAGGGGGGAGTGGTCGAAGTCACAGATCCATGGTCGAAGTCGAAGACGTGGTCGACGTTGAATGGCCGTGGTCGAAGGGAGCTATGGTCGAAGTCGAAGATCTATGGTCAAAGTCGAAGATCCTTGGTCGAAGTTGAAGCCGTGGTCGAAGGGGGGACGTGGTCGAAGGGGTAAGTGGTTGGCGTTGAAGGGCCATGGTTGTCAAAGGGTCGTGGTCGAAGGGGACAGTGGTCGAGGGGGCAGTTATCAAAGTCGAAGATTCATGGTTGTTGTCAAAGACATGGTCGAAGAGGGAAATGGTCAATGTCGAAGGGCCATGGTTGAAGGGGACAGTGGTTGAAGGGGGCAGTGGTCGATGTCGAAAAGGGCAGTGCTCGAAGTCGAAGGGGGCAGTGGTCAAAGTCGCGGTCATGGCCGTAGTCGCAGCGCATGTGGACGTGGTCGTAGTCATAGCACCAACCTGGAGGGCACCTGCTGGTTCGTGCATAACCTCCGCCGCTACAAGGTCCCCCTCCAGTTGGACATCCCCATCGACTACCCCCAGGTCACCCCCGAGATCGAGCTCCCCACCCTCGGTGGCAAGACCCACAAGGTCTCATACTCCCCATGGCCATGAGGTGTAATCGACGGCTTCTGATTTACGACCACGAGCGTTGATCGATGTGTTCTAACTAACGACCACGAGGTGTGATCGATGTCTTCCGACTTACGACCATGAGCGTTGGTTGAAGTCGAAGATCCGTGGTTAAAGTCAAAGTTGTGGTTGAAGGGGAAAGTGGTCGTCGTTGAAGGGTCGAGGTCGAAGGGGACAATGGTTGAAAGGGGCAGTGGTCGAAGTCGAAGGGGATAGTGGTCGAAGTCGGGGGTTGTAGTCGAAGTCAACACTGTAGTCAAAGTCGGGGCCATGGTTGAAGGAGGCCATGGTTGAAGGGGGCCGTGGTCGATGTCGAAGGGTCGTGGTTGAAGTTGGGGCCGAGCAGGTTGGCACCGGTAGTCGGGCGACAGGGCACAAGCGCACTGGAGGCCTGCCAACGTACGATCACCAGCGATGGTTGACCGCTCCCAACCTACGGTCATGCGCGATAGTCGACGGCTTCTAACTTATGACCACGAGGTGTGATTGACGGCTTTCGATTTACGACCATGAGCACTGGTCGATGTGTTCTGACTTACGATCACGAGTTGTGGTCGATATCTTCTGGCATACAACCACGAGCGCTAGTCGATGTGTTTCGACTTACGACCACGAGGTGTTCTCGATGGTTTCCGACTTACGACCACGAACGATGGTCATCGGCTTCCAACGTACGACCACGAGCCATTGTAGAAGGCTTCTAATTTAGGACCATGATCGATCGTCGACCACTGCTGCCAACTTACGACTACCAGCGATGGTCGATCGCTCCCGACCTACGATCACGCGCGATGGTTGACGACTTCCGACTTACGATGACGAGGTGTGCTCGAGGGCTCCTAACCTACGACCACGAGGTGTAGTCGATGTCTTCCAACTTATGACCACAAGGTGTGATCGACGGCTTCTGACTTACTTGACGGATTTAAAAAAATTTTAGAACATGTTTGTATGCATATTCTAAAAATTTTTACCACCGTGAGTTTTAAAACATGTAGTATGATAAATTTTAAAAATTTCCAAATCCTATCCTCTCTTCATTCATCATTTTCTGTTCCGTTACAAAAAGCTTTGTTGATACCCTATTGGTGCATGCTTGAAATAGCAAATGGTGTATGCTTCCGCTCTTTTTCACTGGCTTTTTAAGAATTCTTTGCCACAAGATGCATATGTTTTAAGTAAACTTATACTTAAACGCAATGTTCTTCATCTTTGTTGCAGATCTTGCCCTATTCTCTGCCATAGGAGCACCAACAAATCTAAAGCATACATAAAAAAAGGTGGGTAGTGTCAGACCAAGCTCCATCACTTTTATTTGCTTTGGAGCCAGTTATGTATTGAAACTTATTCTATCCTACAAAAGTTTTGCCTAAAACTAAAACTATTGCTAATGCAGGAAAGAGCGACCAGTTCTTTTGAGGGGGATGCGAGATGCTAGGATGGAAATGACAGAATTCTTTCAAGATAACTAGCATGTTCAGCATTGACATTTATTATCTGTTCTACTTCCTATTCATCTGTTGCTCACTATCTTTGTGATGTAAGATGGATCACCAAATGAATGTTTTCATATTGTACTATCGTAGATATATTTTGCTTCTTAGGTGGTGCTCATTTGGGTTTTTTTGGGTGGCTTATGGCTGAAAAGCACTGTAGCTGACTGAAAAAACACTATAACTAACAGAGACTTATTTAGCATAATTAAATTTAAAAAATTTAAAAATATAAAAAATATGTTAGCCCATTACGTATAATACAAACACATACGGGAAAAAAGAACCTGCAAAAAAGCTCAGCAAAAAAACAAAAGTTCAAAAAAACGAAATTTATAAATAGTAAAAAATAAACCAAAAGCCAATAAAAAATAAACCAAAAGCCAAAAGCTGAAGCCCAAATGAGTACAACCTTAAATACTTCTACGCAGCAGCACTGCCCGCACACGGGCGTAGCACGTGAAACCTATCTACTGTACTACTAGGTGGAAGAGAAATGCAATCATAGCATGCAGCTTCGCAGTTGAAAATTTCCACAAAACTGGAACCTGATGCAGACAATCACAGTAGTCCAATCCTATCAACCCGAACACAAGTATTTTTCCAAAACACCCTCAGCTAGATGGCCAAACTTTACACACGATGGACTTTCTAATTTTCTATGCTGTCTATGCATTGTAATTGTCCAAGCCAAGGTCCCTCAAGGCAGACGTGGCAGCATCTTTGCAGTTGCCATGCATTGCCTTGGCCTTCCTAATAAGCTTCTCCACACCATCATTAAGCAAGATTGTCCTACAGTGGCAGCACAAGTGTCAAGATGCAGAACATGTTGTCGGCATATTGGGCGTGACTGTAAAACTAGCTGCAGATGATACTGTAGTAGTATATGGTATTGAAGTTCTAGTTCCATCAATCAATCTTTCTTTAGCCAGACTAAACTATGTATAAAACTATAGATCTGAAAAGGGTGCGGATTCTACAGCGTACCTGTTTTCAGGGTTTCTGACCACAAGATTGCGAATCATTAGACATGCTTGCTTCTGAGTCTGGGCAGAGGAGGGGAACTTTCGCATTGCCTGCATCGCCAGAGTACCATAGCCTACTCCCACTGCACGCGCTGCATTTTCTGGTGATCTCAGTGTAAGGACTGTCACCAGAGACATTACCTACACATTCAGTTAGCTCAGAACGGGGTCTGAAAATAGCTCATACAGAAGCTTCAGTATTGCCCATTTATATGTAATACCTCTTGTATGACTGATGGATCTTCAGAAAATATGGACGTCAACTTCAAGAACCTATCAAAACCACCTCGCTGAATAATAGCAGCCTTGTTTGCGTCACTTCCAGCCAGCTTCAAGCAGATAGAATGTGATGTAAGTTTGATATCGTCAGAGTAGGATTTCCTCTGTTACAAGAATGTTGCAGTGTTGTACCATACTACCATTATCATACCTTTGACAACATAGAGCAGCAAGATCTTGCTATAACTTTGTTCTTCTGCTTGCTAGCCTCGTCAATGCACTCAAGAAGCACATCAATCCCACCATTTTCAGATATGGACCGGCATATTTCATCCTGTGGTAACAGAAGAACTAAAGATGGTGAGGTTCTCCTGAGGCAGCTCATAAGCATATAGGTTACTGTACAAATAGCTTGTTTTTGCTTTATAACCAGAGTTCCACCAAGGAAAGAAATTTTGATAAACAGAACCAAAAAAAAAAAAGAAGAGAAAAATAGCAAGAGCAAGATGATGATGAAAAGTTGATTATAAAGGGCATCATACTTTTCAACTACTAGCTTTTCATAAATGCTGGCATCATGCATTTCATATTCCACTTACCAGATAAATGAAAGGTAAAACTGATGACATAATATATTTTATACCATGAACAGTGAAGCTTGAATAAATAAAAAAATTACAACATTGCAAGAGCTTTTGATTATCCTTTCTGGGTTACTGGGTACATAATCATAGTTTACTCTTACATTTACAGCAATCGCCTTCAAAGCAGCACAAACTGATGGTAAGCTGGAAGGAGCAACTTGCTCACGAAGTGCGTTGACAAGAACTCCCGCAATCCCAATTTCTGCAAACCTCCGAGAATATCCAAATACCTGCATCACAAGTGTGGGTCAATTTCATCTCTTCAAATCCAAATTCCATTCATTTCAAATATTCTGATTCCTGACATGCCAAACTACTATGGTTAAAGATTCTCTGATTATTTCTAACAATTAGTCATGAATTGAATAAATACACAAATCAAATAAAATGCATCAGGTGATATAAGCAAAATATAGTGTCAACTAGCAAGCAAGATGCAGATGTGCTGATGACAATGAGAAAACAAAATGTTCAAGACGACCATAGGAGCATAACGCCATCTCCGGAAATTGAACTCAACACCCTGTGTTACTAACTTTCATATTATTTCTGTCAACATGCTGTCTCACAAGAAGTTTATTTCAGTACTTGATTACAGATATCAAATCTAACTCCATTTAAATGTCCACTAAAACGCAGGGCTCCACTTGTTGGATTTAAATTGAAATGAAAGGCACGTTATAATTTTAACAGCTAAATGTAGCCTTGCATGCATCTTATACACACAACTGCATATTATAACTCAAGCTAATGTCCATATTCATATCTTCCCTCCAGTAAACAAACTTTCATGCTAACATGACTTTTTCCTGTAAAAGATCATTCTAGCACATGCTACTGCCTAATACTCACATAAACCATAGGTCATGAAATGACAGTCGTGTTCTCTAAAAGATCATTCTAGCACATGCTACTGCCTAATAGGCTAATACTCCCACAAAACATGGGTCTGTGCATGAGGTCATATGCCCCAAGTAGTCAGTCATGTTCTAACTCTCCCTTGTATGGACGGTTTCTGTCTTAATGAAATGACACGCAAATCTTTTGCGTGTTCTCTAAAAAAAACCATAGGTCACGAAAAAGTTATCTCTTACATAGGGTAATAAAGTGCAAATAAAAATGATGCACTTCCTAATGTAAAATTAGAGCAAGTCTTCACACGATTCTGCAAGCATATAAGACATATATGACATACTTGAGAAGCCACCACTCGATTGTCATCAGGCGTCAATAGAACACGTATGGCATCATACAAGCTTTGCACATTACTTTTTGATTTCTCCCTCATAACCTGCAAAATGAGTTCATCAACCTTCAGGTCCATAAAGGATTCTTTCACAACTTCATTGCCAGCAGATGCTGCTGCCACAACCCTAAAGCCACCATCCAGTATATCTGAACTTTCTGAGCCTCCTTCTAAGATATCCATGACAACTTTGGGCCCTTCGCATTGCCTGAACTTTTCCGTGCTTCCAACATCTACATATTGAATTGTCATTCCAAATGTCAGGAAGAGAACATATATTGCTTCTTTGTATAGGTAATAATATGAAAAATGAAATGATCAATTCAGGAAAAGAGAAAATTAAATATACAAGACAGTGCAACTGAAATGCAAAGGGCACGGCAGAACAGGACATTTTAAAACTACATGATGTACGTGAAATTACAGACCAAGGAATGGAACCTGTCTATTCTTGACTTGTACGTAACCAGATGCTGTTTGAATCTAGAGATTGGATGGTGAACCTACTTGTACGACTGTGTGAATTTTGTGAAAAGACCAGACACCTGAGTTCTTAGCACAGCACACCAATCCATAACATTCGCACATTTATATGCTGTAAGCAAACTGTCGAAAAGAAAGAACTCCCTGCTTCCTAGTGCATTTTCTCTGTACACAGCAATAATAAATTACTAATGCAAGCACAATTCCTTGTGCTAGCTAACACGATTCTACTCTTAAGTCATAACTGCAAACATAAGTTTTATAATACGAAGAACGGTGTAAAACACATCCGAATATCCGAGAGCATCCGCAAGAACCACAGCAACATACCCCGGAGCATGGAGCTCAGCGCCTTCAAGCCCGAAGCGAGCAGCTTCTCCTGCTCAACCCCAGCCGACGCGCACAGGGCGACGAGCGCCTCCACGCCGCCATTACGCACCACCACGGACGCATCCTCCGAACCCTCGCCGGAGCACAGATCGCACAACCCATCGAGCAAAGAGACCAACTGGTCGATATCCTCCCGCGACCTGCCACTGGCACTGGCAGAGGCCTTCAGTTCGTTCAGCACCCGCATCACTGGGCTTACCTCCGCCGCGTCAGCATCTCCAGGCACGCGTTTGATGATCCCTGCAGAAAGCAGCGAGAGAGACTGGTGAAACGTGTAAAGATTGGAGAGGTGTGGATCTGAAGGAGATGAAGAGGAGTTAATGGGTACCGGAGAGGTCGGCGCCCTGGAGGGTGAGGGCGTCGACGGCGTCGGCGAGGGCCTCGTCGGAGTCCATGCCGAGGTCCTCCATGTTCTCCCGGACCATGGCGTCGAAGGCCTCCTGCGAGATCGCGATGGCCATTTCTTGCTCCGCTTGTTGGCTTGGCCGCTTGGGTGCTGACTGCCGAGTGAATAGAACAAAACGAAGGGTTTGTTGGGGCTTTTCCCTTTCTTAAGGCATAGGGCAGTTTAAAATTTGAATTTCATAGGCCTTTTCGGCTTAATAGCTGAAATTAAGCTAAAATATAAATTAGATTTATGCAATTTTGGCTTGTTCGACTTTTCAGCTTGGCTCATGAATGTGATTGATTCTTATCCCATGTAAACCATTCCAATATTCCATTATGTGCCAAAATTTGGTGTTACTAATATTTGCCGCCCATAGATTGGCCAAAAATTAGCAAGAAAATGAAATATGAAGCTAACAAAATGGGATTTATTCAAATTTTTATATCAACTGAATGGGTGCCAAATTCAATAAGCTCGAAGAGCTTCCCTTCTTTCGCTTCGCTAAAGCCTCACTCCAACCGGCTTAAAGGCCCCGACTTCTGGCTTTGGTTGCAAATGCACTGTAGCAACTATTAGCTTTGTCAGGGTCAACATATAAGAGAAAAAATAAGAAAAAACTTATATCATCACGGACAATACAAAGGAATAACAAGAAAAAAAAGCAAAAAGCAAAAAAAACTGAAATTAAGAAGTCATTGCGTTCCAAGTGGCTTCTGGCCAGAAGCCAAACTATTTGGAGTAGGGCCTTGTCGCACATAACACATAGCTAGAAGTCACCAAGCTCAGCAACAAAGCGATGGGAGCAGCAGGCGGTGGGCCCACTTTCCTGCCAAGGAGTGTGAGCTCGGTAGAGGCGTCAGGCCTGCTAAGCATGGGCATATTTTCCTCTATCAACTATTTGGCTAACACCAAGTTTCTAATGCGGAAGTGTAAATCAATTTGGTTTAGCATAAATAAAACCTAAATCAACTAGGTTCACCTAAGTGCACCAACAATCTAAATCTATGTCAAGGTCTGCAATTCTAGAATGACAAGCAATCAATTTAATTTTATGAATATAAATTGTTTGAATATAAATCAAGTACAAGAGAACAAACCACAAAGACACAGTTCCTTTTTACTATGAAGTTCGGAGACTCGCCAATCTCGCCTAGTCCACATTAAGATAAGTTCAAACAAATTAGAAAGGCTTCACGAATTAAGCCAAACACCTCAATTCCACAAGTGATAGCTCTTTCCCACTTCGGATAGGTGAGCTCCAACCTTCACAACACGCCGGGTCTTCTCACAATATTCTTTGAGAAGATCACCGTGCACAAAGACTCTAACATCGTCCAGAAGTCGGCAAACTTCAAGAGTAAGAAGTTAAGCCCCTTGCTTGACTCTCGTCACGTGCATCGAATGCATAAACTCAAGTGGATACAAAATCCACCTCTAGATGTAACACATGCAATCTAGATTCTTTCTCCTTACTCACAAGGTGCAACACATATACAATAGAGAGAAGAACTCCACACTAGCTTAAAAGAATGAAATGGAGTCAAACAACACCATCTCCAACCGGCCACAAAGGGGTATTTATACACCACACCACGAAACTAGCCGTTGGAGATAGAAATCAACATTTTTGATAGTACCGTAGGCAAAACACCGGTACCATCACTCCCCTCAGCAATGGTTAGAAAACTAGCCGTTACAGGCAAAATCAGTAGTATCACCACACAAAGTCCGGAACTACTATTGAATGGTAGTACCGCTACACACATACAGAACTACCGATTCACAGGGGAGAAGAAAACCTTCTAACATGTTACTTTCTGGAAAAAACGTACCACTGATAAATCGGTACTACCGCTGACCAATCTGACTGCTGACTGGTAGTACCACATTTACATGTCGGTACTACTTATATCCGGTCATATCGCGCAACACATGCCAGTACTATTGACTTCTTGTCATACCACGCGCACACGGGTTGGTACTATCGTTTTTCTAGAAGAGCGCATATACTTCAACTAATTTGCAAATAACATTAGCAAATTATAGTATCATGCATACAATGACCAAACCATGGTTCCCAATAGATTGCAAAACACATTTACATACTTTTAGAATCATGACATAAGATATAGGTACATAGACTCTTCACGTTTGTAAAACACATTCGCAAATCTAAGTCACATGCTACAAGGATTGTGTGTGAACATCAACCATTTGCAAAGTATATTTGCAAATATAAGCCTCATACTACAAGGAGTAGGAAACATGAACTTCAAACACTTGCAAAATACATTCGTAATGTATAGTCCCATATTACAAGAATTCAATATATGAGCTTGAACCATTTGCAATACACATTTACAAATATAAGCATCATACTACTGAGAGCTAGAGTAAGTGAGATGGAGCTATCAACACATGATGAGACCCAAAGTACCAGACATGACCCCTCTTAATAGTATGGTAACCTATACTAACAATCTGATCTTTCAACCAAACATCAAGACTGCTGAAAGATTAGGAATACATTTTAGCCCTAACTAGTCATACATTTGCCTTAAGCAACCTCTTGAAACTTGACGATGCACATCTTCACTTCAAGTCTGGGTCATTGCCTTGATATACGTCAACACATGATACATCTTTCACTTGAACTCCATCAACACATGATAGTTCAACCCATGATTATCTCCTCTTGAGAATCTTGATCAACTCATGATCATCTTGTCTTCTTGATGGCTTTCAATACATGAAGCCGAACTTGTGCGACCTACCATGGTCTTCGTCTCCTTCTGAGCTGGGGAAGCACGGTAGGTGAGACTTGTCACATGTCATGATTGTAAGTTCAAGCTCTATTAAATTGGTTTTGATGATTAATGACAAATCTATATACGAGACTAACATATTTGTTGACTATGATATTATTTAGTCTCATTTGGATGAAAATGTGAAAATCATGGAGGTGTGCACTCAACATCATATTCTTATATCTTGTTGCACTATTTAGATCCAAAATACCTAAAGTTTAACCTGGATATGTGCAAATATTTTTATTACACATTCGCACATGCATATATTTAGGGGGAGTTCACTCTATGTTTTGTGGTTTCATTAGTATTGATCCATATTTTTTATCCACATATATTAGGGATCTCTACTTTAAAACATATACTGAGTATATAAAACTTGTGTAGTTTATATATACACATATTGTTTTATATCCAATTATTTGTAATTGTCATGTTTGTCATCAATTACCAAAAAAAAGGAAAGTTTGAAGAATATAGACCCATCATTATGAGTTAATGGTATATTTTGGTAATAAATGGCCATCATATTATGGGACTAACATTTTTTATGAGTTAGATTAATAGATTATGTTCTATGATGATAGAGACTTTGGATAACATCATGAATTGATCATCATCAAGTCAAGGTTCAAGAAGAAGACACATCATGTGTTGATGAACATTAAGATCTTGAAAAGAAGATGATCATGAGATGATCATCGAGTTAAGAGAAGACTCATCATATGTTGATGAAGGGCAAGTGAAAGATGCATCATTGGTTGGTGCATATAAAGATAATACTTAAAGTGAAGATGTGTGTCATTTAGCTTCAAGAGAATGCTCAAGGTAAAAGTATAACTAGGTAGGGCTAAGGATGTGTTTGTATCTTTTACCGATCTTAGTGTTTGATTGGAAGACCGGATTACTAGTGTAGGTTTGTTGCACTATTATGAGGGGTCTTATCTAGTAACTTGAGTCTCACAATATGTTGATAGCTCAATCTTGCTTGCTCTAACTCTCCATAGCATGATGATATTATTTGTGAATATGTTTTACAAATGATTGAGCCTCATGTATCTAATCATTGTAACATGTAACTATATTTTACAAATGTGTTTTGCAAATAGTTAAAGTCAATGTACCTACTGCTTATGGCATGATCTAAGCTTGCAAATTATTAGAATTCATGCATTTTTCCTTGGCATGATCTAATATTACTTATTGCTATTTCTTTGGACTTAGACTATGGTAGTGACTATTTGAATTTCTTATAATTTATGCATTAATCTAATATGTTTGAGATCATGCAAATATGTGAGTCGTGTTGCCCTCCGAATAAGCTGTCCATAGAGTCCAAGATCACTCGATTCCGATATTAGAGTAAAAAGTTATGGCCGTTTCTCCAAGTGTTATCTATGCTTAACCTGAAAAGGCAGTATGACCGCAGACTTATTGGTGGTACTACCACAATGCGGTATGACCACATGAAAGGTGTTGTAGTACCGCACCATGGCAGTACCGAAACCTACATGGCGGTAGCTAATTTTCAGAGAGGTTATTTTTGGAGTTTTCCCTCCCTTGGAAAATGGTGCTACCGCATGTAAGGAGCAGGACTACCGCATGATTGGTAGTACTAGGCCTTCTGAGTGTGGTAGAACTGATTTGAAGTTTAACGACTAGTTTTTTAGCATTTAATGAACTCAAAATAGATGTTAATTAACATGTGCAATAGTACCAGCCAGTACATGGCGGTACTACCTCACTTGCTGTATTTTTTAGGGATTTTTTGCCCCAAAGTTGAAATTTTGGTTGGAGGCTATAAATACCCCCTTGGCCGATTAGGATACTATCCTTTGGCACTTTATTTTATTCTCTTGAGCTAGTGTGAGTTTCTATTCTCAATTGTACATATGTTACACCTTGTGAGTAAGGAGGGAGATCTCTAGTTGCATGTGTTGCATTTAGATATGGATTTCGTATCCACTTGAGAAGGGAAGGGGAGGGAGAGGAAGTGAGATATGAACGTGGCAGGGACTTAAATGGAAGAATGGTTATGTAGGGTTGGGCTCCGAAATTCGCTAGATCATAATCGTTTTTTCTATGATACTTGAATTTCCAGCCATTGGATTTAGATCTAAAAGATCTCATCCCTTCTCCCAAATCATATAAATTTCTCCCTCTGATCCCTTCCCCTCTCTCAAACCCTATGCACTGTCATTGCCACATCGTTGTCGTCCCTAACATCGGTACTGCTCACCAGCGAGCCACCGCTGCTGCCTCCCTCCCCCTCTTTGGCGAGCTCCCCCCATGCCATGCTCATTCCTCCTCTTTGGTGAGCTTCCCTCATAGCACCCTCCTTTCTCGTCTCCGACGCCAAATTCACCATCGCCTCCCCGCTACCTCGTAACCACTCGAGCATGTTGCCCCGCCGATCTCCAACATCCACAACTCTCCTCCTTGCCTGTAGCTAATAGAGCTACTGCTGCCTCGCAACCTCGTCACCACCATCCCCACCGTTGATCTACCCCCACTCCTTCCTCCCTTTGTACCTTGGCACCGGTGAACTGAACCCTAAACTTAACTCGCAGGAGTTCGTTGTCGGAGTTCCACCATTGGTAGTCAATCACCGAAGGCACGAACCATGACGCAAATTGGTACTCTCAACATGAAGAAATACCCAAATACTCCTTAGCAATTTCCTTGAAAAAAATACAGAGAAGGCAAATGATCTATTGAGGAGCAAATATCCTCCTACCCTGTGTTATCTACATATAAAAGTTAAAAAAATTCCAAAAAAATCAAAAAATAGAGGAGGACATATTCTATAATTATGTAGATTTCAAAAATTAAATTCAATGTATTTGAAATACATGAAATTGGCAAGCAGCGAAAATAAATAGTGGCACCCTAGCTTTGCGGCCATCTAGTCTAACAGGAGGGCAAGTTGCATGCCAATGGGCCGAACAGAAACGAGGCAAGTCCGTCAACTATTCACGATGGGCTCAAACATATTTTGACCGACTCGAACTTCTAGTCTAGTTTGAATTTTGAAATCGGTATGCCCTCATATTTTCGAAGAAAAACAATTAGAACTAAATTCGAAGACTTGCAAAACTCTCCATCCCTCCAGTGTACATACTGCAGACACGTCCATAAAACGCCAAATTTTGCAGCACACTTACGTGTGCCATAATTCACTCCAACTCCCTTTCAACCACACGAAATTGCATCCGAAAAATCCCAATCATCCAATGAAGCCATCCAAGAAAAAAGAAACCAAAAAAAGATTTTTCTCCCCGCCTTCTTTAAGCACAACCAAAACCCCGCAGAAAAAAGCCCAAGAGGCCGAAAGCCTAATCTGCAACGAACTACGCCGCCACGTCGCTGCCCCCTCCTCCAATCCACAATCAGACCAAACCCCAGACGCCGGCAAGCTGGACACCTACGCCATGGAGCGGATGGCTCTGCTCCGCACCTCCGGCCGCCGCCTCCTCCACCGCTGCCGCAGGCCCAGGCCCTTCCAGCCCGCCGCCTCGTCCGCGCCGCGCCGGCCGTCTTCCTCCTCATTCTCGTCGCGCAACTACTCGGCTCTACCCGGCGGCGCGCGCCTCCTGGCCGCGGCCGCGCCGCTGCACTGCGCCGGGCGGCACTGGCCGGTCGCCGCGCCCCGCCTCGCGCGGCGCCTGTCCGCCCCCGCCGTCTCCACCTCGCCCTCCCCTGTGCCGTATGGTGAGGACTGCTTTTGCCCGAACTCAAATCTATATCAGAAAGAGCTAGCCTTATGTACTATTTTACTTGCAATTCCCAAAGGTAGGGGAAGAAAATGACTCAAGTCCGCGTGTAAGTGCATAGTTGATTGGAAATAAAGTTGTAAAGTTGCATTGTGTTAAGTCTCGGTCGGCTTCTATCATCAAAATTCTGCATTTAGTATGTTTCTTTGCTCATGAAATTTTTACTGGGATAGCTGAATATACACAGCTTGAAAAAGTGTCAGGCATTCAAAACTGCAACATTTTGTCATTCGAGTAACCGCTGTGACACTCTTATAAGTTGCAGCTTGAGAATGAATGTATGACCTGTTTCATTCTGACATGAGCAGATACAGATGATGTCCATGAGTACGCTGCAAAGCTAGGCTTCGAAAAGGTCTCTGAACAGATCATAGATGAGTGCAAATCAACCGCTGTTCTTTACAAGCACAAGAAGACAGGTGCAGAAGTTATGTCTGTGTCAAATGACGATGAGAATAAAGTGTTCGGCATTGTTTTCCGTACCCCTCCGTAAGTGCATTTAATCCTTGTTTCTTTGAATTGGTGGTGGTCGAATTAGAATGGTAGTACTGTTTGCCCCTTTGGCATAGGATTATCATGAGAAAAAGAAGTAGGGAGACCTATCCAGTATTCACACAGAGAGAAAGAAGTAAAGAGCACATCGTTGTACTCATGTAAGCCTATTGTTGTTTTTTCTTAAGATGTATCCTTTTATTACCAGGAAAAATTCGACTGGCATACCTCATATTCTTGAACACAGTGTTCTCTGTGGATCAAGAAAATACCCTTTGAAAGAGCCATTTGTTGAGCTCTTAAAGGGCAGTTTGCACACTTTCCTGAATGCATTCACCTATCCGGATCGGACATGTTATCCAGTTGCGTCAACAAACACCAAGGTGATGCCTAATAGTCACAAATTTGCTTCAGTTCTTTGTTCGGCGACCCTTTTTGTAGCATTATCACCATACATGTTGGTTGTTTTGCAGGATTTCTATAACTTGGTAGATGTATACCTTGATGCTGTTTTTTTCCCTAGATGTGTTGAGGACTTCCAAACTTTTCAGCAAGAAGGTTGGCATTATGAGCTTGACAGTCCTGAAGAAGAGATATCCTACAAAGGTTTGATTACTCATTCTAATGGAGCAAGTACATTTATATGTGAGCTAAGCGCATCCCTCAAGAAGTATCTGAATGCAATCCTTTAACATGTAAATGTAGGTGTTGTCTTCAATGAGATGAAAGGAGTTTACTCTCAACCCGATAACATAATGGGCCGTGTATCTCAACAGGTAAACAATTTGTTCCGTTTTAGTTTTTCAATCTCTGGGGTTTGAGTTCATTAGGAGATTGTGATTATGTGTCTTATCATCCTTTGCATAATAGTGCCCTGGGATCTCCTTGTTGATATCCTAATATGATCATAACCTTCTCAAAACATCTATTGCCGAGATTGAACTTCAACCCTATAAATTAGTTGAATCTTGGTTGATGCTTTGTATGGTTATTATCGATTATGAGTCTAGGGCCCTATTCCAAACTCCAAAGTGCTATGTCTTTTTGCTAAAATGGCACTGTAACGGCTGTTAGCTTTTTTTGAGGCATTCAATTAAAGAAAAATGAAAAAAATGAAAAATGAAAAACATCATTATATCTCCACAGATAATGCAAAGGAAAAAGAGAAGAGGGGAAAGAGAAAAAAAAACCGTGTTAAGAAGCCAACTTGTTTCAAACGGGGAAGCTAGAAGCTATCGTTGTTTGGAACAGGGCCTAGGACTAAATCCAGAAGTATTGATTGACAAAGTACTATCCCAGTGCCCCTTTTCTAATGAACTGCTTACCTAAGCATTGATATGCACAAGGGTCCAGGCTGTTGCATTTTCGCCTGTATTCATTCTACTTTCTGGTTTAAACTGGGTTTATTTTAGACTTCAGTACATTAGCAAGATGTAGTTTCAATTAACTTTTACTCTATGCTTCTTTCGTAGATGCTTCCTGGTTTATTAATTTGTGCTAATAGTCCTATCCTTGAATACCCCTTTGTACTGTTCTTATCATATTCTTAAAGGTGATTTTTCATAGTTTCTCTTGTCATGAGTTTGGATGCTTGTTGCTACAAGTAGAAGTGCCTAACAATTTTGAACTTTTTACAGGCACTTTTCCCTGAGAACACGTATGGTGTGGATAGTGGTGGGGACCCAAATGAAATCCCAAAGCTTACTTTTGAAGAATTCAAGGTTTTGTAGGAGATATTACTCATTTACTCTCAATCAAATTTGGTATTTCCATTGATTGATATGTATTGCTCTTATATGCCCTACAACTGCAAGGTTACATGATGCCTTTTGCTATTTAGCTGTAGGCTATCGTGGGTGACAAAGGGCCCTTTCCTTTCCTATAAGTCAAAGTTTCAATGACGAGTAGTTTCTTTTATTGGAAATTATAAAGAGGAATTGCCTCTAGGACCATTGAATCATATTTTCTATATTTTGGAGTACCAGTAAGCCAACATTGGTTAATTAGTTTGTTTGGATTTAAATCTCAACTTTTTTGTCTGTGTCTTATGTTCAGGAGTTCCACGGTAAGTATTATCATCCAAGCAATGCTAGGATCTGGTTCTACGGTGATGATGACCCAAAAGAGCGATTACGCATTCTAAGTGGTAATGCTTCCATTTTTAAGTAGTTAAGTCATGCTTATTCACAAGTCACAAGTTTGTTTTTCAACCACCTTTTCGTGGTGTTCTGAGTTTCCCTTTTTGGACGCTCTTAAAATTTTTACTCATGTTCCTCTTCTTCTGTAGAGTATCTTGACCAGTTTGAAGCCAGCCCTGCTCCTAACGAATCAAAGGTTTGGCAGCAGAGGCTATTCAAAGAACCAGTGAGAATCGTAGAGAAATATCCTGCTAGTCAAGAAGGTGATTTGAAAAAGAAATATATGGTGTGCGTTAATTGGCTGTTGTCAGAGGAGCCACTAGATGTAGAAACTGAGCTTACACTTGGATTCCTGGATCACCTTTTGCTTGGGACTCCTGCTTCACCACTTAGAAGGATTCTTCTTGAAAGTGGTTTAGGAGATGCTATTGTGGGAGGTGGTGTTGAGGATGAACTCCTTCAACCACAATTCAGTATAGGCTTGAAAGGTGTGTCTGAGGATAACATTCAAAAAGTTGAAGAGCTGGTTATGCGAACTTTGAAGAGTTTGGCAGAGGAAGGGTTTGCATCAGAAGCAGTGGAGGCATCTATGAACACAATCGAATTTTCTCTAAGGGAGAACAACACAGGATCATTCCCTCGAGGCTTGTCACTGATGCTTCGTTCTATTGTATGACCACCTGAATCTATTCTCCTTTTTCATAAGAAAAAGATATATATGTTTGGACATATTCATGTATTGTCTTCGTTGCAGGGCAAATGGATATATGACATGGACCCATTTGAGCCTCTGAAATATGAACGCCCGTTGCAGCAATTGAAAGCACGCATTGCAGAGGAGGGATCCAAAGCAGTATTCTCACCACTCATTGAGAAATTTATATTGAAGAATGCGCATCGTGTCACAGTTGAAATGCAGGTCTACATAGAAGTTCTCATGTCAGATTTTTTTAATTGTTTTTTTGTCAATGTCTCAGACATCCTTAAAATTTAAACCTTTGTTGTGCAGCCTGATCCTGAGAAAGCCTCACGTGACGAAGCTGCTGAGAAAGAAGTTCTAAAACAAGTGAAAGCTAGGATGACTCAAGAGGATCTTGCAGAGTTGGCACGAGCTACAAAAGAGCTAAAGGATAAACAAGAAACTCCAGATCCTCCAGAAGCTCTCAAAGCTGTCCCTAGCCTGTCATTGCAAGATATCCCTAAAAAGCCTATCCATGTACCAATAGAGGTAATTTTCCGTCTTGCATTTATGCCCTATTTAGCCAATGGGCTGAAAAAAAACTGCCAGGTTGGCTCAAAATTCTGGCCTCAGCAGAGCTCTAAAAATAATGCTGAAGCCTAGTTCAATACAGAGTTTGATCATCCTTAATTCTTTGTTTTCCAAGTGCTGATTGCTGAAGAAACTAGAGGTCTGCCTGACTTAGCTCTAAGTTCAATGGAAACTGGTCCCTTTTGGCTTAGCCTTGTTTAGCTGTTTTCTGTTTGAATTTGCACGTATTGAGTTGGGTGCTATGGTGCTTTTTTACCAAAAAAAAAAAAATCATTGGCCAGCAGCCGAGCATTACAAATACTGGTTGGGAGTTGGGACTGCTTCCACTGTAGTATAACCAACAAAAGTGGTCTAGAGTTAATATGTTTGTGCCATTGTGATGTGAATCTTCTTGATTCCCAAGCTTTGCTCACCTGAAGGAGTAAATTTGACTATGTGTTGAGATAAAGAGTCTTTTGCTCAGTTAGGATAATTTTTCTAGACAATAGTTTATCAATTTACTGGCAAAAGCTTACTCTGGGAGTTGGTGTGCCTCTTTAGTCCTTACCCTGCAAGCTAGTATCAATTGCCTGGCTGGGCAAGAGGCTCAAAGAGGCAAACGGCCTCTAATTTGTCCTGCAGATTGGTCAGAAATTACAATTTTTTCAATTAGTACTTTCGTACTTCAAAGTTAATCAATCTAAAATTCTACATTTTTTATGAGAAGCTTGGCCTTACATCCAAACATCATAAGAGCTTCAGCTTTCTCATTTAGAACTGCTACTGCAAATTTTCAGTTTCTCAATCCTAGAATAGGATCTGGAGTTTGGCCAGTTAGTACATGGAAAGTTCCTTTCAAAAAGTATATAGGAAGGTTTGACAATGTTAGAAGTAGGGATGAAAACGGAACGGAAATATCCCGTACCGAACCGCATCGTTTTCTACATTTGACCCGATCGAATTCGTATTTTCGGACAAATTCGAATTCGGTTCGAAATACGGAATACCAAATTCGAAAACGGAGCGGAAACGGTTTAGACGTTTTCTGACCATTTTCTACTTTTCTACATTATATTCGGAATATACCGTATTGTAAATTCGGTTGGAACCGTATTTGGCCCAGGTGCCCAGCGCCCCAGCCCAGTTCTCCGCTGCAAGTGTCCATCCTTCGACCATAACCTTTGTGGTTTGGGCTTGGATGGAGATACATTTGCACTGGTTTAATTCAGCTGTGTGCGTGATTTTAAATGGGTCTCTGAGGGATTCTGTAAAGCTTTCTTGCTGTCGATTGTAGTACCTAAATTCTGTTTACTTATATAATGTAGTTTAGGCCTAATGCCATGTCTCCGGTAGCTCCGAGCGTTGACCGGTGAAGCTATGATTAGGCCAAAACAGAGTTGGTCTTCGACGTTTCACATGTTGATAGGAACCTGGGGTCGCTTTTCAATCGCTCCACAGAGCCGGTTTCTGTGATTACATTTTTCGTTCTCATGTCCAACCATTTAGTTGTGTTGTATATGCACTTGAACTTGATCATGCACTTGGTAATTGTTATGTACTTGGTCGCTTGTTAATTGTTATGCACTTGGTCCTACAAGTCGGTATTCCGTATTGAATTTTCGTATACCGACCGTGTTCGACATAATTCCGATCGAATTGGTTCGTTTTCGAAATTCTCGATATTCCGTAAGTTCGCGTTCGTTTTCGTGTCCGGCTTTACCGCTTTCGCTTTCGTTTTCGTATTCAAATGTAGAAGTAGAAAATGGTTGAGGAGTGTTGTGGCTACAGACCAAACAGAGAGAGAGGTGGTGGTGGAGAGTGATGAAGATGAATGTCCTGGGCCTCCTCCCCCCATGGTCGGTGTTCTATATATATACATGGGGAGTGCTTTTACAATTATGCCCTTACAGCTGATTATCCCCTTCAGGGGTATTTGTGTCATTACATGAGGTCTATTCTGGGCCTTATAACTTCCTACCAGGCCTGCTGGGGTTAGGTGGGGGCCACCCCTACGATAGGAGCCTCTCATGGTGAAGGGCTTCACAGGGCCGAAGCCATGTCGCCGAGTCCTTTGGCCCTCTCCGTCCCCGCTGCCTGTAAACTTCTCCAGACTTGACCCGGGGCTGCGCTGTGGCCGAAGCAGATGCGTGCTTTTCCGGCCGTCCACGTGGTGAAGCGTGCTTGGCGCGGTGCGGGCCTTGAGGCGTCGTGACCATCAATGTGACGGCGGACTCCCGGCATATGGACTTCTGAGGCGTGCGCGCTCCACAGTCGTTGCGACCTTGCCGCCCGGTGGTGTGCTTTTTAATGACGGTTGGCTTGCCGGGGGGCAGGCTGTCGCATCATGTGGTGCGCCTTCTCGTGAGTGGGGCGTGCGACGGTTCCCGGTGTGCACGCGGTGGGATACGGACGGTTGCACTCACGCACCCCTGGTAGCTGAACCGCCCGATGCCCCCCGCTTGTGCTTCCACCGGTTGGCGTGCCGCCGATTGGCATCCCTCCATGCTGGCGGCTTTTCGCCTGGTGAGGGCGAGTATAAATATGTTGGCATCGGGGGCCGCTCCCTAGACATCCCTTGCTGCACATCCCGTACCTGTTCATGGTTAGCTTCTCATATGTAGGGAAAATTTTGTTCACCTGCGTTTGATGACTGCGTCGACCGGCGTCAATGCCCGCGAGCGCCGGTGAACAAAATACGTCCTGTTTGTGGAAATGCTTCACAGCTTGACGCGGAAATGGCAAGGCCTGACTTGCTCTCGTAGACAGATATGAAGTCATCCATCCGCTCTGATCGTGCGAACGAGCATGTGCTGGTGTGGCGACGCATATCTGTTTACGAGATCATGTCTGCTCTTGCCACAAATTGGCCTTTGCATGTTCGAGTTATGGTGGTCGTATGTGCTGTTCGCCGTTCTTCAAGCTCGCTCCATCCCCTCGCCTAGTAGACGCGCGCGCTCCGTCCCCTACCCTTCGAACGGGTGGCAGCGAAGCTAGCGCCTAGTTGAAGCAGACGCACGCGCTCCGTTCCCTACCCTTCGAACGGGTGGCAGCGAAGCTGGCGCCTAGTTGAAGTAGACGCGCGCGCTCCGTCCCCTACCCTTCGAATGGGTGGCAGCGAAGCTGGCGCCTAGTGGAAGTAGACGCGCGCGCTTCGTCCCCTACCCTTCGAACGGGTGGCAGCGAAGCTGGCGCCTAGTGGAAGTAGACGCGCGCGCTTCGTCCCCTACCCTTCGAACGGGTGGCAGCGAAGCTGGCGCCTAGTGGAAGTAGACGCGCGCGCTTCGTCCCCTACCCTTCGAACGGGTGGCAGCGAAGCTGGCGCCTAGTGGAAGTAGACGCGCGCGCTTCGTCCCCTACCCTTCGAACGGGTGGCAGCGAAGCTGGCGCCTAGTGGAAGTAGACGCGCGCGCTCCATTCCCTACCCTTCGAACGGGTGGCAGCGAAGCTGGCGCCTAGTGGAAGTAGACGCGCGCGCTCCGTCCCCTACCCTTCGAACGGGTGGCAGCGAAGCTGGCGCCTAGTCGAAGTAGGCGCGCGCGCTCCGTCCCCTACCCTTCGGTCGGGTGGCAGCGAAGCTGGCGCTTAGTGGAAGTAGACGCGCGCGCTCCGTCCCCTACCCTTCGAACGGGTGGCAGCGAAGCTAGCGCCTAGTTGAAGTAGACGCGTGCGCTCCGTTCCCTACCCTTCGAACGGGTGGCAGCGAAGCTGGCGCCTAGTCGAAGTAGGCGCGCGCGCTCCGTCCCCTACCCTTCGGTCGGGTGGCAGCGAAGCTGGCGCTTAGTGGAAGTAGACGCGCGCGCTCCGTCCCCTACCCTTCGAACGGGTGGCAGCGAAGCTGGCGCCTAGTTGAAGTAGACGCGCGCGCTCCGTCCCCTACCCTTCGGTCGGGTGGCAGCGAAGCTGGCGCTTAGTCGAAGTAGACGTGCGCGCACTCCGCTTCGTACCCTTCGAACGGGTGGCAGCGAAGCTGGCGCCTAGTCGAAGTAGGCGCGCGCGCTCCGTCCCCTACCCTTCGAACGGGTGGCAGCGAAGCTGGCGCCTAGTTGAAGTAGACGCGCGCGCTCCGTCCCCTGCCCTTCGAGCGGGTGGCAGCGAAGCTGGCGCCTAGCCGAAGTAGGCGCGCTCCGTCCCCTACCCTTCGGTCGGGTGGCAGCGAAGCTGGCGCTTAGTCGAAGTAGACGTGCGCGCACTCCGCTTCGTACCCTTCGAACGGGTGGCAGCGAAGCTGGCGCCTAGTCGAAGTAGGCGCGCGCGCTCCGTCCCGTACCCTTCGATCGGGTGGCAGCGAAGCTGACGCCTAGTTGAAGTAGACGCGCGCGCTCCGTTCCCTACCCTTCGAACGGGTGGCAGCGAAGCTGGCGCCTAGTTGAAGTGGACGCGCGCGCACTCCGCTTCGTACCCTTCGAACGGGTGGCAGCGAAGCTGGCGCCTAGTTGAAGTTGACGCGCGCGCACTCCGCTTCGTGCCCTTCGAACGGGTGGCAGCGAAGCTGGCGCCTAGTCGAAGTAGACGCGCGCGCACTCCGCGTCGTACCCTTCGAACGGGTGGCAGCGAAGCTGGCGCCTAGTCGAAGTAGGCACGCGCGCTCCGTCCCGTACCCTTCGAACGGGTGGCAGCGAAGCTGGCGCCTAGTTGAAGTAGGCGCGCGCGCTCCGTCCCCTACCCTTCGAACGGGTGGCAGCGAAGCTGGCGCTTAGTCGAAGTAGACGCGCGCGCACTCCGCTTCGTACCCTTCGAACGGGTGGAACACCGCCACGTGGGCGGTGACTTGGGATCTTGTGAGGCGATCTTGCGCTGTAAAGGTTCCTGGAATCACGCCGACCCCTGGTCTGCCAGGGTTAGGTTCCTGTACCGTGTGACCCGACGCGCCCGGGGCACGCGGCGGCCTACGACTGGTGGGCGGCGGGAGGTGGACGGTTGCGTGCTTGCGGCCACTCGCCTTTTCCCTAGGCGAGGGGGACACGGGGCGGGTAGTGAATGGCGCGGCGCCGGGGCGGTTGTGATCCCCTGGCCCATTGGTGCGCCCATAACCGCGGCTAGGTAACGCCGTGCTGTGGCGGTCCTTGGCGCCTGTGGTCGCGACCTTCCAGCGTTGGGTGTGAGGCGTCGCGCTGGACGGGCGCGTGTACGACTGCGGTCGCGCCTTGTACACGGACCCTCGCGACTCTTCGCTTTCAGTTACGGGGACGGGCGCGTGTACGACTGCGGGCCTTTACACCGCTGCGGTTGCATCCGGCACGCGAATCGTTGCGACGCTTCGGTAGCGGCGGTAAGGGCGGGGTGGCTTGAAATAGCCCCCCCCGTAACAGCGTCCTCGCACCTTTACGCCCTCTTTCCTGTCTGCTCCGCCTTCTACACCTTCGCGCTATCTTCACCGCCTCAGTCTCTCCGTGGGAAGCGATGGCCTCCAGTAGCGAGCGCGGCCAGGCGGTTGGTGGCCCTGACATTCGCCGGCGGTCCTCGCTGTTGAAGGTGAAATACGCGCTCCAAGAGCGCGACCCAGCGGCGGCGGACCAGGAGCGGCTGGTGGCGGAGGAGGAAGGCACGTTCTCCGGCGAGCTAGGCCCCTCGCTCGTGACCGAGAAGACGATCCAAGGGCTCCTGCGCGCGGGGAAGTTGTCTGGGCGCCAAGAGGTACGATTGCCCGCCGCCGACGAGACGGAACCTCATCCCGAGAGGTCGGAGGCGGTCGTGTTCGTTGCCTTTTTCGACGCGGGGCTCCGGATCCCAGCGGCGGCTATGGTGGGCGACGTGCTGCGGACCTTCAGGCTGGAGCTGGCGCAACTGACTCCGAACGTCGTGGCCCGGCTTGCGGTGTACAGCTGGGCCTTGCGTTTGGGGGCGTGTTGGCCCAGCGCGTCGTTGTTCGCCTATCTCCACGAGGCACGATGCCAGCCCAAGGGTCGGAAGGACGGGACGCTGTCGAGCTTCGGTAGCGTCACTTTTATTTTTCGTCCGTCGTGCCAGAAGCTCTTCCCTGCGAACTCAACTCAGGCCCGTCACCTTTGGCTACGGCGAGTGCACACGCGAACGTGCGACTTCGATTTATACTCAGTCTCGTACGCTGCGTCTTTGTTTATACTCAGGCCCGTCACCTTTGGCTACGGCGAGTGCACACGCGAACGTGCGACTTCGATTTATACTCAGTCCCGTACCCCTGGCTATGGCGAGTGCACACGCGAACGTGCGTCTTTGTTTATACTCAGGCCCGTCACCTTTGGCTACGGCGAGTGCACACGCGAACGTGCGACTTCGATTTATACTCAGTCCCGTATAAATCCTGGTACCTGGCTCGATGCGCCGGGCCATATCCTGGTCGCCTCGGACGGTGATGATAGCCCGGGGACCCGGGATCTTCATGCATAGATAGCCGTGATGTGGTACCGCGCCGAAGGAGTTGAGGATTGGGCGCCCTAATATGGCATTGTAGGGGTACGGAAGGTCGACCACGTCGAAGGTGGCATCTTCGGCCCGCACATTGTCATCTCGGCCGAAAGAGACTTGAAGACCTACTTGTCCCAGCGCCCGCAGGGGTTGTCCCCCAAAGCCCTGCAGTGGGACTCCCGAGGGCCCTAGGCGGCTGCGAGGGATCCCCATCTGGTCGAAGGCCGCCGCAAACAATACGTTTGCGGAGCTACCGCCGTCCACCAGGGCACGCCCCACGTCGCATCCCGCGATAGTGACCCGGATGACCAGGGGGTCCTGATGAGGGAAGTCCACGCCTTGGGCGTCGCCGGGTGTGAATGTGACTTCGTGCCGCGCCCAGTCCGGGGGTGCTTGCGCTGGGTATGCCGCCACATGATGCAGTCTTCGCGCATAGGCCTTCTGCTGCCGTGCTGAGGCGAATTCTAGCGCAGAGCCTCCGGATATGACGTTAATGATCCTGCGGTGGGTTGCCTCCGGAGCCTGGAGCGACAGGAGGCCCTCCCGAGGTTGTTGTACGTGAGCCTGGATCCGTAAGGTGCCTTCCTGGGGTTGCATCCCTTGCGCCTGTACCTGCACGGGGGCCTCGTACGGGAATTGGACATGGGCCACCGCAGGCGGATGCGTCTCTAGGTTCCTGTCCCTAGCGACGCTATCGCGGAGCGCCGCGATGGAGGTGCAGGTGTGGGTATCATGGTTGACGCGGCCGTGGACTACACACCACAGTCCCTGGTGCTGGTCGTCGTAATCTCCGCGACCTTTATCGTCGCGGCCCCGGCCACGGCCACGCCCGCGGCCACGGCGCCCCCGACCGCCTCGGCCCGCAGGAGCGCCCTCGTCGGAACCGCCCTCAATGTCGAGGACGTACCGGTTTCGCCTCGACCTCTGCTGGCCGCGCTTGGGCTGATCGGACGACTCCTTATGCGAGGTGTCCCTGCGGTCGGGCGCGTCCCTGGACGGCTCCTGCTTACGTTTTCCCTTCGAAAAGCCGTTCTTCGGGGGATCTTCGGCTTTTGCCGAGGCTCCGGCCTGGTTGGTGTCGGAGTCGTCCCCTTGCCTGCGCCGTGCGTCTTCTTCCGCCCTGGCATATTCCTCCATTTTGTCGAAGAGCTTCGCCACCGTCTTGATTGGCTTTCGCGCGTTGTACTCGGCCATCGGGCCCGGACGAAGGCCCTATATGGCTGCATTAACGATGGTGGTTTCGTTAACGTCTTTCACTTGGCATCGAATCTTGGCGAAGCGTTTGAAGTAGTCCCGGAGCTTCTCCGAGGGTTTTTGCTTGACAGCAAAGAGTTGGTCCGCGTCGACTCGGTCGACGTAGTTTCCTTGGAAGTTGTTGTGAAGGCGGACGCGGAGCTGCTCCCACGCGTAGATGGAGCCCGGCTCTATGGTAAAGAACCAAGAGAGCACCACGCCTTGCAGCGCGAGGGGGAGTCCCTTCGCCTTCGTGGTGTCGTCTCCGCCCGCGGCTTCGATCGCGGTTTCGTACACGCGCACGAACTCGTGGGGGTCCGTGTCGCCTTTGTACGAGTCGATGGCGCTAGGAAACTTGAAGTCTTCGAGCCATGCCGCTTGCTGCAGCCCCGCCGAGAGCGGGGATTCCGGATCTACACGCCGCAGCGGCACGCGGCTAGACGTGGGGGCTTCGCGACTGTCCGCCCTCTCCGGCGTGGGCTCGGGCGCGATTACTGGCGCGGGCTGCTGGCTCCGAGCCTCTTGCATATCTCGGACGGCTCCGTGAAGGTCCCCTAGCTCCCGCTGGAACGCGTTGAGGGCCGCCAGCAGGGCGCTTTCTGCCACCTGTGCAGGCGGGGTCGCCGGTACTCCCAACGGGCGGATCGGCGCGGGCACGACCGCGTCGCGAGGTCCCGAGCTGCCGGTCGCTCCGTCGTGGCTACCTCGAACCGCCCGGTCCGCGCTGCCGGCGAGGGTTGCGGCGGGGGCGGCGAGGTCGGCTGTCGTTGCGTCGGCGGGGTCGGTTGTTGCCGCACCAGCGTCGACGTCTTCGACCGCGGGGTCCGTCCCCGCGACGCCGGTGCCGGGGTTGGTCGTCGCGGTGCCGGTGACGAGGTTGGTCGTCACCGCGCGGACGTCGACGTCTTCGGCCACCGCGCCTGCATCGCTACCCGCGCCCGCCGCTGCCGATGCCGAAGCCCTGGTACTCATACGACGCTCCGGCCCGGCCGCCTTCTTTCCCTTCGCCGCTGCTGACGAAGCTTTTTTCGGTGCCATCCTTCTTCGGTCTTCAGGCTTGTCCTTGTCCTCCCCACGGACGGCGCCAACTGTTGTGGCTACAGACCAAACAGAGAGAGAGGTGGTGGTGGAGAGTGATGAAGATGAATGTCCTGGGCCTCCTCCCCCCCATGGTCGGTGTTCTATATATATACATGGGGAGTGCTTTTACAATTATGCACTTACAGCTGATTATCCCCTTCAGGGGTATTTGTGTCATTACATGAGGCCTATTCTGGGCCTTATAACTTCCTACCAGGCCTGCTGGGTTTAGGTGGGGGCCACCCCTACGACAAGGAGTTTTCCGACCGTTTCCGACCGTTTTCATCCCTAGTTAGAAGTATGAACTATTTATTAGGAGATACTGCTCCCTTTCTTTTCATTTTCCTGAGGACGACTTTTTTCTTTTTGTTTCTTCATTTTTCTTGTTTTAGTTAGACTTGGGAACATAATGTTCATACTGCAAATGTCATGTAGGTGGGAGAGGTAAATGGTGTCAAGGTTTTGCAACATGATCTATTCACCAATGATGTTGTCTACTCCGAAGTCGTATTCGATATGAGTTCAATGAAGAAAGAACATCTACAATTGTTGCCATTGTTCTGGTGAGCTGGTTGATCAATACATCATTGTTGATTTATCATGAAGTGTTGAAGAAATTGCTTCTCTGTGCTTTCATATACAATACGGTATTTGAACTGAGTGTGTGTTCCAGCCAATCCTTACTGGAGATGGGCACAAAAGACATGGACTTCGTGCAGCTTAATCAATTAATTGGAAGAAAAACTGGAGGCATATCAGTTTACCCATTCACATCTTCAAAAAGGGGAAAAGAAGATCCTCTCACGCACATCATCGTTCGGGGAAAGGCAATGGCAACACGAGTAGAAGATTTGTTTAATCTGGTATGCTTGTGATCTTTTTCTGCGTAGACCATGGTGCCAAAGGCAATGACAGGGTGCAGAAGACATGCTTACTTGCTTAATCTGTTCAATTTGCATCTCTCTTTACGAAAATTAACCTAGTCACGTAATTGCTGATCTCGTATTTGCATTATGAAAATAAATCCATGCTCTGTTCTTTCAGATTTACTGCATTCTTCAAGATGTTCAGTTCACAGAACAACAGAGGTTCAAGCAGTTCGTTTCTCAAAGTAAAGCAAGAATGGAGGTACTAAACTAATATCTTTATGATGTAGACTGGCATATGGATGCATGCAACGTGGTTATCTAATGCTTTGTCGAACACAGAATCGATTGAGGGGCGGTGGCCATGGTATAGCTGCTGCTAGAATGGATGCTAAATTAAATGCAGCTGGATGGATTGCTGAACAAATGGGTGGTGTTAGGTAAGATTCTTCATGGTATATACATTTGGAGATTGTTAAGTCAGCTGGCTTTTTAAATGGCATATGTGAGTATTGCCTTGTAATCATAAGCAAGGATAGAAATCCCGCTACCGGAGGAAATCCCGCCAGGGGACCGATAACGGTAACCGGTCGGTTACCGGAAAACCCGGGCAAAATTCGAAGAGCAAAATTTGAATTTGGGCTGTTTTGAAACCGGCAATTGGAAAAACCGGACGGTTACCACCCAAAAAACCCAAAGAAAAACAGTTAAAAACCAGTTATGGGTAATTAACAATTGAAAATTCCTAATGCATTTATAGCAAAAAAGTATCAAGTCAAACACGGGATGTCCTAATACATTGGATTAATGTTAAACAATGTAAATATCATTAGGGAATCCAACTTTTACATTCAAAGATTCATATTTGAATTTAAACAAACCTGGCTGGTAAATTGTTTCCCAGTACCCACCAGTAAATCCGGTTACCGGTGGGATTTCTATCCTTGATCATAAGTACATGACTATGGGGTAGTCTTCTGTAGCTTACATTTATGATACAATGTCTTGGCTACTTATTTCTACTTGTTTTTACTTTTTTTAAGGAATAGGCTTCCTGTGTTTTTAACAGCCATTTGTAACAAATATGTCAACATCTCCACTTGTAGCTATTATTTTTCTCAACAAGACATTTTTGTTTTAGAGTGTACATTTCTCGCTATTTACAAATCTGTATGTGACACTGTCACATTTGTTGGTGTTTAAATACTGATTTATTTGTTGCTATCACCAGCTATCTTGAGTATTTACGTGACCTGGAAACAAAGATTGATCAAGAATGGGACAAAATATCTACTTCACTTGAGGAAATGAGGAAGTCTCTATTTGCTAAAGAAGGTTGCTTGATAAACATAACAAGCGACTCGAAAAATCTTGAAAAATCTAGCCAACATATTGCCAAATTTCTTGATTCACTGCCAAGTACTCCATCCCTTGGAAGTCATCCATGGCTCAATCGACTGCCTTCTGTTAACGAAGCCATTGTTGTCCCCACACAGGTATGGCTAATTTGTCTGGCATTAGCTTTGAACAGTCTTTTGGTAATGATTACTCGTTGGCATACAATTGTGAATATCAATTTATCTGTTGTCTGAAGGTTAATTATGTTGGGAAAGCTGGAAACCTATACCAAAGTGGATACCAGCTCAATGGAAGTGCCTATGTCATCTCCAAGCACATAAGCAATACGTGGTTATGGGACCGTGTTCGAGTTAGTGGTGGTGCATATGGAGGGTTTTGCGATTTTGACACTCATTCTGGTACTTTGATCTTATGCCAATTTCTTGCCCCTTTTTTTGATAGTTGGTATAAAGCACCATGTGTTGTTTTCTGCTGCTTCAAATTATTCACATTATGCTAAATGTTGTTTCCTTTTGCAGGAGTGTTCTCCTATTTGTCATACCGCGATCCAAACTTACTGAAAACACTAGAGGTCTATGATGAGACAGCAAAGTTTCTCAGAGCTTTAGAAATGGATGATGATGCTCTCACAAAAGCTATTATTGGTACCATAGGTGATGTTGATGCCTACCAGCTACCAGATGCTAAAGGTTACAGCAGGTACGTAATCCTCTCTCTATTCTGCATAGTGCACAATAACTTCAGTCCAACTCAGCCACAAATTCACCGATATGTCTGTAATCGGCTGTTTTAACCAACACCTGTATATTGATGTGTGCTAAACTGCTAGTATAAACCAGTGGCTTATTGCTGGTTGCCAATACGCCATATTGGCTGGGGTTAAGTATCCATGTCGATATTACTATTCTAGTTTTATATCATTATATGCAACAATGAATCTTTCTGATGCATTTTCTTACGCATTAATTGTATTTTGTGGATATTCCAAATGTCGTTTCCAACCAAGATTGACTTTGATTTGGTGTGACACTGTGACTGCAAACACATATGAACAAGATACAAATTATGCTCTTGTGCACATGGTACCATAGCGCACAAAGAATACACGAGTACTGAACATGCATTTTGCCTTTTTTTCAGTCTAATGAGATATTTACTGGGCATCACGGAGGTGGAACGCCAGCAAAGGCGTGAAGAGATACTGTCAACCAGGTTAGAAAACCCATGGTCCCAATTTCATCTCTACCACCTCCATGTTTTTACACAAAAATCGTTGATTGTGTTGGTTTTCATGCGGCAGTCTGAAGGATTTCAAGGAGTTTGCCGATGCGGTCGAAACCATCAACGACAACGGGGTTGTGGTCGCCGTTGCATCACCTGAGGATGTCGAAAAGGCCAATAAGGAAAAGCCGGTGTTCTCAGACATAAAGAAGTGCTTGTGAGGTCCCTACACTCCTGCCTTCGCAGGATTTAGTCTGAACCTGCACTGAGCAGAGGTTTTTCGACCTTTGCTTAACTGATGAGTCTGACGCTGTAACATCAATTACATGGCGAGAGCACCGATCACCAAGACTGTAGCCCACTTATGATTTTTTCCCCCTCACGCAATGTTGGGGGACAATTATTAGTTCAGGGTGTAGAGCGAAGCGCATTAGTGTACTAGCCTCGTAGGCACGGCGGCACGCCGCGCCAGCCACTGTGTGTACCAAAGTAAAAGAGGCGATAATTCGTGGTGAGTTTTACAAAAAAATTCGAGGGCAAATGCGTATTTCCGAGAAAGTTAAAGGTGCTTTTAGAAAAAAAATTGAGGACCTGTACGTAAATAAATGGGTGTGTACGTAAATAAACGGGAACCCGTACGTAATTTAGGAAAACGCGGAGCGCAATCCTGCAAAGTGGAGGGGTAAAAAAATTTTCCAGGGACCTGTTCGCGAGGAAAAAGGACCTGTACGTAATTTCGAAATAGTAGGAGGGAATAGCCTCCCCCGGCCGTACCAAAAACCGGGCGCCACGCGCCGGCCGGCCGGGGGCAGGCGGGTGACGTGGGTAGCGTGGGGGAGCCGGAATCCCCCCGGCTATAATGGGGTAGGTATTCGTGTTTTCATGAGGAGTCGATCAACCCGTACGTGCCGCAGCGTCACTAGTGTAGCAGCTTGAGTTTATCACAGCAAGTTTCCTGGTTTTTTTACTGTAATTTATAGTTTTTGAATTCTAGTTGTTTGTAAGAGAGTTACATGTTATTTTAATCGATATAACTAAAATTTATATAGTATCTACTATAATCGATTTATATCTGTTTTCAAATGATGTAACATTGCTGTAAGCATTAAGCAAAATATCCCTTAAAACCGAGCAAATCAAAGTGAGCAAAACCGCCTTCACTTGCAGCCATTGCAACATGTAAACTGGAGCAACAAACTTAATGAAGCTCGTATATTTATGGGTGTGCTTTTTGTATGGTTTATGATTTAAAATTTTGAATTTTAATTATTCTTAAAAGATAGTACGCTAAACAAAAATAGTTATATATAATTTTAATCAATACATCTAAATTTAATATATTTTTTACTAATCTTTCAATCGACACCGTTTTTAAAAAAATATAAAACACACGGTTTAAAATCCAGTTATTAAAGCTTATAGTCACAAGCCAAAAAGAAGTCACCCATGATACATCGAGCAATCCAATTTCTTTTACTACAACTCCACGGCATCAGTTGATTATGCTGATCAGTAATTACACCGACCTGTGTAATAACTAAAATCGAAACAAAGGAAACTAATCCTGCAGCGATGAAGAAGACGCATCTCATCTCCTGCTCTGCTGCTGCTGCTGCTGCGCCTGGTGCTGCTGCCTGTGCAGCTGCGCGGACGCGATGGCCAGCATCGACCTCACCTTCGCCACGGCCGCCGCCTTCTCCGGTGGGCAGCTCGCCAGCGCCACCCGCAGCGACCGCACGGCCGCGTCCGCCCGCCCGGCCCCGAGCGCCGCGCACGCCGCCCGGTACGCCTCGTCCGCGACCCTCGCGTCGTAGCACGCGGCAGGAGCCCGCGCGGCGGAGGCCTCCCCTTCCTGCCCCCGCTCCTCGCCCTTGTCGGGAGACTGCTGCGACCGCGAGGAGGCGGAGGCGGGGTCGAGGAGGGCGCAGGCGCGGGCGTACTCGGTGGAGGCGATGGCGGCGTCGATCTGGGACATGAGAGACTCGGGCGTCGACGGGAAGCTCCGGATCGCGTCGAACGGGCTCCAGCCTCGCCGGCCGTCGCCGGCTCCGCCAGACATGGCTGGTTCTGCGACTGCGAGGCGGAAGAGAACGATGGGTAGCGTCGCGACTTCGCCAGAGGCTTCCAGATGAGCCTCGGGCCAAGCCGTTGTCGGTCCGGACGGCCACACATGCGATTTCCATCTTCACCAAGTTGATTCGTGCGGATCTGTACAACTCGTTTATTTTTTTAATGAGTAAATTGTATTGGAGTTTCTTAGGGCTGGTTCCCCCCGCCCCAAGGTTTATAATTTTTGGCTATAGTTTATGACTTTTGAACTGTTTATACGAGAGATTATAGAGTAACAGAAACTTACGTATGATTTTTGCCATATAAATAAAGTTAGTACAATATATATTACAATTAACTTGTAGACTCTATCTTAAAGAAACAGTTCGTTTAAAAGCTAGTTACTATAGAAATATCAAAATGTGAAAAAGCACATAGAGTTATGGTTTAAGAAATGGAGTGGGTTGCATCCCTCATAAAACAATTATAAAATGATTGATTGGTGCCGTGGCACCAATTTCATAGGATGACCATAAAATGAACCAACCTGTCTTTGGATGATACGACCCTTCAAACCAAATATTGAAGTCATGACTCAGCGCTGTTTGAAACGCGGGAAAGTTTCATGATCCCTTCATAATTGAACTGTTTCTGGTGATCGAAACAAGGGATTTTTTGCCAAGGCCTACGAGTAATAAATTGATTTATGTGAGATTCCTACGTAATTTCTATAAAATACATGCATTCTAAATGGGTCCAAGATTTGTATACATACAATTCCCGCATTCAAATGGCACCTCAGAAGCGAAGCGTATGGATCTTCAAAGAGAGCTCGAGTTTAAAAAAGTAGCATCGTGATGAACTCATGATCAGACAGATAACCAAATAGTGTGGAAAAATGGGAGATGAAGTTAGCTGAATGCCTGAATCATTGGATTTAGTTAATCACTACCAAATCCCTTAGCACCTCAACAAGCCTCCATCAAAGAACCTTTTGCTACCAAATCGGCTAATCTATGATTACGTACCAAACAATATATAAAGAGCTATGGAAAACTACAAAGGGGATATCTAGAGTCTGAGACACAATAAGAGCAGTATAGAAGATATGTACCACGCCACTATTATTACTTCAGCTTGTTCTTACAAAAAATGAGCTCTTTCCCTCCATGGCATCCTAAAGACTATATTTATAGCTATGAGAAAATTGTTTACACAAATACTTCTATTGGGTCAGTAACAGCAAGGGCAAATACGTTCTTTTCTTGGTACAACCTTTCTGGGCTAGCCATGTAAATTACACATCGCTAGGCCTCTAGTGCCATGTGCTGATTGGGTCAAGATGGGGTCACTCCCCTAACAATAGTCTCTTATGGTCAAGGCCTTCGTGACCGATAGGCCGAAGCCATTCTGCTTGCTTTTGACCCCCTCCGCCCCATCGGCCTTCCGGTCGGTTGTCTTATTTCAAAGTGCCATCATAGGCGATTGCCCAAGATGTCTTTAGCCGTACACTTGCTAAATTTGTGATCTAGCCAAAAGAATTTGAAAACCTCTAATTCACTCCTACTAGTCAGTTATCCTTAATTCTACAAAGTCTTTCAATTAGGCGCCTGCTGTAAACCTGCGCTGAGGGGGACTCAGGGTCCACCCTCTGGGAGGCGCTACGGGTGTCAGCAGTGGTTTTGCAACTCTCTGCTCTCTCCACGGCCACCTTCGTTAGTGCTGCGGCGGGGTCTGCTGGCTTCGGACCTCCTGCATCTCACGCATGGCCCTTCGCAGGTCTACCATTTCCTGCTGGAGTGTTCCACAAATCACCTCCAAGGCACCTCCGCCTTGGCTGGGTGTAGAGACTAGGGCACCCTCTGCTCACTATGCGGTGACAACGAGGATGCCAAGGTCAGCGGAGGCCGTCACGTTGGTGACAGGGCCGTCAATGTGGCCTGGAGCCACCAAGGCTGGGTCCTTTCGCAATGCTGCCCGTTCCATGGCTCACGCACTTATCGAGGAACCTCCCTCGTTACCTGCTGCGGCACCCGATGTGGCTGCTTCGATGCGCCGCTGCCATGGAAATGGAGGACCCTCGACCACCAGCTCTTGCTCTTGCCACGATGATTTCGTTCATCGTACTTCTCTTTCACTTAAGAGCTGACATTGCCTTCCTTAGTACCAACGCGCCCTAGCATCCTTACCTTAGCTTGCAGCTTTTATGCCACTCCCCACGAACAGCGCCAACTATTGTAGTCACATACCAAACAACATATAAGGGGCTATAGGACACCACAACGAGGTTGCCTGGAGCCTGAGACACAGTAAGGAGCAGTATAGAAGATGTGTACCATGCCAATATCATTATTTAGGCTTGTTCTTACAAAAAAAAATGATCTCTCTCCCTCCACGGCACCCTAAGGCCCATATTTATAACCTTGAGAAGGTTGTTTACACAAATGTTTGTCAGTAACAGTAAAGGCAAATATGCCCTTTTCTTAGCACAGCCTTTTTGGGCTGGCTATGTAATACTGGGCCTCTGGTGCTATGGTCCGATTGAGCCAAGGTAAAAGTCACTCCCCAACACTAAGTTTTACATCATATATATACCAAGGCAAAAGGAAGCAAAACAAAAAAGGGTATCGTGGCAAAAAAAGAGAAAGAATGGCTATATGAAGGTTTGTCAGTGAAGTTGCATCAGTGCAACCCCCCCCCCCCCCCCCCCCCCCCCCCAAATCTCACATGAACTGCTGGATAAAGCAGCTCATGCACTGATGACACCTGACATCCATGGCACAACAACAGGGGCGGTGGGATGAGAATCTCTGTAAGACTCGGAGTACTTGTCTTTGAAGTTTATTTTAGGGTGGTCAGCCTGCAAGCACAAACCATCACGAGAAAAATTAATTAGCCTGGGAGAAGAAAAATGACTTATCTCACGCCACTCACACGAAAATTACATTAACGATGTTCAGCACCTTAAATAAATATTTTGGCTTATAGAACAAAGCCTCAGATGAAAGGAAACTTTGGGAAAAAACATCACCCCAAGAGTGCATATCATAAACATCGATTTGTCAAACTACGTGGCAACTGGCAAGTGCAATGAGACCAACCTAACTCCAAAAAATCATCATGCAGTCACAAACCAGAATTGTGCACGATGAGTCATAAGAGATGTAATTCCGGCCAATATAACGTAAGAAGAGAAATGGTTGTTAAAATTATTAATGATTAAACATAAAGCTACCAGTGTAAACAACTAAACATGTAAAATGGGTAAAAGCACAACCATACGCCATCACTATCTATAACATTACATGTTTTGCTGTAGATGAATTCACATTTAGCGTTTCAGCCCCATCAAGAATGTACCACAAACTTGTCAAATGCATCATCCTAGCTTATTATTGAAACTAGCCCAACAGTTAGCACGATGAACAGCTCAGTTAAAAATAAAATAAGCTGCCTTGGAAGAGGCGTACAAGCTTCAATCAGCTGCAAGTATGACGAGGATTACATCTTTCTAGAATCATATAGCCCAAAACTAATGTTACAAGGTTGCTGTTTGAACTGAACTAGCAAGACAATGTACATGCAGAATAGCACCAGTACCACCTATATTTTGCTTCCGCTATTCAAATTCCTAGCAACTATGTTCAAATTCCTAGCAACTATGTCACAAGAAAGGGCAGTGCTTTAAAGGCATAAACACAGATATCTCTCCTCATTTCTATACAGTAACTGAACAGCAAATTATCCCATGTCACATATACAAAATGCATAAAAACCTGAGGTACTAATCCAGGAAGCAGGAAGAACCAGATATTAACACTCATTCACACTAAAAAATGGTAAAGATGCAACAACCTACGGCAATAGTTTCGATGGTTGGATGCGTACGGATAGAACAAACAGGGTATACCTGTTTCAACCAGCACTCCTGATGTTTATGCTCATATTTATCTGGCGAGTAGCATCCAAACTCTGATGGGCAATAAACCCATATATTGCACTTCATTTCACCTGGCTTGGCATTCTTAGCCTGGTCTAGACATGCTTGACAACAATCAGCAGCAGATTCTTTGTGGTGCGTTAAGCCCCATTTAACAGCAGTGCCATCATAATCAGTATGTAGCTCAGCGTTACATTGTAGGGGCAAAGGTGGACCTGCTATTATCTCTTCTTCTGCAACAATTAACATAGATTTGAAATTCGAATATCTATTTGAGCACTTCAAAAGCTAGTCCGTAACTATAGTCCTTAAGAAAAAGAATACAAAGGGTCCAACTTGAAACCACTAATGCTCTGAACCTTATAAATTACATAGACAAGTTTCATAGACAATGTTAGGGAAATAACCTTCTGGTTCATTCTCAGGTTTGTCATCATGTTCGGTGTGTGAGACTTCTACTGGTATCCAAAGACCAATGTCCTCCATTAGCACATGCCAGTTGAACTCCAGGGCACGCTTTAACATTCCTATAGAAAAAGGTTGAAACCCAAGTATTACAGTTGAGGGGGGAAAACTTTAGAAATCACCAGAAACATACCAAATCATTAGAAAGGAAATTGAACACATAGAAGTGAGTAGTTTAAACAATAAAGCTCCCCTACGTGCTTCCTCATTGGAGAGACCTAAATTTGCTGAATTCTGAGTAGATGCACTTTTGATATCTTTTAGCTTCTCAACACGCCATGATTCCACAGCTTCTGTCATATAGTAGGAAAAAGAAATATAAGTACTTAAGTATCACCGACCAAGATAACGGCTTGAATAATCAAGATCTTGCATGTAGCAAAAGCAAGTGGCAAACATGCATAGTGCAAAGCAAAAACAGGATTTCACTTTTAGTGTTAATTTTGAAAGTCACACAAAACATAATGGCTAACTGCGGACAGCTGATACCATATTACCACCAAGCAATGCACCGGCCCCATACCCTAACCATCTGCATTTCACAGTAATATGTTCGAATATTAATATGTAAAATGTTCTGCCATATTTCTACCAAACAGGTCAATTAGCATGTAATATGTTCAAATTACCGTTTTTACCGGCCGCCAACCGGGATTTCTTCTGGTTCCGGTTTTTGGAACCACTGCTAGGTTAATACACCGAGTGGCCATTCACATGCGCAGAAGTAAAATCCATAATATGCGGAATGAGAGGGGGGAGTTCTGTCATGTAGTGAACACAGACAGATTCTAGATGGTTGGACAGATTCAGTCAGAAGGGGTGCTCTTCCTGCTCATGGATAGAATGTTTAAATCCAGTCTTTCTCACATATCTATAGCTATAAGACAGTGCAAATGTCAACTAAAGAAAATGACACTTGCAAGGGAGCATTTACCAATGCAACAATGATCAGACAAGCACATAGAAATAAATAAAAAGTTCATCTTCTTCGGCCCTCTGTAGAATATGTCAAATGTCATGTTTACAAAATAGGCCCGTTGCACATATGCATGTCAATTTGACAACCAAAAACATACGAGGCCAAATTATACGCACGTACCATGGGAAACAAAATTATAGTCAAATTCCGAATCCAGGGGAGGCAAGTCAAGAGCCCATTTCGTTGTACATAAAACAGTACTACACTACTACAACCAGATATGTACGCAGAATACCTCGTTGCTCGGCAACACTGCTGTTGTCTCCCAAGTCGCGCAGCCGCCGCACAATCTCATACGAGACCTTCTGCTTCAGCTCCAGCGGCAGCTCCTTCCGCCTCTTCTCCTCCCGCGCGAAAACCTTCCGCAGCTTCTTCACCTTTGCACCCCAAAATTTGAGAGGATTAGATCGCAAGTCTTACGAACTAACGAACCAAAAAATATCAAATTTAAGAATAAGATTTTAGACTAGTACCGCCTGGACGAGCTCGACGGGCTCCGCCTCGCGGCGAATCCGGATCGACTCCACCACCCCCCTAATCTGCTCCTCCGTATACTGCACCACTTCGCCACCTAAAAATGTTTTAAAATAGCACCGAATCAGATCACATAGGCCAAAGGTGTAAACACGATGAGATATTCTGCGCACGTTTGGGCGTGGAGGCGGGGGAGGTGAGGGAGCGGAGCACGAGCAGCGCGGCGACGAGGTTGCCGAGGCAAACGGCCACGGTGATGCGCCGGTACGAGCACCACCTTGCCGTCGCGCGGCCCCCGAACGACACCGTCCGCGCTATGCCCCTCGCCATGGCGCCACCGCCGCCGCCGACGCCATCCCTACCGCCGCCGACGCGGCATTGCGCTCCACCGCGGCCTCCGATTCGCGATCCCCTCGCCTCGATCTCGCACGAGCTATGCTAAGCCCGCTCGTGATACGAGCGATTGCTACAGCGCTGGAAGCTTCTGGAATCCAGGCACGTCTCCGTTTTTGTTTCTTCGTTTGGGCCTTCCCGTTTCCGCAAATGGAAGTGTGGGGGAATTTGGGGGAGACAACGCGGAGCGGCAAGGTGCAGGAATAAGCACTCCTGTGTATGGGGAATTCCTCTCTCCCTGACATGTGGAGCTCGACAGGTGCTATATCGTGGGCCCCATGTGTCAGTTAGGGTACTGGGAGACTGACCGACTACGCATAGGTTGCGTTAGTGCGACCGGGTATGGATACTTTCTTGGCTCGCAGAACGAAGAATCTGCTATACTGCAGTGTTTCAGGCTCGTCATTCCTACGGATTAGACAGTGAGGACCATGGACAAATCTTCTCTTTGCTTTCTTCCTTCCTTCTGAGAAAAGCATCCGGAGCTAACTTTTGATTGATGGAACAGCCGGTTATGATAACGTTTGGTTGGGCTAAAATAAATTGATTTATGATTAAAATTATTTTATAGCTAAATGAAATTATACTGTAATTATTGATAGCTAATTTGATGTAACTAAATTTTTAAAAAAAAATTAAAAATGAAAAAAGATTAACCCATCACCGATAATGCAAACAAATACGGAAAAAAACTAGCAAAAAAACTCAAAAAGCAAAAAGACAAAATTTATAAATAATAAAACATAAGTTAGAAATCAGAAACTCAAACCCAAAAAAAACAGCCATATCAAGGTGATACTCAATCGCGGAAAAGTATTGATAAAGCAAAGCTGCGTACTATGCCAACAAATGCGGCAAAACGTGCCTTTCAGCTAGCCCAGCGACCAACCGACTCAATCAAAATTATCGGTCCTACCTGCAACCACCCAGAGGCCCGATCACGTCGTAATCAAACACCAATGGTACATAGTGCTCAAATTAAACCACAGAATAGCGAACAACTTTTCCTTCAAATTAAACAGAGTAGTGAATAGTATCGTCTAAAATTTCCTTCTAGGTATTCTTACTCTTGCTTAGGTAACTACAGAGTTACTATGGTTATAATCACCAGTCAAAATACCAAAGCAAATCACTCAATAAATCAAACTCGAGATGAAATAAAAGCCTGGAGGTTTGACCTCCAATACAAAACACCTATAAATTCAGGCAAAGCAACAGAAAAACTAGCACTATTGCAAATCCAAAATTATACGTATCTTTCGATCTAGTGGTACAAAAACCATAAAACTTTATATACACTTTGCTCAAGATCTTAAACACCTATTCCATCCATGGATCACAGAAATTCATATAAAAATTCAGACCTTTTTTAGATTAAAGCAAGATTGCACCCAAAAAAGGCAAAACACGAAAACAGTGAATATAACTTGCTCGTAGACAAATGATGACCAAGATGGCACTAGTTGTATTCCCACATATCACAACAAGTCAGAACACCAAAAAAATCAAGCCAAAAACCTTTGGATTATAAAATCACTTGTTGAGGCAAAAAAAAAAGGAAAACCAAGTTTGTTCATGAACTTCCTATCAAAGTATCTAGATGGGTAGAGATTAATTTTCAAAGTTTATATCCATCTCTTATACATCTTTGACACAACAAGATCAAAAAGGAAGAGAAAAGAAAAACCAACCAAGATAAGTACAAATCAATCAACACAAGAGAGCACACCAAATCACTTACTCTCAAAATCTACCTCTAACACATGAACACTTAGATCTCAAGAGAAGAAAATTGGATGGTTAACCACAAGTCTCCATTCCAACCCATTAAAAAGATGGGCTAGCCAGTCACATCTAATATTAGTGGATACTATTCACTTAGCACATACATGGAGAATCTGATAACACCACACATACCAGTTTTAACTCACATAATTCACTTATACACGCTTTTCAAAGCACATAAGTCCGAATCCACTAAACCCTAAGCATCGATCCAACTTGATCATGCCAGCTTCTCTATGACCTAAACCACCTTCCCAAACACCGCTCGCGCGTCTCGATTTTCTTCCAAAGCCATTTCCAGTATTTTGATCAAACCACCAAAATACCCTTCTATTGACCTAGTCTTCTCATTCCATTGAAAGCAATCGCCATACTTGCCACATGTAGATGCACCACTGGCTTGCCACACGTCGATAAGTCTCTTTTGTTCTGACTCCAATAGGTCATGCCTCACTTGGACCAATCAAGCCACATGGTACAACCTGCCGTTCAAACTTCCCTTCGACATTTTTCGACTTTCTCGTGCCATGCTTGAGCTTACTATCTCACCCAGCATTCTCAATCATTCTGGGCCTCAGCTTCTCCATAAGCGTAGTCGCGATCCTCGCTGTTAACCATGGTTCCACCGCATCTTTTCAAGACGTTCACCTCGAAAATGTTCCCTTTATTGGGAAAATCTTTGGAGTGTGGAACTCAGCTCAGAACTCGATCAGCAGAGGATCCTACTACAACGCGTTGAGACGTCTTTTAGCGCAGGACAACAGTCACCGCTCTGCCCACTATATAAGGGTTGATGTCGGAGAAAAGAGGGATCCGATCCAGTCCAAGTTAGACTTAGTGCAAGGCAATTCACATTATTTTCTCGGTTATAATCAATCATCTGAGTAATAACCACACAGGATGTAGGGTTATTATTCTTGCATGAGAAAGCATGAGCCTATATAAAAATTCCCATGTCTCTAATCTGCATGACCATAGTCTGAGTCTTCAAGAGCTCTCCCCGAATACAAACAAATCATACGTAAGATCAGTATTAAAACAACAACAACAAAAGGAATAAGAGTTTGATTCAATTATCAAATTTATTATACAAACTAAACTCTGCCAGCATACAGTCTACCAGTATCAGTGTATCAATGCATGGAAACTAGTACAGCAACTTTGTCTAATAAATCAGTCAACTTCAATGAAACACAAGTTAACATGGACAACCAGAAAATTGTTTTTTTAACACAAGATACTAAAATAATTTGTGTATCTGGTAAAGATATAATTGGTTATCAGCAACAAATAAAAATCCTTATGTCCGCTGTTATCGAAATAAAATCCTCATGTCCGCTGTTATCGAAATACAAGAAATTGGATTTCATTGGTTCTGTGGTAGATGCATCATAACCAAACAGCACCGATATCTAAATTTTCATTGCAAAAAGTTTCTAAAACTCATTCGGATAAATCCAATAACTTCAGAATCAGCAAATTGCAAAAGAATGATGAAAAAGAAACATGCACTATCTGGAAATTCAGTAATACAACTTCTCATTTACATACTGTATAGTTGTACCGACACGGTTGATCTCCACCCCAGGTGCCCAGATTGATATAGCCTTGTCGAGACATTCTCTTGTTACCTGATTGGAAATACCAACATAAAACTCGGAACAAATCATGCATAGCAAAGAACAGTCTTCTAGATGCTTTAAGAGAAACTTCCGTGAGTTTATCTAACAGATATCTTCAATACAAATGAACTGTATTTCCCATTGTGTAGTATTTGTCTACTTGACTGCTTAAAACTGACAACCTGTTGAGATCACCTGACCTAATTTCTTAGCTTCATCATCAACATCGCCACAGAGAAATGTAGTGGATGTATCACCATGGTAACCCTGAGGAATCGAACATATGAATACCATATAAATGAAATGGAACAATTCGGAAAGTGGCTGTAGCACAAGCATATTAAAAAAATCAACCTTGCAGCAGTCCATATCTACATAGACAAATGGGAGTGAACTAATACATAGGCCGAACATGCACATACAAAATCAATGCCCTACCTACATTTTGCACTCTCGTAAAAAGAAAGGAAGGCTGGGTGTTTTGTGCATGCCAGGCAAGAAACCACTAGAATAAGATATCCTCTAGAAAATCACTACAAAAGATATCCACCAGAAAAGCAACGCACTGATGACAATTAAATAAGCATTACGCTTTCTATCTTTAAGTTTTTGGCGATGGAAGCACTGCAGTTTCATAGCACTTAAAGAATAATCATTTCAGCTGATGTATAGATGATCTTTGACTTATATTAAGATAGAAAGTAACATTGATATTGATGATATCGCCATCCTGTCACAAAGAAGATTAACTGTAAGCTTTTGTATCTATTCAAAGTCATTGTCTCTGGATTTCGAATGTCTTACCTCAAGTGGACGAGAACTGGTATCCCATGACAGATGCATTCATGCATTCATTCACCGAAGTGCAGACAATCTTTGGGTATCCACAATAACCAAGAGGTGAAGGACATGCTCCATTATCTATTATCATTTGGTGCACTGCTTTATCAATCTCATCAGTTGTTATGCCTGGCTGTCAACAAGAACAAATCATTCTTTGACACTCGAATAGTAGAGCCCCCTAGTATATGGTAAGTCAAAGCATAACAAGCATGATCATACATCAGATGGAAAGAAAATCAATTGTCTTAGCAATTACTTACTTCAGATATGATATAGACCACAGCAAGAAACACATGATATAATCAAAGTTATTCCCATGCCAGAGCACGCGACTGCAATACTTTAGATCAGAAGGCACTGTTACTTGAGCAAATGCTCAATAGGTGTCTAAAATGTGTAGTCAGTTCTGTCCTGCACCTTAACAATTATCAGAGGAACCGTTTACCCAAAAGTTACTCTCTTTTTTTCAATTATTGAATGGAATGAGGTTGCCCTGGTGAAAATAATGTTTCTCCAACTAAAATGAACAATCGAGCATTTGTAGCGGTAACAGCGTTACCTTTACAGGAGTCCCGGCAAACTTCAAAACTTGTGCAGCAAGCTTTCCAGAAGCTCTCATGCATTCAATCCCTTTTTCATCATGTATTTCAGGTCCATTGTTCATTCCAGGTCTTTGATGAGAATTGGCATAGGCAGGCCATTGTATATGATTGGGAACACTTAGACGAGGGTACACTTTCCCAGGTCGTAGGCGTCTAGGGTTATTTTCCAGTGAGTCATCCCGACTTCTGAGAAAGTCCAAAAAGAATAATGAACTTAAGTGTGTATATGCATGTACTCTTATAGTAAAAATATCATATGTCTAAAAGTACGGACACAATTAATTTGAGAGGCGGACACCAACTTAACAACATTTTCTATTATCTCTTACTCCTAGTCCACACCATAAATGACACTCACAAACAGTAATATGTAACATGTACAGCAAAACGTATGACATGATTTTTACCAGGGAAACATATATAAGCATAGCAGAAATTATACAGTAGACATAAGGCACGGTCCATATTCCATCAGGTTGATAATTTAATTTCTTGGAATTTCATGTCCAGTTTATCTAACTCTACTGTAATATTGTTTATCCAACTCCATAAAAGTATCATCTCACTACTTAGCATTCCTTCCCTTGGAAAGTGAAAGCATCACAACAATTTTTCCAGAAAGAAAGTAATCAATCACATTGAATTGCCACAACAAGACTATATCTCACGTGTTTCGTAATTCTTAGTTTCTTGTTGTTATGGGCTTATGGCCAATAGAGAAGCAGTTCCATGTTGGGCCTTGTGTTCCAAAATAGCTCAATAAACCAGAAAGCTCAACCCATTTTGGCTGCAAAGGAACAATGTCTATTTTTCTATAATGATGAAATCAGGAATTCTACATGATTCACATGCATGCAGCATCTGAAAACATCTTAGTGCTTGTGGTATGGCCAATTTTGATAATTCCATGAAACTGCAGTACATTGCTGATCTGCATACATGCATTCAGTAGAGTCTATGTATCAAGCTTTAACCATTGGAGCATGCCTCCCATACTTTGGTGAAACCAGGGGATGCACAGTGGCAGGAGAAAAAGAACAGTCCAAGTTGGCAAGCTACCGACAAATGTGCCTATGTGATCAATGCACCAAAGTTCTGCATTCATCTTGCCCTCTCGCCTAATTAAGCTGGCATTTTGGCTACAACATTCATCCTAAGAATTGCATCAAATGATGAAAAAGATATCTATTCCTCCCGAATTAGCCGCAAACACCCGAGTATATGCATGGTGATTGATGACGAGTCAAACCGTACCATTAGAGAAAGATATCCTATCCTAATGCCAGCCACGCCAGTAGTCCACTAGTAAATTCTTGATTCATTTGCCCAGAAGGATACTGCAGAGCAAAACCAAAGCTGTAATAATCCAACAAGATGGGAGCAAATATATGTATATGTGTATGTGTATATGTGTATATATATTTTTCCAAATGCACAAATTCAACCTAAATTCGAGTGTTTTTTCCAAATATCAGTTTTAGGGTATATATCTGTCTATAACAATTCAAATGAAACGTATACCTTCGAAAAAATATACTCAATTTCAAAGTTTCAAATGAATTTATATCGCATGCTTTGCTGATTTATATATATAATCAGCACATTTCTACAATCAAACTATCATTAAAAAGATAACTACAATTCAAATTTCAATTCAACCTTGTTTGAACTAGTCAGTAAACTAGTTAAACTCGACGTCCAAAAAATCGAAAAAATTTTACATGCAATACATAACAAAAATACCTATTTTAAATCATAGTACATAGGGACCGTAGTGTCCCAGTTAATTATACTATATATATACATATATAATATAAATAACAGGGGCACCATAACGCTTAGACTCCATGATTAAAACTTTCTATCCATGATTAAGACTTCCCACCATGACTAAGACTTTCCATCTATAATTGAAGCTTTCATCCTGATATATTATATATCATTGCACTTACACGCATCTAAAAGCAATCTAAAGGTAAATAGGCTTGGTGCCCAAACACCATGCCCCATTTCAGTTGAAATGGGACACCAGGGTGCCCAGGCACCAAGGCTCCCTGCCTTTGGATTGCTTTTATATGCGTGCAAATGCAATGATATATATATATATATATATATATATATATATATATATATATATATATATATATATATATATATATATATATATATATATATATATATATATATATATATATATATATATATACTGAGGAGGATATCCACCAGGTTGCAGAGCGTTCTCGTCGCCTTGTACGCCGCCCTCCTGCTTCCTGCAAAAGAGAGACGAGGCCGAGCCGTCTCAACAAATTTTTTGGCCGGAGCCGACGCGACGAAGGACGAGAACAGGCTTACAGCCGCGGCGTACGGTTAGGGGGAGGGTTACCTACCTGGGGCGCCGAAGCGGTCGCCGAGGAAGGAGGAGAGGAGGCTCGGCGACGACGGTCTCGCCATGGGCGCGCGCGCCCGAGCGGGATACGGGATGGAAGTGGAAGGAGCGCGAGAGCCCTGCGGTTTGGGCGAGGCGGGTGAAACTTGCGGCTGCCGCGCTCCGTCCGTTCGCTAGGGCGCGCCGCGGCCTCGCGTGCCGGTGGAGTACTCGGTACTGTGATGGACTGTGAGGTGCTGACCCCGCGCGTGGGCTGTGCTAGGCCCAGAAGATGTTTACGAGCTGGAAATTCATCCGGAAATATTGTGTTTTTCTAGCTAGGCAACTTTGTGTTTTGCTCTCGTGATTTAATTGTGTTTTTGCTTTGTGTTTTGCTCTCGTGATTTAATTGTGTGTTTTGCTTTGTGTGTTTGCTCTCGTGATTTACTTGTGTTTTCCCGGATGTCCAATGGGAAGTTTCTCATCATACGTGTCCCTGTGACGGTGCCACAACTCAGAACAGCATGTGCAACAAGAAGAGCAGTAACTAGCAAACACATTCAAAATTTTAACAAAACTTGAATTGTATTGAAGACCTTGCTTGCCATACATATTTTATGTGCTCGAAAGGCCAGTGAAAAATCCAAAATCAATGAATATCTTGTTCATAAAATGAGGGTGCTACTCTACAACATCTCGAACTTTCAAATGCAACAAATCAAAAACATATTTGCAACACAATGAAAGAGGCGTGTCAATTTCCATGGTGCAACATCGAAACATCCCTAATGCAACAAAAAAAACTTTGATGCAACACATAAAAATACCAACTACATCAATACCTCTTGCGGCAAATTTTAATAAGTGATATTACAATAAAATCTAACACTTCATATAACAATTGGTAACAAAGAGATGAGACAATATAGAGAAACATATGCAACAAACCTGCTGGAGGAGGAGGCGCAGGCAGCGACAACATCGGCCGCTGCCCTAATGTCTAGGCTCTGCACTCCACCCCACAGAATGGCTGATTGGGCGATGTGGATAAATCCAAAATGGTCTGGTTTTTTTTTTCACCCGTCAGATAGTAGTATTATCGTTGGTTAAATTAATATGTTCGTTCCCCTACAATGTTACGGGGCAAAGTGGTTTTGTTATTGGCAAAATTGGTTGTAGTATCGAAAGTTCATCATTTTTATTTTACACCAGTAAGACATGATTTCACTTTATTAGCATAGATCCCTCCATGCACTTATTTTACCCACTTCGTCCACTGCCGTCGGCACTTTTTTCAAATTTTTTTTCGATTTTTCTTTTGCCGAGAATTTTTTCGGTTTTTCTTTCGCCAAGAATCTAATCAGGTGAAATAACTATTTTATGTTTGCTCCTAAGAGCATATACAATAGTATAGACAACAGTAGTCTGTAATATACATCCATATCATCTATAGACATGACTAAAACACAAACGCATACAAGGTGTTGTCTATATAGTTATTTGTAATAGTCTTTATGTAATTAATGTGTTGTTTATATAGTTGTCTATACAATAATATATACAGTAAAAGTTGTCTATAAGACCATCTGTTAAATAATAGTCATCATCTTTCTCTCTTCTCATTCTCTTTTACATCACCTAAATTCCTACGTGACATATGTTTATAAACAGCTAACATGTACCATTGTACATGCCCTAAGTTAGCCGAACTAGACCAGATGCGGCCAAGTCGGGCCTCCTCTTGCTCCAACGCCATTGCTGCCCCTCTATTTGACTGCTTCATTTCCCAGCGTTGCGTCGTCGACCCTCTCTCTGCTGCTGCTCCAACACCCACCTTCCCACTCCCCTCATCCAATACAAATGGACACTACGGGTAAGGGGTTTGTCTCTAAGCCTTCTTGGTCAATATCTTAGGTGCCCTTAGAAACTGTTGCCCTGACCCTAACTTTCTTGAGGACTACTCATTTTTATGAGTTTTGACCTTTGATTACCTATCTAGCTAAATGCCCTTTTTCAGTTTATGATTTATGTCTTCTTTCGAATAATGGTTTTTATTTTTTTTAAGCGATTTATCGGGTAGCATTTTTTTAAGTGACTTATTGGCCTGTTCTTTTTGTTTTTAGTTTATAACTTTTAGGCTATTTATGATAGAGTACAGAGTAACAGAATCTCACGTGTAATTTCGACCGATGTAAATGAACTCGTTACAATATATACTATAATTAAATTATAGACGTTATTTTAAAAAATATACTTCGTTTTGAGAATAAGTTACTTTAGAAAGAGTTAAAAAAACAACATAAAAAGGAACCGAAGAGAAGTGTCCTACAGTCATCGGCCATTCCCGGAAAGAGCACGCCCAAAAGCGAAGCGGGGACGAGCGAGAGCAGTCCCGAGTCCGAACCTGCAAACCCCTCTTTCCCTAAGCTCCCTTCTACCCCATCTTTGGGAACCTAGCCGCCGTCTGCCCCCACATCCCGCGCGCCATGGCGGCGAAGTCGCTGATGGCGGACGTGGAGGCCGGCCTCCTCGCCCACCTCAATTCCAACGGCGAGATCCCGGACACCCGCTCCTTCGCTTCCTCCCTCGGCATCCCCCACAAGGTGCTTGAGGACGTCATCAAGAGCCTCTCCGCCTTCCGCATCGTCGAGAGCTCGGTACCGCTCTCCTCCTCCTCCCTCCCTCCCTCCCTCTCCAAAACCCCAAACTTTATCCCAAACCCAACCCCCAAAACCCTAACGAGCTCGCTTTCCCGCAGGACATCACCAAGGAGACGTCGGTGCTCACCGATGAGGCGAAGGGGTACGCCGCGAGGGGCTCCCCTGAGGTGCAGCTCGTCGCCGCCATTCCACCGGAGGGCGCCTCCAAGGGCGCGCTCAAGGTGAGTTTTTTCTGGGAGGAGTTCAGTTGGAGTGAAAGAGTTTGGGTTCCGGGAATGCTGATGTTTAGATTCGTGCATTGTAGGAAAAATTGGGGGACGTCTTCGACATTGGCATGAAGGCAGCTGCGAAGAACAAATGGATTGGGTTCGAGAAAGGAAATAAAGACCTCGTCTTGAGAAAGGTATAGAGTTGAGCTCAGTGTGCAGTTTTACTGTTCTTTGGTTCAATGTTTGTGTGCGCAAATTTGAAACCTACTAGTATGCCATAACAAGTTTTCTCAATCTGTCAATTTCTTTGATGAAGTCAATACATGTTTGGATTATAGATGTAGAAAGTGGCTGTCCGTAATTCAACTCAAGGTCTGTCGGGAGTGCTTTTACATGTGTTTCGGCTTTTATCACTAGCCATGACATCTAACATTTTGCTCTCTGTTTTATTCAGGTTGAGGTCATCAAGGATGAGTTGCAAGAGCAGCTTAAAAGGCTAGAGAATGGGGGGGTTTGTGCTGCTTGTCGCTCATCATTCATCCCATAATTTGCATTTGCATTGCAACTATTTGCTGAATTGTGTATCGGCACAGTATAAATAGTTGTTAAGCAGTACCTAGTTCTCTTTCTGATATGTGTCAGTGCATCAGAGCCCTTTACAGTTTTACCTCTGCTCAGTTTGTTACTGTGAACAAAATACAGTTATCCTGTGCTACATGATGCTTTTTGCTATTTTTATGCATTTTACTGTGGATTATTTACCTTTTTTAACAAAAACATTGTTTATGTAGGTTGTGTCTGATAAAGTGATAGATGATTTGAAGAGAAGAAAGCTAATCACAAAAGAGTAAGTACCTGATCTGAAGATATGAGTTCTTTTTTGTAGTTATTACGGTGATTGTACTAATTTTTACATCTGCTTCGATGTTTTAAAGGAAATTAATTTGGTACTCATTAAAGAAAGGACCTCAATTTGTTGCAAAGAGAAAAGCTTTGGCTACTGATGTGACACGAGAACATCTAAAAAGGTAGTTTGATGCCATTTCTCTCATGCTAGTTTCAGAAATTAAGCAGGAAGCCCGTGCTTGTTGACTATATATCTAACTCTGATATATCAAGAATGGGCATCCACATAGAAAACTATATGCTCCACATTGCATTTTGTGTTGCCTGGCGGTTAGCCTTTTTTCCCCTTTCAACAAAGCTGTCAGTTTGTCCTATTGTAGTATTGTTAATGTCAAAATTGAACTATTTCATGTACTCTGTAAATCACTACAGATAGTTTCTTGCTAAAGTTGCCATTTTTAACTATTGTATGTATACATATTAATGCATATGATATCATTATAAATTGTCTTTTTTTAATGTTCTATGTGGATATGGAATGTCCTACATGTTACATTATCTTTGCAAGCTTGTGACATTTTCATTTTAAAACGATTTTTTTCCTGAAGTGGCGATTGGAAGGAGCTGGAATTTAAAGATTATAATTTTGGAGCTCAAGGACAACCTATTGCGATAGGTTATGTGCAACCTTTGTTGGAGGTATTTTTATAGTTGCTCCAGCTTTCCATCCCACTTTTCTGATAAATCGAATAACTTGAAACTACAAATTGGTGATTTGCTTCAGGTCCGTGAGGAAATCCAGAATATTTTTATTCAAATGGGGTAAACAAAAATAATTTGTTCATGATATTTGCATTTAGCAAGGTGTGTTCAGAAAAATGGATTAATTCATTTTACTGATGTAACAGATTCAGCGAGATGCCGACCAACAATTTTGTTGAGAGCAGGTGTGTTCTAATGTTTGCACTCCACAAAAATAACCACAAGCATATAGTACATCCTCCTCCCTAGCCTAAAATGGTCTTGCTCCTGTTGATAATGATGCTGTGTTATAAAATAAGACAAGATATGCAGCTTCCTACATACTGTTTGTTCGTCCATACCTTGTACCACTAGATCTTTTCAACAAACATGAAGTTCTTCTACTTGGGGCACTAGATCAGAGACAACATATGACTATTTAAAGACAACATAACATATTGAACACATCACTGTTTGCTGGATAAGGGTCCATATATTCCTACCAGTGCATATAATTGATGTTTCTTTGGTAGTTTTTGGAACTTTGATGCATTGTTCCAGCCACAACAGCATCCTGCTCGGGATTCGCATGATACATTTTTCCTCAAAGGTAAGGTTCTGTTCAGTCTTAAGATCTAATTTGGATGTAAAGCATTTATAATTATTAATTGATCATATTTTGCAGCCCCTGCTGCTACAAAACAATTGCCTGAGGACTATCTTGAGAAAGTAAAGCAAGTTCATCAATCAGGGGGTTATGGCTCCAAAGGGTATGTTCTGGTGTTTTTTGTTGCAATTTAACAACAAAGTTTATGAAAATGAGATTATTGTTTGCAGATATGGTTATGACTGGAAGCGAGATGAAGCAGAGAAAAACCTGCTTCGTACTCACACGACTGCAGTTTCAACAAGGATGTTATACAAGCTTGCACAGGAGGTAAAGTAACTAAATGCTGCTGCTTAGTTTATCACTTTTTAGTTGCATTGTAACTTCATAATCTTAGTTTGACTAAATTAGTGGAGGTGATATCAATTTGCTTTTATGTTCTGTAAAATGATTCATGAGATTTATTTTGTTTATAATCACCATTGACCTTTCAGAAACCTTTTGCTCCTAAGAGATACTATTCCATTGACCGTGTTTTCCGCAATGAAGCTGTGGACCGAACTCATCTTGCGGAATTCCATCAGATAGAAGGTAACTGTTTTCTTGTTTTTTGCCTATGGGGTGTTTTATTGATTGATATTTGGTCCATTTATTGCATGACATACAGTAAGGTTCTGGGCCTTCTGGCAAGGAAGCTAATTATAATTCTTCTTATTTCAGGTCTTATTTGTGATTATGGTTTGACTCTTGGTGATCTGATTGGTGTATTGGAGGATTTCTTCTCGAGTCTAGGTGCTAAGCCAGCAACACAACCTTGTCATAATATATGTGAATTTTGCAGTTAGTTTTATAAAATTTGTAGTTTTGTACCAGAACTTCATATTCAACTATTCCGAGAATACTTGTGTTGCATGCACATCTCATCAGCATAATATTCAAGAAGTTAGCTTCTTAGGTATGCATCTTTATTAAGATGAATAATTTAGAGTGTGATTTAAACACTACTAAGAGGATGGAGATCTTTTATTCTACTAAGAGGAAGGAGGAAATCTTTTATTTTCACACCAGTCTTTACCAAACATTGCTGTAAATTAGTGACCATGTGCTTTGTTATTTGCTAATGACAGTTGCTTGAGTGATGACTTGTTTTTGCGCTCTTGCCTTGATCCTGACTAATACTGTATTCCTGGAGCAGAACACTTCTCTTAAATTGACCCTGTTGTAATAATGGTACTATGCTCTGTCCATAGAAACACAAGAGAATTTGTTTATTACTTATTAGGCTGTTTATCTTGCGAAACATCTCTATTTAGATCAATAGTGTATTTTGTATATTGCCAACTGCCAGATAAGTTTTAACAATGAGGCATTCACAAGTCATCCAACTTTTGCTCTCTTTATTGTCCTGTATCTTTGCTTCATCCAGCAGTCTTTATACATTGGGCTTTCTGAATGTCACCTCTTTTTCTGGCTCTTAGGCATGTCAAAGCTGCGTTTCAAGCCTGCGTACAACCCATACACTGAGCCAAGCATGGAAATTTTCAGGTCATAAACAGCTTTGCTTCCAATTATTTTCACGATTTATTGTCATCCGTGAATCATTGTTGTGTTTCTGTTTTCAGTTACCATGAAGGTTTGAAGAAATGGGTAGAAGTAGGTAACTCAGGCATGTTTAGACCTGAAATGTTACTTCCCATGGGATTGCCAGAGGGTGTTAATGTTATTGCTTGGGGTCTTTCACTTGAAAGGTATAACTGAGCTAGCTCATAGTGAGGTTTTCCTTATGTACATTTACCTGTTAATTTGGGCCTATTGTAAAAATATGGCATCTTTTGCAATTCTTGTGTTGCAACTAATGTCATCAGCAGAAGTATAAGTAAAACGATTGAACGGGATCAAATATTAGCTGAACTTTATGTTATCCTTTTTTTGGCTGAGAATTTGCATTATCTAACAAATTGCAAGGAAGCTTTTTTAGAACCAAATTGCAATATGTAGTGTTGACATATTGTGTTTGCTTAATCCAGGCCAACGATGATTCTTTATGGCATTGACAATATACGTGACCTCTTTGGGCCAAAGGTATTGTTCTATTTGTTCTATCCAGAATTTCTTTCATGTTAATATGAGCATGTACTCATTTTCTGACCTTTCCAGGTTGATTTCAACCTCATCAAGATCAACCCGCTCTGCCGCTTGGGGCTGCAGTAAGCCGGGCAAAAGTTAGTTGGAGCTGGTTCAAGTGAACAATACTTGTTGAGTTGATCAGTTGTTGAACGTGAAGGAATTTTTGCTGTTTTACCTTGCAAGTCACCAACACATGTGCATTTAACAGAGAAAGTGCGAAATTTATTTAGTCTGAAGTTCTTGTATTATTGTTACAAATTCGGATGCTATGGGATTGCTAGCAATTTTGGGGGCCTCATATTCAATTTTTTTAAACCAGGCTCATGTTCAATGATTATTTCTATGTCTAAACCAGGCTTATGTTCAATTTTTTTAAAAACCAGGCTCATGTTCAATGTTTATTGTGAATTGTCAATACATCTGTCCACCCTTGTTTATTGCTATGTTGCGGTCTCCGTGTACTTGTGTAGCTGTGTGTCTTTTCCACAAGCATTAGCTGATGTCTGGCGACTAAAGAGCCAGCTCGTGGGTGTCATATGCCTCTGACGTTTTGGGTTTGAAGCGAGCTAAGGAGGACTGCCGATTTCATTGAACCACGGATTCAGCATAATCTCTGGTCACAAGAGTTTACAAAGGACGGGCAAGAATTCTGCCAAAGCATAACTGCCCCTGACTCCACAACTTAGCACCAAAGCTAGCCAACACATGGGCTGCCTTGTTACATACCCGGGAACAATAAGAACTTTGAAAGCCACAAAATTACAAACTAGGAGAAACTTTGTCTCCCTCGAGATCACACCAATCCTTGAGAAACCCTGTTCAGAGCCTAACAGGGCAGTAAGATTTATAGAATCTGTTTCTATGTGAACCTTCCCCATTCCGGCACAACCGCAAATTTCAAAGCTTGTAAGAATCCATTTCTATGTGAAACTTCCCCATTCCGGCATCAACCGCAAATGTCAGAGCTTGTTGGCAAGATTCGGCTCCTGCTCCATGCACTTGGCCTTAATCATCTCTTACAATGAACCCCCAACCTCCTGTATGGATCTCATCAGAGAAAGCATCTTTGAAGTTTATCTTCACAGAATCCTGCTCCGGAGGGGACCATTTTGACAGAGTTGCCAATATCTTCTCTGAAGACTGAAAACTTCAGCAAATTCTTGTGCATATATTAGTGCTCGCCTACTGATCTCTGCCACCGACTTCTGAGTTTCTCTGGCATTGACTGCATTTCGCTCAGACCAAAAGTGCCATAAAAAAGTTACAATTTTTATCTGTTTTTCTTCATCTGCAGGTTACACTTTCGCTGAGGGACACAGAACACGCTTCCCACTTTCTTAGGTGTAGTCGGGTAGACATGCATTTTCGTTTATTTCACTCGGTAATTCGTCACTAATACACTTCGAATCCATTTTATCTGCATTGTTACAACCGTGGCTATATGCCTATATGACAACCAGCGGCAAGACACAGGGCACAAATGACACATCGATGCACAGGTGCTGATCAAAACAGCCTGTTAATAGTTATACAATCAAATCTGATCATCGCATAGTGATCCAACACAAGGGCGGATCCAACATGTACGGACCGGGGTCAAGTGACCCCAATGCCATATAGGTTAACCCATGAAGAAGTTAACGCTCAGAATATTTGAAACTATTATTACTAATTCATGCCCATAGCGATCCCGACGTGCCTATGATGACCCAAATGACATTTTCTCCTGGATCAGCCCCCGAACCAACAGTAATACAAATAACAAAAATTTCCTCCTCAGTAGTCCTTGCACAAAATTGCAGTTGACATCTAGAAGTCGAAGTTCCCGTGTTTTCCTTGTAGACTTGATCGATTCCTCTCCGGATGTTTGGCTTGCTGCTCACTGTCGCTATCAGGTCCAGCACCGCCTTTAGTCCTCCCTATGCCTAGTTTTGGCAAGCCTCGATTCAATCCATCCAGCAAGACACATGCTTTGCATAATTTCTACAACACCAGGATTTCATCCAATGTTCAGTTACTTCAGTAAAAGCATTGAAGAAGTTTCAAGATAATGAAATCAGGGCAAATTCATGCGGTTCAAATCCTTGGATAAAAAGTTCCTAAGGACAAGGCAGAGGACCCTGATCCTCAGCACTGATGGGACTCGCCATGTTTCAATAGGTTAGGGCAGGGGATGCATAGGGTGCCTTGAACCATCATATGCGTGTATTTTCAAACAAATTTGAAGAAATAAATTATCGCTGTATGAGTAATTATTCAAATAGACTAACAGCTTATGTAACTGTCCTAGCCAAAGGATCTCTCTTTTGCTATTCTGATGTATTATAAGAGCTCAGAGAGTAAATCTGGAGGCAGTAAAATTTCAGATTAATGCCATCACAATACCTGGCTAGAAATGTAGCTACAACGTTCACATGTTCCTTGCTCTGGCATCCTCATTGTTGTGGAGATCCTAAAATTTTCACCAGATTTTATGATGTCCAGTATAGCTCTAGGCCTGCATCATCGATAATATACGGAGTCAAGCCTACTTAAGTAAGATACAAACATTGCACAAGAAATAAAGAAAATTTTGTCTTCTGGATGACAACTGGTATATACTGACAGATGACGAAATCTGAAATACATATGGGGGGAAAATCCAACAATTGGGCAAGCAAAATCTTTACCTCATTCTTTCCAAATCTTTAATAAATTCGCGAGCAAATCCACAGTATGCATTTGGCGAATAGATGCCTGAATCATGGGAGAGAGAATCAGATAAACATAATCTCAATGTTGATAGACGTTATTGACACTAGTCAATAGAGTTTGTGGTATACAGGTAAGTTTGGAACCTCGGCTAAGGCTTGCAGTAGGTTAAGAAATAACTGACTTCGCCAGGATATGTAGCCTCAACTTTGCCAGGATATCTAGCCTCATCAGGTTAGAAAATCCTTGCCGAGCCAGGAGAGCTGATTCAGGTTGCTCTAGATGACTAGATGGCAAGCTTACTTTCTATACACTGCTAAGTGCTAAATGCCCTGCACAACTAATTACCTAATAGAACCAAATAGGCTGTTGCTTGCTCGAGCTATAGCCTAGATGAGTTTATTTTTGCTTGGCTAGGCAAGATGGGCTAAAGATCCAAACACACCCTACATTACTTCAAGCTTGGCGGAAGAAAGTTGAGTAGAATTATATTTACGCATACGATATCAGTAAAACATATACAACATTGAATACAGAATGCTACACGCTCATTATTGAAAATCTATGCACAGGAAAGAACCAGAAATTACATTCTGTCGAAAAGTAATCCAGCTTTTTGAAATATGCATTCGTGCCATATAGTCAAGGATTTAAATATCATCAAAATATACTTGGTGAGTAAAGCATAATCACAGATGAAAATATATGAGATATTTCATAGCAAGGATATATAACAATCTCTTTCTCACAGGTGTATTTTAAAGGCTTGCATCTTGGAATCGGTCCATCTTCACCAGTAGTTATAAAGGTACATCGACTTAACCTATAAAAGAGCAGTGTTAACGTCATCCCAAAAATATAAAAAGGAAACATAGCAAAACAGCACTCTACAAGGCTACAATTAACATTTACCTTGCTATATCACCACGCAAAATATTCAGCAAGACAGTTTCTGCAATGTCATCTGCATTATGCCCAGTTACAATTTTATCAGATTTCAAGAGAACAGCACCTCGGTCTAGTGCCTACAAAGAATAGAATGATCATTGAAGAATCACTATGAAAAAAATGCACCATACAAGCAGGTAAGAACTACCTGATGTCGAAAAACACCACAGAAAGTACAATTGTTTTTTAGGCCAATTGCTTTCACAATATCATCCATTGTCCAGCCATATAGATCCTTGTAGGAAACTATTTTCAGTGGCAAGGCCATACTGCAATAACAGAATTGTAGCGGCAACTGATGAGTATGCATTTAAATAGTAAAATTTAATGAACTAAATGTCTATCGAAAACTGACCAAAAGACAACATTAACAAGCAAAAGTTGCAGCAGAACTGTGTGAGTGTGTCAGGGGCAGGGGGAAGAGGAACCTGTATTTCATTTCTTTTAACAGTTTCTAGTGAGTCATCTCTATAACCTGTAATTCCTTCATCCACAGATAAGGAACAAATCAAGGCCATATTTGTGACGACGGTTTAACTCTGATAACACGTATGCAAGCACAGTTGAATCTGCATAACAGCCACAAAGGTGTTGGAATCTGCTAGAAGATCAAGCATGGATAAACAGAAAGAAGCATGTGGTTTGTAACTATACATTCATAACAAGCTCGTGTTACCTTTGCGCTGTATAGCTGGAGCTTTTGTTTAACACGACAAACAACTTATCATATTACTATCTTTGTAAATTAATAACTGGTTCAATTCAAAGTTTTACTCTCTATCTAGCCCTATTGCAACAGCAAGAACTATTAAAGCAAGGCTCTGAATAATATAATAGTCTGCCACATTGGCTATATAGGTGTTTTACAGGAGAATATTACAGTGTTACAACTCCGTAAGTAGTGGATATGAACCATATGACATATTCAAGAATTTCAAATGTGTATAAACTGAGAACTAAGGAGTATTGAGTGTTGCATAAAAAACACCTGTTACTCCTTAAATATTGATGGCACACAAAAGTCTGGACATACCTTTTCCACCAGAAGCTCCAATCGCCACACGTTCACCGGCTTTAAACAAACTATTGTCAACAATAGTTTGATGAATCTCGTCCTCAAAGACGATATAGAAGCATTCCCTACATATCTAAAAGCAAATGTCTAAGTACTCTAGTTGCCACATGAAAGCAGTTCAGATTATTAGTAGCAGCTCAAAACAATAGCCCAGAAGCATAGAAGTAAAAGTAAAAAGAAAAAAGAAACATAATAGTATACAGGAATTGCGCAGGTTTTGGTAAAACATCGTAATATCATGCAAAATTTTCAGAGAGTTTCATAACTACACAAAAGGGGCATCTTTTCTTTACCCCCACACTTGCCAAAATTATAGCAATCCAGCGAACTAATCTAAAGACCCTAAAGCAAGCTAATTAGTTGGCGCCCAACGCTGGAGTTATCCAGAAACATCACAACGGAGGAAATCGAAAGCGTGGCGACGGCGAGGCGCACCTGCTCTAGGGTTTTGGGCCGCTTGAGCGCGGCCTTCCGCTCGCCGCAGCGCACGCAGAGGCGGCTCCCCGCCCTCGCCAGAGGTGGTCCCGCGGCGTCGGCGGCGGAGTCCATGGCAGGCGGTTTCTAACGGGTTCGAGACAGAGGAAACGGCCGGTGGCGAATTGGCGGCGCCGGAAGGAGGGAGGGCCAGGGTGTGGTGGTCCGTGCGGCAGTTTGGCCTGGGAAAGAAGCGAATAGTTGGGTCGTGGGTGGGCTCGGTTTAGGCCAACTCGGCTCATAATGTGGGCCAATGCTGGGCTGGTAGGCCTTGATAGTGCGGAATCCTGCCCAATCCTATCCAGCCATTCTCACAAAAGAGGCATATGCTTTGTGTTCTCCTCGGGCCGGAAATATTTGTTTTATTCTTTCCAATTTATGGCTTTTTAAACAAACAATTGAGGTTACTACTTCATCATTATTTTAAAGCGGTTTATAGAAACAGTTTTTTCAAAGCGGGTTATCATTTTATCGATATTCGGTTTATTCACACAAACACTCATATTAAAGTCAAAGTCATCAACCGTAGCTATAAGCCATAAGTCGTAGCTGACAATAACGCACCTATTACCGGCATACGTTGTTCATGCCATATCGCTCAAGTCATCGAAAAAAGATAGAAACAACTGAACAAGCTACCGCTATGAAATACTGTCTAAACTATTTTATTTTGTGGTTGCCGATTCTGTTGAGATATTGGCACATGGGAAGATGCTACTGGAAAGGCCGAGGATCCTGTTATAACGCCTTACACTAATTGCGGAAAAAGGACGTAGCTTTTTCCCCTTCTTTATTCTGGACACATGTAGCTTTTCCTATCATCAGGCGAAAAAGGGTGGAATATTTTGTTGCTCATCCACCCCCTATGTGCCCATCCATCATCTCACTACTAATCAGCCTCTTTGGAATACTTTTTCTCTTTTAGCCCCTTTGTCGTCTCAATATCTCCCTAGTCCTCCCTCATCGTTACAAGCTCGCTAGCTTACTCATCATAGGGTACTCGATAGTAGTTTAGGTCATGCTCAAGTGGCTTCGGCTTCTATTTTTCTGCTGCCAGAAATCAAAATAAATATGTTGGCTTCTTAATTTTAGTTTTTTTTTATCTTTTTTCTCTTATTTTTTGTATTATTTGTGGATATATATAATGGTGTTTTTCTTTTTAATTGAATGACTAAGAAAAATCTAACAGCTAAGTCGCTATAATACAATTTCAGCCAAAAGTCAATAGCCGAAAGTCGCAGCCGGTTGGAGAGAGGCCTTATTACTATACCTTGTCACTAGAGGAGAGATAATTGTTACATATGGATGGTTTTAGTAACAACAACTTCAATAGTTTGAAACTTTAGCTTGTTACTAAAAATTATTTCTAAAAAGAAAGAGATATGTCCAATATTTTCTTGGTATTCTAAAAAGACTTGTTACTTGCACGAGTAACAAGCAAATTCTCTCTTTCTTCTCTCTCTTCCACATAAGAAAAAAAAGTAATGTAGCATAGTTATAGTAGCAAGTAGGAACAACTATTGGGAGTGCCCTTGGCCGTAACCACTAATCACCGTCCATGCGCTGATGCGCGTAGTTGTAGAATCTCCCAGTAGGAAATTCAGCTAACTCCCCTCTTTTTTTCCCTACATATGGCCATGGCGATCGAAAACAAAAAACAAACAACGAGCTAGCAACGTGGGTGCCGGATTGAGGGGGTGAAACCAACTTTCCAGAAACTTAGGTTCATTCGTTTCGGCTTAGCCTTTTTACTTCTAGCTTATTTTTTACTATTCAACAATTTCACATTTTTCTGGTTTTTTTGCTTTGTTTTAGCTTTTTCTTTTGTCGGTTCTATTTTTCCCGTATTTGTTTGTACTGTCTATAACAGGCTAACCTATTTTTTATTTTTTTTTATTTTTAAAATTTAATTATATCAAATAAACCACCGTCAGATACAGTAATTTTCAGTCAAAAACCACTTAAAATAAACCCTTTTGAGATAGCCTTAGCGCAGCACCTGGACCTAAGATATCAGTGCAGTTCTCCTCGTCAAAAAAAAAAGAGAGGTGAAGCGCACGAGACGACCTGATTTGACGGCTCGTGAGTCGTGAATACCCAGTTACGCCTGGAAGCCGCCATATGCACCGGCCAAGTCGCGCCCGCATGAAGACCATGAATGCTGGGTCGAATGGCTAAGCCAAATGCTTGGCCTCCGGTCGTGTGAGCCATGCATTCTCAAAATGTCACGTAAATAACGCCCCATCACGCGCACGCACGCGCGGGCGAGACGGGATCACGCCTTGTGGTCACCCCTCCTCTCCTCGCAATTCATGGGTGACGTACTGGTACCAGCAACTACTAACCGCATTACCGGCTTTTCCAAAAGTTTGCAGCTGTAGGGGGCTGCTATAAATGGCTTATGAGTTAAGAGTTTGTAATATAAGGCTACGATTTTCTCAACAGTGATTTGTATAATTTTTAAAGTATAATGAATGGTTGATAAATGTTACTTATATCTTCGTTTACTTTGAGATTAGTATTACTCTTATTAGAGAGGAAAGCATTGAAATACTGCTCTGTAGTTTATTTTGCACTCGAGATATTGTTAGCTTATTCTACGTAATTAAATATAGAAAATAAAAAAGTTATATCAACACAAATAAACAAAGAAATAGAAAAAACTAAAAAAACTAAAAAATTAGAAAAAAAAATCATAAGCCACAAATCAGAAACCAAAAACTGAAACTATTTAAAATGGGAGGTAACTAACAGCACGCACGCGTGGCTGCCTCCTCTGCATAGAACAGCACCCCGGGCGGCTCGTTGTAGCGGTACTGTAGCAGTAACATCTGATCATTGGATCTGATTATACAGATAGTGTCCCTGTTGAGATGTTTTTATGAATCATTAGATGCTAGCGATTAGAATACAGAGAGATTAAGGTGTAAGAAAAAAAGTTAGATGCTAGCGATTAGAACACCGAGAGATGGTGATCAAAAGAGCTTCAGCTTCTAACTTCCGGCTTATTTTTTACTATTTATAAATTTCGTCTTTTTTTGAACTTTTGTCTTTTGTTGAGCTTTTTTGCCAATTCTTTTTTCCGGTATTTGTTTGTATTATACGTAATGGGCTAACATATTTTTTAATTTTTTTAAATTTAATTATACTAAATAAGTATATGTTAGCTATAGTGTTTTTTCAGTCAGCTACGATGTTTTTCAGCCATAAACCACAAAAAGCCCAAATGATCACCCCTAGGGTGTAAGAAAAAAAAAAGTAAGGACGGTGTCAGGATTCGAGTAGAAGAAAAAAAGTGAGCACCGCGGGTCGATCTGCGGCAGAGAGCAACGCAACACGTACTGCAACAGCGCAAGCAAGTACTTCTGGGAAAGCATGAACTGTTTACATAAATAATACCGTAGTTTTTTTTTCAAATTTCGTACAGTAGCGCTAATGATTCAATTCGGTGCTTAATTAGTGCTAATTAATTATTAACACTACTTAGTGCTAGTAATGATTAATTAATGCGTGCATATATTACGTGTGACATGCCGATTCCTAGAGGATCGGCCTCCTGTCGAGCTACTGTAACACGATAGATGATATATGTCGTCTGCTATGACTACCGAGCTTACAAAAATAGTTAGATATTAAAAAAAATTGATGTCTAAAAATCAAATTTAAGAAAAGCTATAATGTCAGATGTGCCAACAGTGAAAGGTTGCCATTCATTTCGCAGCGCAGCGTTGCTACCCACCTCGCGGTTTGATTCGATCAACGACCGTGCAAGCGCTGGTCTTGCCTTCTAAAGTAAAAGTTATTAATACGTCCCGATACCAGCTTTACTGGTCGGTACTATACAGTCATCTAGGTGGTGTTTGGATTAGGGACTTGGTGAGATACGATAACTCCATCCCAGATATGTGGGATGAGATAATTCCACTTTTTGTTTAGTTGCAAGGATGGGTTCGTCCCTGTTTTTTGTTTGGATGGAGGGATAGAATGGGATCTAATGATCCCACCTCTTGTTTGGATGGAGGAATGGAGTGGAATAGCTGCATATACTCACCTTCCCATGAATTTGGTAGGATTACCTCCTTACCAGCTTAATTTTCATATGCACAAGTATAAGACAGATCTAAATATGCTCATTTGCAATTTTCAGTAGTAATTGCAATAGATGCCACTCCATCACAAATACAATATAGTACAGATAATCAACAAAAAATTCATATTGCTGGAGAGCAATATATCAACAAATATTTACTGTCAAACACATCAACACATATATCAACTCGGCAATATATCAACACATATATCAACATCACACAATTACTTGCAACAGAGCAGTGCCCAGATATCACATATATCACACAAATATCACATATATCACACATATATCGCATATATCTACTGGAGTAGATGCAATACCTTGCAGTGGAGAGGGCAGTGGAGCCGGCAGTGGAGAGGAGGCTGAGGCCGGCAGTGGTTCCTGGGCGGCGGCAGTGGAGAGAAGGCTGAGGCCGGTAGTGGTTCCTGGGCGGCGGCAGCGGAGAGGACGGCGGAGAGGAGGCCGGCAGTGGAGAGGACGTCCTGGCAGCGGAGAGGACAGCAGCAGCGGAGAGGACGGCGGAGATCCGGCCGGCAGTGGAGAGGACGGCGGCAGCGGATGAAAGCATCTAGGCCCCTAAAAATATTAGTTTTGGTAATTAATGAATTTATGTGAATATGGGACTAATGTGTGCATTAAGTGTTTGAAAGGATAAGTTCAAATGGCAAAGAAAGAGGCTCACAAAATTTCCCATGAAGATTCAAGATCTCTAGGGCGACAAGGTAAATAGTTTAGGTATCTATTTTATTTTACCGGTCTTGGAGTTAGGTTGGAAGACCGGATTATAGGATAGACGCCGTACTATTAAGAGGGATCATGGTGATTGCTTGATCATGTTCAAATGTGCCCTTTGGATCAATTTAGGATCATGCATGCACTTAGAAATTAAAATTAAATCAAATTTGTGCATTGTCAGAAAATCTGGTAGTTCCGGTGTGTATTGGGCGGAACTACCGCAGGTCCGGTAGTATCGGGCGCCCGGGCGGAACGTTTTTTCCAGAGAGCGCCCGGACTCAGACTTAGCCTCTCGGAAAACGGAAGTACCTCGGGTTAACCTGCGGAACTACCGGATGGCCGGTAGTACCGGGCACCCGAGCGGAACTTTATTTCCAGAGAGCGCCCGGAGTTTAACTTAGCCTCTCGGAAAACGGAAGTACCGCGGTTTTACCTGCGGAACTACCGCATGTGCGGAAGTTCCGGATACCCGTGCGGAACGTTATTTCCAGAGAGCGCCGAGAATAAGACTTAGACTTGTTGAGATCGGAAGTACCGGGTCTTGGAGCGGAACTTCCGGACGTCCGGAAGTACCGCGATTTCAACGGCGGTAGTACCGCACTCATTGACCAACGGTTACTTCTGACTCTCTGACATAGCCGTTCTGACCGGTCAGCGAGGGTCCGGAAGTACCGCGGTTTTACCTGCGGTAGTTCCGGATTTCCTGAATTTTCAGGATTGTTTATTGTAACGGCTATTTGAGGTTGGTGAGGGTATAAATACACCCCCACCAGAACTTGTACATGTTGTTGAACATCCATTGAATACATTTGAGCCTAGTGCAACCTCTCACACCTCATTCACTCACTTGTGCATTCATTTGAGGTAGTTGACCCAAAATTCAAGTGCATTGCATTCTAGTTGATCCATTGAGCACTTGAGTGAGATCAAGTCGCAGTGGTCTATTCTCTTGGTGCTTGCCGGCACCTAGACGGCTTGGCGGAGTTTCGGTGATCTTCTCAAGAAGATTGTGAGAAGACCCGGAAGATTGTGAAGGCTTGGAGCTCGCCTACCCGGAGAGGGAAAGGGCATCCAATAGTGATCGAGGTGCTTAGGCTCATTCGTGGAGCCGGTTCGATTCGTTCGGGCTTACCTCAACGTGGACTAGGGGAGACCGGCAAGTCTCCGATCACCACGGTAAAAAGTAATCGTGTCAATTGTGGTTTGCTCTCTTGTGATCATTTTCATTCAAGCAACGCTCTTCATTCACATTACTTGATTGCTTGCTTAGTTAGAGTAGCAATTGTTGTTCTCTACCATTCGTTATTGCTCTTAGTCGACTACTTGTGCTAGTGTTAGTGTTATCTTGCTCTATCAATCCATCAAGTTTAAAATTGCTAATTAGAATTAGACGAAATTTTTAAAACCTCCTATTCATCCCCCTCTAGTCGGCCTCCTCGATCTTACAAGTGGTATCAGAGCTTGGTCTCTCAAATTTAGACTTAACCGTCTAGAGAGAAAAGGATGGCTAGTGAGGGTATAGCAATAGGAAAGGCACCTCTATTTGATGGCTCAAATTATGCTTATTGGAAAATTAGAATGTCTATTTATTTAAAGGCCATGAGTCCTCAAATTTGGAAAGTCGTAAATGAGGGTTACGTTATGGCTCTTGATCCGGATCACCCAACGGATCAAGACGGGCGTAATGCTCATTTAGACGTCCAAGCTATGAATGCTCTATTTGGAGCCTTGAACGCGGATGAGTTCAATAGGGTGAGCAATCTTGAGACGGCTCATGCTATTTGGACTACCCTTTCGGAAATACACGAAGGGACATCCACGGTCAAGGAGGCCAAATTGCATCGGCTTAGGATCAAATATGAGACATTCACAATGTTGCCCCATGAAGACATCAATGAGATGTACTCAAGGCTCAACAACATTGTGAATGAGCTTAAGGGCCTCGGAACTAACCTTTCTGATCTTGATATTGTTCGAAAGATGCTTAGGGCCTTGCCAGAGAAATATGAAGTGTTGGTGACGCTCTTCCTCAACTCACCGGAGTTGGCAAGAATGACACCAACGCAATTGTTGGGCAACCTCATCACCAACGAGCTCTACAAGAAAGACAAGGAAGAGCTCTTGGAGCAATCTTCTTCCAAGAATAAGAAGATCACCGCTTTCAAGGCTAAAGCGGTAATGAGTGAAGAATCCGAAGAAGATGATGAGGAGGACTCCGAAGAAGAATTTGCGCTTCTAGTAAGAAGAATGAAGAAGTTCATGAGAAGACGCTCATTTCGGAGTACAAGCCATGAGAAGACCAAGAAATGGCATTCTTCCTCCAACAAGAAGTTTAGCAACATTCGTTGCTATGAATGTGATGAGAAGGGGCACATTGCCTCTCAATGTCCAACAAAGAAGGATAACAAGGAGAAGTCATCAAAGAAGAAGAACTACAACGGCAAGAAGAAGCTTTTCAAGAAGCTTCACAAGGATGGCAAGAATGAAGCCCATATTGGTGAGTGGAACTCCGAAGAGGAGTATTCGGACTCCGACTCAAGCGAGGACGAATCTCCTAAGAAGAAAGGGCTTGTGGGCATTGCAATCAAGGAGGCTCCATCACTATTCTCCACTCCTACATGCCTTATGGCTAAAGGAGAAAAGGTGAACTTGCTTGATGATGATGAGCCTTCATATGATGACTTGATGAATATGCTAGTTGAATTGAATGAATTTCTTGGAAAAGAAAAATCAAAGTTTAAGGTCTTAAAGAGAGAACACACCTCTCTCAAAGACTCTTATGAGGAGCTAAAGAAAGCTCATGATTTGCTTCTCCAAGAAAATCACAAATCTAGTACTAGCATTGGAGTTACTTGCAATATCTTGAATGAAATGTCTAGTATAGAAATTTCAAAGTCTAGCATATCTATTTGTTGTGACGATTTACTTGCCATACCTTGTTCATCAAGTGTAGATTCTAGAAATGCTTTAAATCTTGTTCATGATGATATCATTGCTAATGAAAACAAAAATTTAAAAGAACAAGTGCTAAAATTAAACAAAAGTTTAGAGAGGGCTTACAAGGGAAAGGAAACCCTTGATAAGTTACTAAGCGATCAAAGATGCTCTTTTAACAAAGAGGGACTTGGATATGTCCCCCAAAAGGGTAAGAAGCCGGTATACAAGCCTCCAAGGTTTGTAAAGGAAAATGGTAAGTATTGCACAAAATGCCGGTGTATTGGACATATGCAAAATGATTGTTCTAAGAATAACATGTATTCCATTGGTTTATATGATTCTTGTTATATGCTTAGAAAATCCACAAATGGAAATGTTATTGCTCATTTCATTGGCACCTCGATTTTGGGTGCTAAAAAGAAAATCCATTTGGGTACCCAAGACCTTGGTCACTAACCTCCAAGGACCCAAACAAATTTGGGTACCTAAAAGAACTTGATCTTCTTTTGTAGGTGAACTACAAAACCGGTGGAAGGCATTGGGTGTTGGATAGCGGTTGCACCCAACATATGACCAGAGACCGGAAGATGTTCACCACATTTGAGAATGGAAGCAATGACAAAATCACATTTGGAGATAATAGCAAAGGAAAGGTATTAGGATTGGGTAAAATCGCTATCTCAAACGACCTTTCAATTTCTAATGTATCTTTAGTTGAATCATTAAATTTCAACTTGCTATCCGTTGCTCAAATATGTGATCTAGGCTTAACATGCTCATTCTCAAAAGAAAATGTTGTAATCTCAAAAGATAATAATAATGAACTAGTCTTCAAAGGCTTTAGATTTGGGAATCTCTATTTGGTAGATTTTTCTTCAAATGAGTCTTGTTTGAAAACTTGTTTAATTGCAAAAACTTCTTTGGGTTGGTTGTGGCATAGAAGGCTAGGTCATGTGGGAATGATTCAACTTAAAAAGCTTTTTAAGCATGACTTAATGGTTGGCTTGAAGGATGTAAAGTTTGAGAAAAAATCGACTTTGTAGTGCTTGTCAAGCCGGAAAACAAGTCGCTAATTCTCATCCTTCCAAAAGTATCATGTCAACCTCTAGGCCATTAGCGCTCTTACATATGGATTTGTTCGGGCCAACAACCTATAAGAGCATTGGAGGTAATAGCTATTATTTAGTCATTGTGGATGATTACTCTAGATATACATGGGTCTTCTTCCTAAATGACAAAAGTGAAACCTCCGGGATTTTCAAAAGTTTTTCAAAAAGGGCTCAAAATGAATTTGATTTTAAAATAAAGAAAATAAGGAGTGACAATGGTTCCGAGTTCAAAAATACAAAAGTTGAAGACTTTTGTGATGAACTTGGAATAAAGCACGAACTTTCCACAACCTACACTCCGGAGCAAAATGGAGTTGTAGAGAGGAAAAATCGAACATTGATTGAAATGGCTAGGACAATGCTTGATGAATATGATACTTCCGACAAGTTTTGGGCGGAAGCTATTAACACCGCATGTCATGCCATAAATCGCCTCTACTTACATCGACTCTTGAAAAAGACTTCCTATGAGCTTCTTGTTGGAAGGAGACCGAATATCTCTTACTTTAGAGTATTTGGTTGCAAATGCTATATTCTAAGAAAAGGTGTTCGGCTCTCAAAATTTCAAAGTCGATGTGATGAAGGCTTCCTTTTAGGGTATTCCTCAAATAGTATAGCCTATAGAGTCTTTAATAAAAATTCGGGTTTAGTGGAAGAATCATGTGATGTTCAATTTGATGAAACTAACGGCTCTCAAGAAGAGCATGAGAACTTGGATGATGTAGGAGATGAAAGTCTTCGCAAGGCAATGGAGAACATGCAAATCGGAGACATCAAGCCAAAAGAGGATCCAACATCACCAAGCTCATCTAGACTAGTGGAACCTCCCTCCTCATCCACAACAAACGATGTTCAAGTTATAGAAGATGAAGAAAAGGATCAACCGTAAAATATTTTCAAGATTCACAATGCAATAGCCAAGGATCATCCAATTGACCAAATATTGGGTGACGTAAGTAAGGGTGTTCAAACTCGCTCTAGAGTAGCTTCATTTTGTGAACACTATTCTTTTGTATCTTCACTTGAACCTAAGCGTGTAGAAGAAGCATTAGATGACCCGGATTGGATAAATGCTATGCATGAAGAGATGAATAACTTTGCTCAAAATGATGTTTGGACTTTGGTGGAGAGACCCAAGGAGCACAATGTCATTGGCACAAAATGGGTCTTCCGGAACAAACAAGATGAGAACGGAATTGTGGTAAGAAATAAAGCAAGGTTAGTAGCTCAAGGTTATACTCAAGTCGAGGGCTTAGATTATGATGAGACTTTTGCGCCCGTTGCTAGACTTGAATCAATTAGAATCTTGCTTGCTTTTGCATCATGCTTTGACATTAAATTGTTTCAAATGGATGTCAAAAGTGCATTTCTTAATGGTACAATTTCCGAATTAGTATATGTGGAACAACCCCCGGGATTTGAAGATGCTAAATACACTAATCATGTGTATAGATTGTCAAAGGCGCTATATGGTTTAAAGCAAGCTCCTAGAGCTTGGTATGAGCGCCTTCGTAACTTTCTAGTATCAAAAGGCTTTAAAATTGGTAAAGTAGATACAACTCTATTCACAAAAATTATTGGAGATGATTTCTTTGTATGTCAAATCTATGTTGATGATATTATATTTGGTTCTACTAATCAAGACTTTTGCAAAGAATTTGGTGAGATGATGTCTAGGGAATTCGAGATGTCGATGATTGGTGAGCTAAGCTACTTCCTTGGACTTCAAATCAAACAACTTAAAGATGGGACGTTTATAAGCCAAACAAAGTATGTGAAGGATCTACTCAAAAGATTCGGAATGGAAGAAGCCAAACCCATCAAAACACTCATGGCAACAAACGGGCATCTAGACCTCAACGAAGAAGGTAAGTCGGTAGATTTAAAGCTTTATAGATCCATGATTGGTAGTTTGCTTTATCTTACCGCATCGAGGCCCGACATTATGTTTAGTGTATGCATGTGTGCACGTTTTCAAGCTTCTCCAAAAGAGTGCCATTTAGTGGCCGTAAAGAGGATTCTAAGATATTTAAAGCATTCCTCAAGCATAGGGCTTTGGTATCCCAAAGGTGCAAAATTTGAATTAATTGGATATTCGGATTCTGATTATGCGGGATGCAAAGTGGATAGAAAAAGCACCTCGGGTAGTTGCCAATTTCTAGGAAGATCTCTAATGTGTTGGTCATCCAAGAAACAAAATTCCGTAGCACTTTCAACCGCCGAAGCCGAATATATTTCAGCAGGAAGTTGTTGTGCTCAATTGCTTTGGATGAGGCAAACATTGTTGGATTATGGGATCAATTTTGATAAAATGCCTCTTTTGTGTGATAATGATAGTGCTATCAAAATATCCAATAATCCCGTTCAACACTCAAGAACCAAGCATATAGATATACGCCACCATTTCTTGAGAGATCATGTGAGCAAGGGAGATATTGAAATTAGCCACATCCGAACCGAAAATCAACTAGCGGACATTTTCACCAAACCATTAGATGAAAGCCGCTTTTGCAAATTGAGGAATGAATTAAATGTCATAGACTACTCAAATGTAGCTTGAAATCTTATTTCATCCATTTCTGCTCATTTGTTGTGCTCATATGGATTTTTGTTGGTTTTTCCCCATTTTGGTCAAAAATTCGTTTAAATTCATAAAAATTAGTTTCAAAATATAGCATTAGCTCAATTGATGCATAATGATCCTGAATGACTTTAGTTGCATGCAAAACTAGGGATCATTTGCAAAATTTCCAGTTCTAAAAGTCAAATCCTGAAAAGTTCCAGAAAATCCGGAACTACCGCAGTCCATTGTGCGGTACTTCCGCTCCTGACAGAAAAACCGGAACTACCGCAGTGTAATCCGCGGAACTTCCGGAATTTCTGCGAACACGGTACTACCGGCGTGTTACGCGCGGTACTACCGCTTTCTGCGGGATTCAATGCGGTTTCCAAAACCGCCAACTCCTCCAACCGTTACTCCTCTACCGCAGTGGTCTATTCTCTTGGTGCTTGCCGGCACCTAGACGGCTTGGCGGAGTTTCGGTGATCTTCTCAAGAAGATTGTGAGAAGACCCGGAAGATTGTGAAGGCTTGGAGCTCGCCTACCCGGAGAGGGAAAGGGCATCCAATAGTGATCGAGGTGCTTAGGCTCATTCGTGGAGCCGGTTCGATTCGTTCGGGCTTACCTCAACGTGGACTAGGGGAGACCGGCAAGTCTCCGATCACCACGGTAAAAAGTAATCGTGTCAATTGTGGTTTGCTCTCTTGTGATCATTTTCATTCAAGCAACGCTCTTCATTCACATTACTTGATTGCTTGCTTAGTTAGAGTAGCAATTGTTGTTCTCTACCATTCGTTATTGCTCTTAGTCGACTACTTGTGCTAGTGTTAGTGTTATCTTGCTCTATCAATCCATCAAGTTTAAAATTGCTAATTAGAATTAGACGAAAATTTTAAAACCTCCTATTCACCCCCTCTAGTCGGCCTCCTCGATCTTACAGCGGAGAGGACGGCGGAGATCCGGCCGGCAGTGGAGAGGAGGCCGACGGCAGCGGAGCCCGGGGAGAGCGGGCCGACCGGAGCACCGACGGCGACCGGAGCCCTGGGAGATGCGGGGAAGGGCAGATTGGCGCGGGCGGCGGGGGGAGAAGGGCAGAGCGGCGCGGGCGGCGGGGGGCCATGGGGGAAATGCAGGGCGGTGCGGGCGGCGGGGGGAGATGGGGGAAGGGCAGGGCGGCGCGGGCGGCGGGGGGAGATGGGGAAGGGCAGATCAGTGAGGGCGGCGGGGGGAGAAGGGCAGAGCGGCGTGGCGAGATGCGGGGAAGGGCAGGGCGGCACGGGCGGCGGGGGGGGGGGGCGATGGGGGAATGCTGCGCGGGGGTGAGGGGTGAGGAAAATCTGCGCGGGGGTGAGGATTAGGGCAGAGTGGCGCGCGAAGAAAAGTGGGTTGCTGCCGTTCGATCGATTTCGGCGGATGGCTTCAACCCACTTTTGTGAGGAATTTTTTCTTTTGGGTTCAACCCACTCCAGCAAGACCTACAACCAAACACTATGAAAAAAGGGTTGGCCCCCTCCCACCCCAGGATATCCCTCAAACCAAACACTACTAAGGGCCTGTTTGGATCCACCCAGATTTTAAGAATCTGGCTTTTGGAAACTGGGTGGGATCCAAACAGACCAGTTTTTGGGGCAGTTTTTAAAATCTACCTACCCAGATTCTTAAAAACTAAGAAGCTATTGATACCCGGTTTTTGCCAGTTTTTTTTGCACAAATACCCATTTACCCTCATTAAAGACCACGCATGGCTGTTTAATGTGCTGTTCAAGAGCAATGTAAGGGTATAATAGTCTATTAGCACCAATCATAAATGAAACCAGCTTTTAAAAATTAGGGGATCCAAACACCCCATCAGTTTTTGCTTAGAAACCAGCTTTTAAAAACTAAAAGTAATACCTGGTTTTTAAGAATCTGAAACTGATCCAAACCTGCTATAAAGTAAGTCTATGTAACGTACCAGTCAATATTGGTCGTAATGGTTTTGATACCGGTCAATACCGATTATATCAGCGGAATTAATAATATCATCTATTAAACTATATATTATATTTAACAATATTACTATGTATTTATAATAATATTATAAGTGATATTTGGTATATATATAATTAAATAAATATAAATACTTATATTATTATATTAAATTCAAAACAGTACAGTATCAGAAACGTACTATTTCAAAAAAATAAATTGACATGACCTCCGGTACAATGTTGATAAGTATGTCCTATAGTGCTATGACTAACTGCTGTTCTCACTTCCCTGCATGGGCGGAGCCATAACATGGGGCCCGGTGTCACAGGACACCGGGTCCAAAAATCTTTTTTACAGGTATTAATATCTCTATTCCATGCGTGAACCCTCTAACCTAAACTCGGTGCACCCGGTATCTTCTTTGAAGCCAAACGAAGGGAATACTAGCAGCCTAAATTTTCAGTAACTAGCAGTAATCCACGAGGAATCTCCACTGTCCCTCAGCACACGAGGTCGCTGCAGCACCTGGCCCAAGAGGGAGGACCACAACAGGTCATGTTGTCTATTTGATCGATCCTGAAGCGTGTCACTTCGCACAGCCCTCTACGCATGTTCATCACGCAAGGTCGTGCAGAAGATGCGCATCACACCTGCTACAGCCACACCCAACCAAGCAGCAAATATTCACAAGAAAACAAGAGAAATCGATGCCATCAGTGGCTCTCGTTTGCCATCTGGCTACAGTGCCGCATGGTCCCTATTGCCTCGTGCTCTCGTCGGTCGAAGGAAATTATACCTACCTAGTGAGTATGTATTTTGCTCTAAATTTTTGTCAATTCTTCCAATTTATTTTAAGAATAGGGGCTACATTTGTGAGTTGGGGTTTCAATGTGATGATTGTTGATTGTTTTTGTCAAATTATAAGTTTAAGACTTAGTGTTTCAATTTTGATTTGTGCAATATTGTCCTGGCTCATTGCAAATTAGATGAAAATGTAGAATTTGATCACAGTTAAGTAAGTAAACCACTTAACGTATTTTCTATTATATTATTCTTGAATTGTTGAACATACAAATATCTAATTGACATTTTCCAATTTTTTGATGATGTTTCGATGAATGATAGACTTATTTGTTATGTAGAGAAATAAGAATTATAAAAAATTATCAATGATATTGTAGTTCATTGCTTTTATGAATTTGAAAGAACACAAATATTAAAAAATAATGCTTTTATTTATATTTGATCATTCTATTTTTTAGTTAAAAACTTTAAGTAATTTTATTTTTATAGGCCAATGAGATCGGATGGTGTATTTTACTAATGCCGAACAACTTTTTTGTCTAAGATTTCACACTTAGTTACTTTAGTTTGTTGCAACTAACCAATATTATTATCGGGTTTATTTATTTTGGTAAGCATTTTGATCATTACTTCTTTATTATCATATACGGGTATCGGTCGTATTGAAGTATTAATGCTAAAAAATTACCGGACATATTACTATTAGGCACAAAATTGATTGAAAATTATATATGTTGTTATATATATGATGAAGTGGTGAACCCCGGTTATTTGTGGTCTAGTTCCGCCCCTGCTTCCCTGATATACTACTTCGACATCACCCCCAGCATGCATGTCTTTTCTTTTCTTTCGAAATACGTAGCACATAGTATGACCCCAGTCGTGCAGTTGAACCGTCCATTCCCGGATAAAGATACGCCGATTTATGGCTAAGATAAAAAGAAAATAAAATAAAAACTTGCTATCTGCATTGACATGCATCGGCACAAGCAATTTGTAGGCAAGCAAAAACATCGACAGCACAGCAGGGATCCTAATCCTAGCTAGTCAAGCATTGGATTCCTCTAGAAAAAACAAGCAGCGTTTTCCAATCAAAGGATGCGTAGCTAGGGAAGGATAAGAAAAGAACAAACGGCCTAGAATAAATACTAGCACATGTCCATGCTCTCTGCTCTCGTCAGCCCATGCCGATGTGCTGTGTCAATTAACTGTAGAACTTGTGGCATATTTCACACTATAGGGAGTTTTTTTTCTTCCAAAACTGGTCCCCAAAAGCATGTCTTTTTTAACCATAAAAGCAGTGATAGATAGACGATACGTATCACCTGCCGAGTTTACCATCGTAGCAGATGATAATAACCGCAACAGACGCCAGTGACCGTGTGGAGTACATCCCAAGCCCAGCAGGAGAATGCCGAGCATACCAAGTTTAGAGGTCAAATTTGAAGAAAAAAAACTGGCTACAATACCAATTATGCAATTCGTTCTCAACTGTGTGCCGCTGTTCCAGCACTGTCCTTCCCGGAACACCTCCATTGCACCGGGCTCATGGCAACTGTGACTGTGCCGCAATCACAGAACGGTGGGGACCATGCATGGATACAGATGAGAAGTGCCAAAAGAGAAGATTCTTGCTGCACAGACTCACGGTAAGTTTTCCTGTCGTCTGTTCTGCTCGTACTATCTCTTGTACTCCTGCTTCTGTTTTTGGTGGCTCTGTCGCTCCTCCCATGTAACTTTGGCAACTTTATAAATTACTACCAAAAGTACATGTCTCTTTAACTATCAGGGGCTAATCAACTCATGGAGTTCGTCTACATCAGCAGACAAGGCAATCAACAAGCTGATCAGTTGGCTAGACAAGCCATTAGAACTCCCTACGGTACTACAGAACGAAGCTGCTGTAACCCATTTTGCTCCTAATTGGCATCAATGTGTAGTGATAAAAACAGGTAACTTCAGTTCTTCCTGTAGCTTCCATGTGCTCACCGATTTGATGGAAGGTGCACATAGTCAATGTTATAGTAGTACTTGTGAGATTTCTGAATGGAGAATTCACTACATGCTTCGCCGGTCTGGTATGTTTCCTGGATGCATTGTGCTTCCATCATTTGGAAATGGATAGGCTACCAGGTTCACCGTAGGCCAACTATCTGTCTCTCTCTGCTGTTTATTTACTCCAAGTGCAGTGTCGTTAGTGTTTAATTAGCTCTAAAAGACAAGTAAACTAGTACATCAATTGGTATTGTTTTGTCTAATTTACCATACATTACACCAAGTGTGCTTACCTGAAATCTCGCATTACAGGCGCAGTTCATAATTAAAAAAAAAGAGTTCGTCGATCAGAGGAGACAGTGTTACTTAACTAATTTAAGTGTGCTGTGATCGAAACTTTTGTTTGATGTGGTGAGCCACATGTGACATCAGAAGATCGCACAACTTGGATTGGTCTGATTTTTTTCTATTTGATATCACAGCACCGATTCAAAGTAAATATACAGTATATGAACCTAAAGATGGCCGATCTGTATCTGTCGGCTAACATTATTATTATTATATCCTATCTCATGTCTGTTTGTAACGTGGCAAGGGCATTTGATTCTTTGGGCTACAAGAGGAAACGACGAAATGTCATCTTATTAAAAAAATAAAAGGAGAGAATCCAAGGTCCTACAGTGCACCAGGGGAAGAAAACATCCTCTTTTTTCTTTTCCTCCAGCTTGGAGGACATATGTATGTACAGCAGGTACCATTGATCCATTAACTCCTTTTGCGTTGATCAATATACAGCAGTGTAGTTTCAATTGTTAAGGACATGCATGGGTGGTTAACAAGTGACTAGTTTTTCCTAGGAAATGGCAGGAGCTAGTAACTAGCACTGTGATATACCATAAATTCGAAGATTGAAAGCAAATGTATATCTTTTCTTTTTTGAGGTGCGTGTGTGATATGGATAGGTCATATGGCCGGGCCATGCATTTGGATGAAGAAGTCCGGACAAGAAAGTCGGTACCCTTTTTTGATCCAGGACCATGAAAGCTTCTTGTAGGAAGGACATGCATGTGAAGGACACTTTCCCTTTTCCTTGGTGTGGTACACTGCCCGGCAGGTGAGGCAATTTTGGCCTTCGCTGCGGATAGAAGCTTCTTTACCATTAAAGCTCCATGGTGTTGAACGTGTTAGAACATTGAACAATGAACGTTCAAAGAGTAACTGGGGCACAACTATGCCTGTTCGACTGATCAATCAATGTATTTCATACGCAAAACCCAATGTCATATGGAAGGCACAGGTCTTTACAATTTACATACAAGCTAACTGAAGTGGAATTTTCTGAGGTGAGTAAATCAGAACACAGCAATACGTACACATGCACCCATTTCAGACAGGCCAGTGCCGATGCATCACGAGTTCGTTACAAGGAGTGGCCCCGAGGTCTCTCTGAGTTGCCTGCATCAAACATACCATCGATGCTTCTCTGCCCTGTCCAAAAGCAAGAGGACAACCCGACGCATCCAAATTAAAGGGCGACACTGTCAGTGCCATCGCCCATCAGACGAGCAAGCCCAGCGCGGCATGGCAGTATGCCACACGTGCATGCGCGCGCGCAGCTCGTCGATCGCAATATCCCCATGCGCGCGGCCTGTGCTAGGCGGCCGGGGCCCCCGCGCGAGCGGGCGCTCGGCGAGAGACGATCGACTTGCACTGGTCCACTCCCACTCCGCTCCACGCACGTCGATCCACGGCTCTCTGCCAGAACGGTTAGTGCGGCCATCGGCCTCCGGCGTACGCATGCTGCCTGCGTGCAGTGCGTAAGATCGATGCTGCGAGTGACCACGAGGAGTTCCAGCGGCGAAGCCATACTAATAGGTTTTATTCTAGTCTAGAAAACATTTTCATGGTTAGCCTAAATAGTCTAGTTCATTTCTCGACTGAGTCTAGGGCATAATTAAAATTCTGACTCCGTCACTGACGAGAACGGTCCTGTACTATACATGCTGGCTCTATAGATTTGTACGGCTGGACAGCACCCAACGGCCAAGGGTATGTTCTTTTCGTCTGCGGCTTACGGCTTTTGGCTGAAATTTTTGAATTTTGGCTGTTTAGGTACATATTACGGAGATACAGATACTCACTTGCGATTTTGGCTGGTACAGATGTTGGGCTTTTAACGTGTAGATCGTTTAATTTGTAAACACCGTCTTAAGAAAATACTCTGTTTAAGAGTTAGGTACTGTAATAAAAGCCAAAAACCACTAGCTTTTGACTTAAAGAACATACCCTAAAGCTGTCGCACCGATTCACATTGTTGCCAACTTGCCGTTTTACAGTCTGGTACGTGATCATTGTCCACCGACACTGCTCCCCTTGTGCCCTCTTCAACCTACTTGAGGTGTTCGATTACGAGGCCTGTGCAAGCAACACGTCATCACACGACAATGTGCAAATCAATCGCCGCACCTTGCGATGCGAGCTATTGGACGTGCAATGAAGCCATTTCCCCAGTTTGCAAGCGTCTGCTGATCGGACGGGGAGTACGCGACATGCAACGGAGCTCATTGCCGGCCGACGAGGAAATTAAGGGCGCGAAACACACGTCGCGGCGCGGCAGGTAGAATCTGAAGTGGCCAGCCGCGCCCTGCGCTGGGCCCGTCCTGCTCCAATCCTGCCTGCTGCTGTAAACTGCACGCTTTTCAGAGAAACCTTTCGAGAGTTACTACTCCATAGTTGCAGCCTTGCATGACAGGGTGACAGAGTCCAGAGCCCCTAGCCTACGTTCCTTTCTTCTGGCAAGGCGCCAGCATGCGAGAGGCCGTAACGGCAGCAAAGCCTGTAACGCAAGTTCGTAACGTCCCTCGTAGTCGCATCGCAAAGGTACGGCGTCCCCGTCCACCGATTCGGGAGTTCAAATTTTAAATTTTAACTCAGCCCCAATGTCGTGCCAGGCGTCCGATCTCTCCCAGCACACGTGTCAGTCTCCAAGCGGAAGGCGTTATCCAAAGATGCGCAGGAACCAAATCGCAACGAAGCTCTAGGCTCTGATCATCATATTAACTATCTGTATCCGTATTCAACAAAGTAATATACATATTTATTACAATACGACTAATTAGTTGGACAAATTTTTTAATTAAACGTAAATCCATATTTCTATAGGTGAAGTGAATGAATTAGAATGATTAAGCATGACCGTACGAGGATAAAATATCATCAATGTCTTCATTCTATATAAGTTATGAGGATCCGATCAAATTGAGTAGATATTCGATTCGAATTTGTATCCAATATTTATCCGATCCGTATTCGTATCTGACGTTTGTTCGATTCATATTCGAATTCGAAAAAAATAGATGTGAATATGGTTTGAGCACTATCCAATTCGTATTTAATTCATTTTCACCCCTAGATGCTAAAGAATATGAGAGTGAGTGCTAGGCCCAGATTGTATGGCACCAAAGCAAACTGCCAGCTGGTGCTATGTCATAAAAAGTAGAACATTTAGATTTAGGGCATGTTTGGATCCCATGGGCTAACAACTAGTTGCTAATTTTTAGTCCTTGTGGATCCAGACAGGAGGGCTAATGAGTGGGCTAAAGTTTAGCCAAAGCCCCAACTAGTTGTTAGCCAACTAGTTGGCCAAACCCAGCTAATGAGGGCTAAAGGACCAGCCGGATGGAAAAAAAGACGCCTGTTGTGGCTACGGGCCAAACAGTAGAGAATGGGACTAGTAGAAGAGGAATGAGAGCCAGATCTGTGGGAGAGGTGGTGAGAATGAGAGGATGTCCCCCTTTGCCCCCTCCTGGGGTTTTATATATATGAGTGGGGTAGAATGGGGATACTTACAAAGGATGACGGTACATGGTATATTTACACTGGTATATTCCTCTACACTATTGGGCATATTACATGTTGAACTAGTTGCACGGCCCAGTCGCGGGGGGTTGGGCCACCCCCACAACAACGCCGATACACACGCCAACCCTCCCAGCGCTAGAGGCTCAGGGGTATGGATCCAAACAGGATTGGGCTAATCTTTAGCCAGCTAACTACTAGCCAGCTAACAACTAGTCCTAGCTAACAACTAGTCCTAATCTATCCAAACAGGTCCTACTAAGAGAGTGATGATATATCCGCTTAGCGTCTGTTTTAAATGCTATGGAATGTACATGCGGATGGGGAGGTAGAGAGAATCCAAAGAGGATACATATCTCCCAGCAGCGCCGCGGTGCGGGAGGGAGGGGGGGAACAGCCAAAGAAGCGAGGAATCAAGCGAGGGCGACGCACGCGTATGGGCAAGTACATGCGCAAATGCACGGGGGCCATGGGGGAGGAGGTGGCTGCCATGGAGGTCACGCAGGTCGTTGGCGTCCGGACGAGGTCGAGGTCCGCCTCTTCAAAGGCCGCGGCGGGCGCTATCGCAAAGGTGCAGTCCTCGAAGAGGACTAGGAAGGCGCTGCCGCCGGCGCCGGCGACTCCACCGGCGGGGGATCCTACCTTGGCCACTCGTGGTAACAGTGGAAGCTGCTATCTCAAGTTGCGGAGCCGCATGTTGTTCATGGCCCTGCCGCCGGCGCCGTCTCCGAGGGCTCCGTGGGCGGAGGCTGCTGGTACCGGCCAGGGAGCGGTGCTTGCGGCCGGCCTCTCGCGTTGCTCCAGCACGGCGTCGTCGGTGGACGCGGCGGCTCAGGACAGGAGCCTTGCGTGCCGCTCCGACGTTGCGGAGGTGAGGGAATTGAAACCCTAGAATTCGAATTCAAAAATGATTCGAGATATCAAGCGGCTCCCGTTGCTGAAACGCGTGGCTTGGTTTGGTTTCGGTGTTATGCAGGCAGGCGGCGAGCACATTCCGGAGGGCTCGGCGAGCAACTCGGAGAGCGGCCGTGACCGCGAGAGGTGGGAGAATTCTCCCTTATTTCCGGCAAATTCTGCTGAATTATGCTTTCCTTCGTACTCCTAGACGCTGTTTTGCTCACGGTTTTTGAACATCCAGGTGAATGGGTGTATTCTTATTGGAACTTTGGATGGTGCGAATGTGGAGATCAGAGAGGAGGTTGGAGAGGAAAACTTCTTCCTTTTTGGTGCACATGCAAATGAAATTGCCGGTTTGAGGAAAGAAAGAGCTGAGGGAAAGGTACTGCACTTGTTCATATAGCTATACTTACGATCAAACTAGCAAAGATCTCTCCCAACCAAGGTTCCAAAACCCGAAACCGGGAGAAATCCCGGCCGGTGGCCGGTAACAGTAACCGGCCGGTTACCGGAAAAATCGGCAAAAAACCGGTTACAATTTGAAAATCGATATTTGAATTTTGGGATGTTTTGAAACCGCCAAAATTCGAAAATCAAAAATTGATACCGGCTGGTTTTTTTGGTTACCGGCCTCCACTGGTAGAAACGGTAACCGTTGGGATTTTGAACCCTGCTCCCAACTATGTGCTGCAAGCAAAATCATAATCTTACCATTTTATTTTTCATTTGTAGTTTGTGCCTGACCCAAGATTTGAAGAAGTTAAGAAATATGTCCGCAGTGGTGTCTTTGGGACTTACAATTATGATGAATTGATGGGTTCTTTGGAAGGAAATGAAGGTTATGGACGTGCAGATTATTTTCTTGTTGGCAAGGATTTTCCCAGTTACATTGAATGCCAGGAAAAGGTTGATGAAGCATACCGAGATCAGAAAGTAAGTTGTCAAACTTCTTGTATTGTGATGGCTAACACCATAGTGTTTCACTGTAGAATGACTTAACTGAATCGTAGAAACATTTCTTATTTGAAACTGAAATCTCTATCGGTATGTTGGAAGAACAACATAAACCGTCAGAGAGTACTATCGCGAGTTATATTACTAGACCTGTTGTTAGATGAGCTTTCATGGGCCTAGCTAGGTGATTCCTTCAGAGAAGTGCTTCTGTGCGTTCCAAAAAAACTTCATAAGTTCACAAAACAATTAGAGCTAATCGAGGGGCTGATTTCCTCTGGTGTAGCCCCGCAAAGAAATTCCCCTGGTGTCCGTTAGCATCCTGCAACTTCCTTTTTGGAAGGATATAAAAAGCATCGCCCTTCATCGATTCATCCTTCTTACTTGGCAACATTTCTGGAGACAGATCAGATCATTATCACTTTCATTTGTACACATGTTATTTTGTTTCTGCGGATACTTCCACGCTGTTTGGCATTCACATTATGCTATTTCAAGTGCAGCTAACGCTGTCACTTTTCTACTGTCTGCACACGGATATGCAAAGTGTCTACTCATGCATCCATCTCTGTACCGCAGTTATGGACTAGGATGTCTATCCTCAACACAGCTGGTTCCCCCAAGTTCAGCAGCGACCGGACGATTCACGAGTACGCCAAGGACATTTGGGACATCAGCCCTGTCATCCTGCCCTAGATAGGACAGCAGCAGCTCCTGCATGGCCACATCGGCCACATCGCCGGCAACCTTCCGAGTCAACCGATCAGCTCCTCAGCAGGAAGATTTGCTCGCCCCAGTTTTGTGTAGACAAACGCAAGTTCAGGCATGGATCAGTTCATCTGCAGTAGAACTTTACCCGGTCTGAAGCCGGTTATGCTGTGTACATCCCCTTAATAATGTTGAAGCAGAGACATCAAACAGCATCCTTGCTTACCTGTAATGTACATTTCCATTGCCCCGTAGCATAGTGCAGGGATCATAGAATCATATTAGGTTCTCTATTCTATTCTCAGGGGAAAGGTAGGAAAGTACAGACTACAGAGTACGAGGAGAACGCTAGTGCTAACAAGATCGATTGGTGGGGTCGTTTAGTGACATCTGTATCTCCAAGATCACAAGCAGCCATGTTCTTCTCCCGAGATGAGAAGAAAGGTATATACAGAATGATAGATAGGATCAAGGATAGAATAAACTTCACTTAAACAAATCCATCTACATTAGAGAAGATATGGAGTAGAGATAAAGAGGATTAGATATGGTCATGGGGATCGAGTTTCATGGACCACCGGTCGATCGATCTACCGACGGACGCTGCCTTTTTTAGGGGGTGGAAAAGGTTAAAAGGTCCCCTTGGATTTGTCTCCTCGCGCGCCCCACTAGACCTTAAAATGCAGCGTACGCCTTGCTTGCCTACGCAGCTTTTCCCCGTCTCCTCGATCTCCGCTTTCCATCGCCACGAATCCGAATCCAAATTTTAAATCACCACCTGTCTCGCGGTTAAGTATTGGTTGGAGGGCACTGTTGCGTGTTTGATTAGTCGAGTCGTGGTCGACCGAAAAGTTGCCGCATGGCGATTTCACCAGAGATCCTGTTCCGTACAGTTGCCGCTTTGGAGATCTTCTGAACAGGCACGTCACCGTCTCCGGATGTTGCAATCAACAATCAAAGGCATCAACGCAGCATCACTCGGCTTTAATCATCAATAGCAGTACAGACGCGAGTGTGAAATATACATTCTTACTCGTACGCATTGTTGCACGGCCCTTTTGCCTTTTCAACGGTTTTTAATTTATCTTAATAATCACTATTTATTATACTAATAAATTATAATAAAAAATCATAAGCATCAGCAACAAAAAAAAACAGACCCTTGTAAGGTGGTGATCATTTGGGTTTTTTTCTTTGTGGCTTATGACTGAAAAGCACTATAGCTGGCTGAAAAACACTGTAGCTGACAGAGCCTTATTTAGCATAATTAAATTTAAAAAAATTAAAAATATAAAAATATGTTAGCCCATTACGTATAATACAAACACATACGGAAAAAAAAGAATCGGCAAAAAAGCTCAACAAAAAGCCAAAAGTTCAGAAAAAAACGAAATTTATGAATAGTAAAAAATAAGCCGGAAGCCAGAAGCTAAAGCCCAAATGATCACACCCTAAATGCAAACAGGGGCTATATTTTGTGGCAAATACAAGATACCAACATCTCTACTAATATAAAAAAAGTTTGTTTGTTCAGCACCTTCCTTTTCTTCCCTCTGCCATAGCGCACTCTTGCATCTCCTGACACACCGACATGTGGGCCTATGTCGTCAGCTGGCTCCGACCTTGAACTGCTCACGGCTTCACACCTCAACCACTCCTCTTCCCTTCCCCACGCGGAGGCCCCATCGTAGCCACTCGCTATTCTCACGTCCTGATCAGCACTGCTCCCTCTTCGCACTTCGATTAATCTCTTCTAATCCTCTCCCTCTTCCATGCCTTGCACCAGTGTCTTGCTAGTTTTGCAAGGCAGATTCATGATGAGTGACGGCACTAGTGATCGATGCCCATGACAAACAAAAGGGTTGTCGCTAAGCGGTGGCGAGGCTCGACGAGTAAGGAAGCAGCAGCAGAGAGAAGGAAAACGGTGGTGCTAGAGAGGAGGAAAAAGATGGCGTGTGGGATGGAGGATGGCCATATCTGGCGCCGTCAAGATCAGGGATGACTGGTAGTCAAGGATCATCAGATCCCCTGGATTCTAGCTTCTCCCTCGGGTCCAGCGGCAGTGAAGCAGGGACAGTCAGGTCCGGCAGTGGTGACCTCTCTCCAAATCTCCATCGGCATCGTCACCTTCCACTTCTACTTTTTTGTCAGTGTGGTCAGCCAACTCCAGCTCCATGTTCTTGATCCGCTGCTGCCCCCACTATCTCGTTGCAAGGACAGCCTGATTTGACAGCGATGGAGGTGAGGACGACCGGATCCCATGACGGCGACCTCAGGGTCCGTTGGATCTACTGTGGTATGGTGAATGCATATGTTGAGGGTGATGATCCCGAGATCTGGTGGCCACAGGGTTGGGGAGACCGACGAGGAGCACGATGACCCTGATGGAGTACCAAAGGTGGAGGTGGAGCGGAGGTGTACCAGCCGGATTTGAAGGCGGCAACCTTATAAATGGTGTATTCGGTGGTGGCGACCTTAGGGATGGTGGATCCGATGGTGACAGGCCTGGTGATGCGTGGGGTG